>CAWUFW010016506.1:0-306323 GCA_963921515.1 Calotriton arnoldi
TTTTGTTCTTTTTAAATTAAATATTTTAAGTGTTACCACTTTATTCCAATCAAGATGGCTTCAGGTGTGCCATACTTTTGTCATAAATAAGACTGTTAGCGCTCTAGTTGTTCTTTAGAACACTCTGGGACATTCTGTCATTGGGCTATACGTGGGCTACATCTGGGTGATATTTGTGCTACATTTGGTCTCTTTAGTCTCTGGTGGCCATCTTGGGAGACTTTTTTGTTATGAAGTTTCCTAATTTCCTCATTTACTGCAGTCTCCTCAGTAGGAAATACTTTCAGTTTTTTCCATTCCATTCCATAACTTTATTTCGGCCACAAAAGACCATAAAAGTACATTGACATTAAAACATTAAAATATTTAAAAAAACATTTTTTTTACAATAACACATTCAAAATTACCGAGTTCAGTTCATTATCATTACATTCACAGCAATTTTAAAAAGATTCACATAAAAAAAAAACGAACTCGGCCATACTAATAAAAAATAAGAATAAAAATTATTCAAAGTTGGGGAATGGATACAGTCTAGATTCGGAGGGGACTCATAAGTAATAAAAAACAATCCTACGCATGATCAACTATTTCTCTCTGCCCATAATCGACTGCATTACAAAAAGGCCGCCTAATGAACAACATTGAATTTAAAAAACGTGAGACAGCAAACACTATTGGCGGGTGAGTTACATATTTTAAAACCCTCAGTGCCTCCACGCAACGCACAAAGCCGATGTTCTTGCACAGTTGGATTAACCAACGCTTGCGCGGCGTAAGATAGGCTGGGCAAAAAAAAAAAATGTGGGTAATCGACTCTTCCCTGTACTTACAGGCGGGACACTCACTATTATTTTCTATAGCCCATTTGCTGGTAAAAGAACGAAGTGGGAGAGTCCCTATCCTAAACTGAACATAAAGTTTCCTGGCTAAAGGGGGTTCAATAGTGTCTAAAAAGGATTCTCTATTATACACGTCTTTGACTTGGAGAAACTCCATAGTCAAACGACCGTGAGAAGAACTTTCCTGGGTGGCCAGTAGTTTACAGGATCTATAACGCCCAACTAGAGCCACCCTGGAGGTCCTTGGGCATACTATCTCAGGTGACCTCCATAAGTCTATCATACCTAGCTTAGAGGCATGGTCTTTTATATGGTTTAACCAGGAAATTTTCTAAAGAGTACAGGGGACTAAGAACTCCTTAAGCTCAGCCCTAAGAATGGACAATTCCGGTGTCGCCCATAGACGGCGCCAAAATGTAATAGGTCTAAGGGCGATCTCCTCATCTATAGGCCTAATACTCAAATCCATGCGAATTGGCAGCAGGGGAGTACTACGAGGAAGGCCTAGGAGCTTTCGCAAAAAGCTGTTCTCCACTTTCTGTTTTTTACTTTGATTGCATCAAGAAGGCATTCAGATGTGTCACACATTTGCCATAAATTCAGAATGTTAGCACTCTAGTTGCTCATTAGATCACTGTAGTAAAGCTACTGCTCACCAGGGAAGTCTGCTTCTGGGATTGAAAGTGCATGTTTCAGTCTGCATGTCAGAATTTTTTAATGAAATAGAAGAGGATTTGAGAAGTCACTCAAAATGTGCCCTAATTTTTCTTTCTGCAGCACTAATCATAATTTCTATGGCAAATGAACCCCCTCATTTTGTTCCCTTTTAAATTAAATGTTTTAAGTGTTACCACTTTATTCCAATCAAGATGGCTTCAGGTGTGCCATACTTTTGTCATAAGTAAGACTGTTAGCTCTCTAGTTGTTCTTTAGAACACTCTGGGAAGCTGCAGTAGAACACAAAGGCATCAACTGACAGTCTCTGCCATTGTTGGATGTACATGTTTTACTGAGAATGTCAGACTTCATTCTCACATGACTGAGAAAGATAATGTGAATTTACAGAAAATATGCTCTCATTTTAGCTTCTGGAGCACCTTCCAAAACTGTATGGGACAAGCATGTGAAAATAGTTTTCTCTCAAACATGATTCAAAACTCAGCCCCTTTAAATCAGCTAAAAATCATCTCCTGGAATATTGCTGGCCTTTCTAATAAACTCTCGTTACCTAATTGGAATGAGCTAATAGAGGGCTATGACATATGTATCTTCCAGGAAACATGGAGCCTGGTCCCTATATATAAATCTGGCTATTGCTGTTATTATATTTCGGCAACCACCATAGGGAAGGGTCGTCCCTCTGGAGGTTTGATAGTCTGGATTAAAATTGCCTTAAATCTTAGAATAACAAATCACTCAGCACTGTGCCCAGACATCATGAGGCTTACAATTAAAGGACACAGAGGCGGGAACAATTGGACTTGTTTAATGTCTATTCAAGGGGATTAGCTGGGGGCAAGGCCTCACCTACCTTCACTTTGCTCGAACAAGGCTTGACAAGTTGTTCACCCGAGTCCAGGATAATGGTGGCAGGTGACCTAAACACTACCTTCGAGCCTCTTGGCATCGAAGATTTAATTGGGATTGAAGAGGAGGACACGAAATGGGGCATCCCGTCACTGACCTTAACACCGGTGAAAAAATGGTCACAAAGAGCTATTCAACTAAACGCACTTACTATGGAGTACGGTTTAAGAGCAGTGAATGGTAGGACAAAATCTGATAAGCAGGGAGCCTTTACCTACAATAAAATATCTTGCCCTTCCCGCATCGACTATATTCTAGTAGATGTTGCTTTTTGGGGACATGTTGTAGACATGGTAGTGGAGAGTACAATAGATAGTGATCATAACCCCCTATGCTTGTTATTAAGGTCACCCTGGGCAGCTATATGCGCCTCATTGATTATTCCCACACACTGCGTAACCAAAGAGCTGATTCCTTCCAATTCTGGAAGAGCACTTAAGTGGCATAAGGTCGCCTTACAAGATACTAATCTAGAGGCTATTAAACAAATACTGAACGCTAAAACCGCTGAGTTAACAGAGGGGACAGTGGAGGACCATACAAATGCACTCTCCATATACGCTTGTACTATTGAGGAGATTAGTACTCATTTCAAAGCACAAAATAGACCCACTGGCTTCGCATCGCACACCAGGAAAGCCCAATCATGGTTTAATAAAGAGTGCAGATTCAAAAGGAGGGCCTTGGCAGTAGCTATTAGAACAAAGAAGGGCATAGCCATTACACTGGCTAGGAAGGAATATAGAGAGGCGCAGCGAAGAGCAAAACTAGACTGGGATGAAGCTAGATGGCAAAGGTTAAAATGTGCGAGTCTTGCAAGGGACACCAATCTATTTTGGACACTACTTAGGAGGACAAATAGAGGAGAAGCAGATCAAATCCTCAATCATATTACCCCGAAGCTTGGTCTGTTCATTTTGGCAACCTCTATTCTGGGCCTAACAACACATGTATAGATAGTTATTCTTTAACTAATTCTAGGACAAATAATAGAAGTATGGGTGGTGTCCCTTCATTTAATTTTAGGCCTGCTGAGGGTGATCTTTTTATGCTAAAAGAAGTAAAGGTGGCTATAGGTAGGCTGGTTCCTGCAAAGGCCCCGGGACCAGATGGCATACCTGGCGATTTGTTTTTAGTAGACCAGGATAAATGGGCCGAGTATGTCCTCCTCCTAATTAATTCCATTTCTAGAGGATGCCCAGTCCCAGATTCTTGGAAGGGGGCAGAGGTAGTGCCCATTTATAAAAAGGGAGATAGAGAAGATCCTTCCAACTACAGACCAATTAGTCTTATAGACACAATGCAAAAGGTAGTTGGGAGGGTAGTCTTACAGCGAATCCAGACTTGGGCTGAGGAGGAGGATATCCTCTCCGAGTATCAGGCGGGTTTTCGGTCCAATACGAGTACGGTGGACCAGGTTTTTAGATTTCTCATGATCCATGGGAAAGTAGTAGCGGTAGAGCAAGGGCAGTCTTTATCTTGCTTTTATTGACTTAAGGACTGCCTTTGACTTGGTCCCTAGGAAAAAATTGTGGGAAATATTACGAGAGATGGGTATCCCTCCAATGATCCTTAATCTCTTAGAGAGGCTCCATGAGGGCAATTATGCCCAGGTAAGATGGGGGTCTCAAGGGCAGCTCACTAAAAAGATCCCAGTAAACAGGGGAGTTCGCCAGGGTTGTGTGATGGCACCCACCCTGTTTTCTTTATATGTAAATGGGGTGGTCAGCTTTTTACAAGAAACCCCGGCTGACGCCCCTACCCTGGCAGGCAAAAAAGTGCCAACTCTCCTGTTTGCTGACGATACACTGCTCATCTCTAAGACACCCGTAGGTTTGCAAATCCTCTTAAATAGGTTCCAAACCTTTTGTAATTCCCGGGGGTTGATTATAAATACAACGAAAACTAAACTAATGGTTTTCAACCCCCACAAATCATTTAGGAACAATTTTACTCTAGATGGGACTCGACTAGAGAGGGTTTCTACCTTTGATTATTTGGGGATTCGGCTATCAGAGAAACTGCAGTGGAGACCCCATCTAGATAAAATGTTACTCAACCATAAAAGGGCCACTGGGGCACTGAGCAGAGAACATCGCTCTTCTTTTAGTAGACCGGTAGCCCGGCACTTATTGTATATGGAGCCAAGGCCGTAAGCTCGGCTTTATATGGTGCCGAGCTTTGGGGCTTCGAAAACCTCGACGAGATCAGCAGATATGAAAACAAGTTCTTTAGGGACTTGATTATGTTGCCGCGAGGAGTTCCTCTAATCCCTTTGTTCTATGATCTGGGTAGGTTTAATTTTAAAGATTTGGCAAAACTTCGACCTTTGCTTTACTGGGCACGTCTTAGGCGAACCCCAGAATTAATTAATTATGCTGAGGCACTTACTGAAATGATGCGCATCGATACCAAGAAGGAGATCAAATGGATCTCCAATCTCAAATCATTAATAATTGCTCTTGATTTTAAGGACTCTTGGGATACCCAAATTCCACCAAGCAAAGAGAACCTTAAACGGGCCTATTGGGCCTGGATTGAGGCTAAGGAACTTAGTAATTCTAACATGGGAAGACTTACGGAGGAGTTCTTCCAACATAAGCTCCAGAGAGGTTTAGAATCATACATGGACACAATTCAGGTCCCCAGGGACAGGACATTGTACATTCAATTTAGGTTTGGCTCCCTCCCAGTTCGGGAATATACCGCAAAATGGCTACCACCGCACCGCACAACTGCAGAATGCCCCCTGTGCGGCACCATAAAGGAGAGTGTAGCACACCTTCTGTTTGCGTGTCCCGCACACGCAGGCGCAAGGTCCAGGTGGCTTGTGCCCATATGCAAACAACTAGGCTCTCTGGATTACAGAGTTGCTTTACGCATACTTAAATCGGACACGAGCACCCTGTTTGTTTGCGGAGTAGCCAAGTTTTGGGATGCGCATGGATTACCAGGTATGGGGCTATACAGAGGGCAGCCCCTTCCGTCGATAAGTAGCTGGTGAATCCAATGTGTGGGGCCAAGGATCCATGGTACAGAATATATGGGGTTTGATTTCGTATAGCATTCAGTTGGTTTTAATTATTTTAAATTTTTTAAACAAATCTAGAATTTAGTGAAAATAGCTTTAGGTCTTAACGGTATTGGAATTGTATTTTTTTATTTTTATTGTTTGTATATGCCTGTATTTTTTTTCTTTTAAATTTCTCTTCCCTTTTAACTTTATTTGATATATTTGATGAATTGGTTGATGCTTTTATGATATTTATATCGAAATAAAGCTATTTATGATGATGAGAACACAAAGGAATCAACTGACAGTCTCTGCCCTTGTTGGATGTACATGTTTTACTGAGAATGTCAGACTTCATTCTCACATGACTGAGAAAGATAATGTGAATTTACAGAAAACATGCTCTCATTTTAGCTTCTAGATCACCTTCCAAACCTCTATGGGGAAAGTATGAGAACATTGTTTTCTCTCAAACATGATTCATGATATCCCAGCAGAAGGCTTTTTCACAGGGTAAAATCACCTTAGAACACACCACAATTCCTAAAATTAGTATGGCACCATGAACAAATGATTTATAATGTAACTAAAGTCTTATCACCCTTTATACATTCTCCTTTTGGTGACCCTCAAAACCTTCCATTCACTACAATGCATTTTAATGGGGTGCTATCATGTATATTGGTCCCAAGATGGCTGCCAACACTTCTTGGATGAAGTGCTGACAGCCAATCAGATCTCAAGATGAGATGTGTGGTTAGGCTCTGCCGAGATATATAAATTTCTTTTTCCTTTAATATTTAGAAAACTACTGAACGGATTTAAACCATTTAAAAAAAGGGTTGCTTTGTAAACCAAGAGCTACCTTTTTGCCAAATTTGGTGTAATTCCGTTCAGCAGTTCGGGCTGTAGCCTTGTCTAAAGTTTCCCATGGAAATTAACATGTTTAAAACGTGTTTTGGCCCCCCCCCTTTTTCTCGGCCCCCGCTTGATGAATCCCCCCGAAACTTTCAAGACAGGAGCTGACTGGAGCGCCCCATTAGTTTTGAAAATTTCGTGAAGATTCGTCAAACGGCACCAAAGATATTGGCAAAATAAAAACGCTTTTGAATAGAAACAAGGTCCTAACTATAACTACCTACTGGCGACCGCCAGTAGGTAATATGTATATGTATATATATATATATATGTATGTATTTTTTCAGAAATATTACTCGTCACACATAGTGATTCTTATTCAGTTTCTGCTCCTATTATTTGATCATCTCCAGCCACATTTTAAAATACACACATACAGACACAGACATATTTAAATAATTCCATTATTAATTCTTCATCATCTTCTTGTGAAACCTTCTTAGATATAATAGCTACTGATGTTTCCTTCACATGCACTGGTCTTTATGATAATTACACCGTAGGCCTATAACTGTAAGATTTAAAAAAGTGGTTTAGAAAAGTAGTTATTATAATTATTTCAAGTGAGATATATTATAAAAATCTCCAAAAACATGGTGACAGTAACAAATCCCCAACCAAGAGATGTTAAAGTTTCACATGTCATTGATACAGCTTAGCATCAGGGTCTAATTTATCACATATGAATCAATGAGCTTCAGTTATTGTTGGTCAAGTTTTCAAAGGTAGATAAACACTGGACCAGTACCACTTCTGTAGATTTTTTAAATGGAGAGACTTGTTTAAATCTCTGACTCCATACAACAGAAACACATTTTTCAACTATGTAGTACCTCTTCTGATGGCAAATACAAGGGAGATACATAAAATATTGGAAACAGTGCAATTGTTCTTTTGCCTGGATTTAAACTTTTAAATAAATCTTGAGGAATACCATTTGCAGAGGACTCTGCTAGCAGGATGATAGCATCCACGGTTTCTTTTGTTCTATTTTGCTCATTCTTCAATTCTCTAAAAACATTTGTTCTCAAAGCAGAGGTCTGTAATTGAACTTTGCATTTTTTCCTATAACAGTTCTCAGGTCCTTAGACAATGCTTCATGATGTATGCTGTAGTCCTGCAAACCTATGGACGACACTTTGTACAAGCATATGAAGCCAAAATTATCTGTAGGGAATATTAAATGTACACAATTTCTAGCAGTGAATATCTGTACATAAATTCTATCATTGACGTTCTGTACAACAATCCACAATAAGAAAGGTGTTTGACTGGTGAGTTTTGTGAAAGATTAAATACTCAATGAAGACTTGAAGACAAATTGAGGGGATGCTGTTTGGGAACAAAATGTGCCAATATAAAATCCAAATACTGTACACCCAACATGCCTCTCCCACATTTTCACTCCCCGTGGTGAAGAACAACATAATATCAATACTTGTGCGGTCACATACTCGCAGTACATCCAATTAAATTACCATATATTGGCCTGATGAAAAGTCCTGGGCCTGTATTATACATTGTGCCCTGGGGGAACAACATCCATGTGCACCACCTTTCAGTGCCCCGGGGGCACAATGGTATTACAGAAGTGGCCACAGACACTTATATGTCCCTTTCTGTAATATAGGTAGCGCTGGCACACATGTTGAGCCAGCGCTGTCATGAGAGGTTATTTCCTCACTTTCATGGGGCCATGGCCCCATTCAAAAGAGGGAATCACTATGCTTCTGAACCTGTTGCGTATTACTGATGCAAGTGCAGCGGCAAACTTTCCTTTAAGAGGAGCACTGAAAGTGCACCACAAAAAGGTGGTGCACTTTCAGTGCACCTCATAAAAGCAGTCCTCTGGGAGGAAGAAACAGGGTCCCATGGACCCCTCAGACATCACCTGCAGGCTGCTGCAGTCACTCACTGCACCCACCTGCAAGGGGATCTCTAATCCCCCCTTAAAAGTGCAGGCGGGTTGCCCCATGTACAGTGAAACACGGAGCAGCTTTTAAACATCTGCTCCGTATTTCACTTGAATGCGCTGCCTTGTGGGCAGTGCGAGTTCACGGCTGCCCTGGTAGTAGTGCAGTCATTCTAATAAGGCGCACTTCCTTGTTTGCGCAGGGCACACCTTTTGAAAGACGCGCAGTGGCACAAGAAAGGCAAGTGCGCCATAACCGTAGTACAGCCCTTAAAGTACATTTATGGATCTATTGGCCAATTTGGAAATTATGACATGAAAATAATACTTTATATATATGAAGGGGCTGTACGAATCTCAAGTGCTAACTAAAGTCACTAAATTAGGTGGATTGGCTTTAGTTGTCTCAGCGGTTCACAGATGTGTACCAAACATGGTGTCCTGTGAGCTGCTATCTGCGCATAGCATGATGCATTATTGTGAAGTTCGAGAATAGATAAAGTTTTGCATTTTTTAAAACTATCTACTGACATTTTATTGCTTTTGTATAATTTGAGGGTGAGAACCGTAGGGAGCTGACAGAGGAGTTTTTGGCTTTCATCATTATCTGGCTGCTTTTGATTAGTTCCTTCTTGTATCTAGTCTCTTGTTTTGTTGTGTGTTTTTTCCTTTTGTGCTTCTGATTTCAACTTATCTTTAGCAGTTTATGAGAGCACGTTATCATTTTGCCAGCAGTGCTGCACAGGAACATGATGCTCATCTCCAGTGAATGCATGGTAACACTGGCTTTCATGCATGTACATTTGGCATTTACTTGTGAATTGCCAATGTAAATGGATTATTATTTGGGATGGGTGACTACCCACCTCAAGGAATAATTATAATCCTTGTTAAGGTGAACCCTCAAAGTCACAAATTTAACATGCGCTAAGCACTCTGGTCACCATGACACCAAGCAGAGAGGCTTACCTTAGGGGAATGTGTAAAGTATTCATGCAGTACCAAAACAGTCATAAAGTCAAAATCCAAAACAGTCAAAATCCAAAACCGAATTAGACATACAATTAAATAAACAAAAGTACACAAAAATGACCAAAATCTCAAAGATATGAATTTTTAAAGACTAAAGTAGAAATAGCACCAAGAAAAAGTAAAGCACCAATGATAGTCAGTGGTTGCAGTAGACCAGGACTTATTCACGACGGTGCAGTGGTATGGTTATAGGTAAAATGGAGCTCCAAGAATGAGTAGCACTTACACTCTATTTAGATTTCTGAGAAATTTATATGGACGGTGCTGAAAGGTGAGAAGAACCACCAGTCTCCCCAAACACATGGTCGAAACCAACATAAACATAAACACAATCCTCTGCACATGTCTTTTAAGTAATATGCAATTATCCAATTTGTTTTAGTCAAGCATAAATGATACAGAGAAATTTTCGAGCTTGGTTTCTTTTCTTTATTCTCTTTGTTCTTGCATCAGCCAACACGTGTTTCGTCACACAAAGGAATTTTGTCCCGCGACTTTCTCAAGGCTGTATATACAAAACAAACACAAGCCCTTTGTAAAATTACACAAAACAGGTGTATTTAATACACCCATCAAACCTCACCCGTGTGCATAGCGGTATTCTATATGAATTTCTGCGGCAAGCACAGGGATCTTTGCCAAGAGACCGTGCTCATTCCAAAGCATGAGAGATAATAGATTGTTAAACGTAGGCCATCAGAATCTCGCCCCGTATATTAAGTGGTGATGGAGAAAACCAATAAAAAGGTCCTGATTGTCGGTATCTATCTGCGTGCACCCGGTGTGTGTGCACTGATCAATACGTGTCAAGATTAAAAAACACGATCACCTCCTGTGTCACACACACTTGAGGACCTAGTGCCAATTACTAGGTGACGGTGAGATGAGCAAAATCAGTGCAATAAGTGTGGTGGCTTTAAAATAAATCCCAAATCACTCCTCACAAGTAAAACATCAGAAATACCTTACAAGAGTCCAAAATGTTCCCTGAAAAACCCAAAACTTATTTTAGTATGCACTATTAAGAGTAGACCGGTTCACTAGATATCCAGTACATTGAAGTATTAAGGCTACCTACTTTATCAGTGGTGATAATTCCATCCCACTGGAAAATTAAAATCTATGTTCCGATGTCCACGTCGCATTTAACCGTGGATCTTCGTCATGAGCCAAACCTAGAGCACTCAAGAAAGATAGGGATGTCTTAAACCTCATATGTAATCACGTGTCGGCTAAGTAAAAGCAAACTTCCTGTATCTTGGCGCCGTGTACAGCAGTATATAAAAGCACACAGCATAAATCAGCAGTATTCAGCACGCTATTTAAAGCTATCTATGTTCGCGCTGGGTATTATTAAAAAATTACATTTCAACGCTTATGATATTACGCTATGTAAACCTGTAACTAATAACATATAGCATGTCTCTACAGTAATCACCACGCTATTCCAAAATATCTATGTTCCCGCCGGGTATTCCCCCAAACGCCTCACTTAAGCTTAAAACTCTTAG
This sequence comes from Calotriton arnoldi, assembly GCA_963921515.1. Lineage (NCBI taxonomy): Eukaryota > Metazoa > Chordata > Amphibia > Caudata > Salamandridae > Calotriton > Calotriton arnoldi. The sequence continues at coordinate 10,816 of CAWUFW010016506.1, forward strand.
TAAACTTAACCAGGTGCTCCAGATTCTTCTAAATCTGCTGTGTCACACATTCTAATCAAAACTTCCACCATTACCTCATGTCACTATTTGAACGCTAGGCTACTACAATCCAGTGCCTCTGCTTACCTTAAGAAGGACGTGTAGGTCCCCACATCAGCGCCGTGTTCTCGAGTGCGAGAATGCCGGTCTCTATGATCCACCATTTTTAAAACCTTCCAACTCACACGTGACATAAACAGAGAAAAGGGACCAGATCCCCTTCTCAGCTTTGGGAGCCATCTTGTAACGTGCTCCTAATGTGCTAAAAACAGCCGGATTGCTATTTATAATCAACACTGGACTGACCATAAGTTGGATATCAAACATATTCTAAAACGCCGATTATATTTCCTTAAATTGCATGAAAGAAAAACCGTCCGCGTCCTTTCGTACTACTCCCTTCTTGTATATCGTTCCTGCCTCTCAAAACGGGCGCCATCTTTAAGCCATCTATTCCATATACACGTGTTTTCCTATTAGTTCAGTGAACACCCAAGTGTATCAAAATAGATATATCTAACAGATCCCACATCTGTTAGGTAAAAAATATTCTGTAGTCAGTTCATTTGCGTTAATTTTGTGTCTGTTTGATAGTGAACTATCTTACTCAATTACATCCTTTATGTAGATGTATCCAATTGTATCCACAGTCATTCTCGTGTGAGTTTGAGATATTGGAGGTCTCCATTCCCATGTATGTTATAATTAGTACAGTGGTGCATACTAAATAGATAAACAAATCCATATTCACTCAAAGAACAGTTATTAACAGAATTGTTGCATAAAGTAAATATTAAAAAGGCAAAAGAAAGGAAAAACCGTGGTTAATGAAAGGTCATACAGTTTCTACATTAATCAACATTGAGTACATCAAGTTGTTCATTTACACAGAAAGTAATGTAACTCTGGATTAATGTTTAGTTTCTATAGCATTGCCCCTTACAGAATACCAACAAACAGTTTTCATTTTATGGTATAGAACATACTCAGAGACACCCCAGGGGAGGAAACAGAGAGCTAGCCTTACGGAAGAGGGAAGCATTCTGGATCATGAGATTACGGTGCACTGATATAGGAATTAACATTGATCCAGAGTTACATTACTTTCTGGGTAAATGAACAACTTGATGTACATAATGTTGATTAATTTAGAAACTGATATAGAAACTGAACATTAATCCAGTTACATTACTTTCTGTGTAAATGAACAACTTGATGTACTCAAATATTTTATCTTTTGTTTATCAAGATTAACATGTTGCTTGTCTAATAAAATATAGCAGATAACAAGAAGCAGATTTATAATAGAAGTCGTAAAATAATAATTTAGTATGAAACATACACCTACTTATGCATTCATTTTAGCTAAATTACAGTTGGAAAGATAAGTCAGCATTTAGCAATATATTCATTAAGAGCTTTACACATTAAAGTTTTAACTGAAGATCTCTTGTTGTTCCTTTTAAAATATTTTTTAGTACCATTCCTATCAAGCATAAGCAGATAAAATATTAGCAGACTACTAATTCATAGTAATAGATTTGATAGCAGAAGAAATAAAAAGATCACATCATTTCATATCCATATCTGATAAGGCAGTTAAAAGAAGATATTATTTACCTATAATAGTTTCATATGATCTAGGAACATCAAAATGAAAAATTTGTGACACTTTTCCCAAACATCTTATCAAAATGTAAAGATAATTGAACAATTAAATAACATATGCTTCAAACTACCATGCTCCTTATTATACTACCAACGATCCTATGTGTCAAATAAATTTACACCATATAATTTGACTGGAAACCAGTAACAATTATTTAATATAAGCAAGTTAGTTTGACCAATGGATAATGGCAACCAGCTTGAAATACTACATTTTCACCCAAATTTAATAATTTGGTGGAGTTGCTGGAAATAATTTTGTATATGTTTTAAAGGCAATGTGGCCAGAAACTCTGTGTATACTAAAGAAAAGTTCAAAAATCAGAACATTGAGGATTTGGAATAGAACAGTTGTAAGCATTAGGAGCTGCATTATATAATGTAACATCCTCATGATATTCAGAAGAAGAAATACAGAACTTGGGGGCCCATTATGATTGCGGGCGGATCGCCACTGCCGGGCCGGCGGTGATCCCCGTCGGCCTGGCGGTGGCGATCCGCCCGCCATATGTCCCTGGTTCGCCCCCCGCCATATTAGTATGACGGGGGCACCGCGGCGGACGGAAAGACCGTCCGCCTCTTTTCCACCGGTCGAATTGTCAACCGTGCGAGAAAGGGACACAATATGGTGGCGGTGTCTGCAAGAGACCGCCATCCATATTATGGTGTAGGCGGTAAATTACCTTTCCATGGCGGCAATGCCGCCATGGAAAGGCATGCGGTTTTTGCTGTTGCGGGCCCCCGGGTGTTGGGAGGGTAGGGGTGCACATGGGGGTACCTATGGTAACCCCCTCATTGCAATGCACTACGTGTCAGGCACCACGTGGTGCCTGCCATGTTGTGCATTGCAATGCTGTGCACAGTACTTTTACATTGCGAGCGGGTCTGCAGCCAGCAGATCCACCCGCAATGTAAAAGGCCCAGAATGCGCCCGCCAGTGTGGCGGGCGCATCCTAATTTGCATGGCAGGACCGCCGCAGCATCGGCGGTCGGTCCCGTGCTCCGTTACGGTTGGCGGGCGGACTTTGTCCGCCCGCCATCGTAATGATGCTCTTAGTTTGTATATGAACAAGAGATAAAAATATGTTACTTTGACAAATATCTGAAACACAGAATTGCAAGTATGACTCCAACTCACTCAACAATATACAGATAAATTCAGTTTAAGCTTTTGATTATTTCACAAAACTACTTTCCTAGAAGATATAAATGTGTTTCAAATTATTGCATCAAGATTGGATAATGCAATTTTGGCTACATTTAGAATTTGAGAATCAAAAACTCTTTTTTTTAATATTCATATTACAATATGATGGTAAAGGACAGGGAGCAACAATAGTTTTCTCAATTAAAATCCACATGGGTGATAAGTAAGATTCCAAGTTTGAGAACAAATATACACTTTGAGCCATTAGAAAAAAAAATTGTATTTTTTTAATCAGAATACCAAATCCCCCTCTAGTTTAGAAGATTGTACTATCTTATATTTAGATTTTTTTTAAAGAAAATTACAGGAAAGGTAACAGGTATCAATGATAATACATAAAATACTTGTTGAGATATTACCATTTTAATATCTTCAATTCTCCCCCACCAGGCTATGTTCAATGAAAAGATGTTGTCTTATTGTTCTGAGACTTCGGATATTATTTTCTTACAATTTAGGTCAATGGTATGCTTTAATGTATTCAGAAAATAAATATCAAGATTTTTGACACCAGCTGTGTTCCAGAGAATATCAGTACCATGTTACATGAAGGCAGTACAAAATATATATAATGAAAAAAGTGGTTTTATTAATTGTTAACCTAATAATGCATACTGTTGGAAGGTGGATTATAGGTAGGAGTACGTATGCACTTACCACTAGTAATAGGGCCACCAACACAATATAAGGCCCAGTCAAGGTCTCAATAAATTATTCCTTTGCTTAACACCTGGTAGCTGGCTGCGAGCAGGCAGGCTCAACTTAGGAGGCAGGTGTGTAAAGCATTTAAAAACACCAATACATAAAAAAGTAAGACACAACACTCAATAAAAAACTCAAACCAATTTACCCAAATAGCTTATAATTCTGTGAGTAAAATGACACCAAAAAGAATAAAATGCAATGTACAGAATGGGAGATATGACTCTTTAAAGAATATATGCTTTCTAGTGCCTAAAAACCAAAAGCGCCAACTTGGGACATCTGGTCGCGCATGACCGGGACAAAGTCAAAGTTTAAGGTTGCCCGCGATGGAGCGTGGGTCAGAAACACTGAGCAGTAAGGCCCAGTGAAGTGTTTACCTTTGGTTTTACTCATTTTTCTGGAGCTATTTCTCTCATCGTTGAGCAGTGCACTTCGTCAGGCTGGGATTCTGATCAACGGCGGCAGCTTGGATCTGCATGAGGCCTTGGTGAAATCCTGGAATTCTTCAGCTCTGGTGCTTTCAGTGGTACGCATCTGAAATCCAGGCCGAGTTGCAGTTTGACTTTGGCGGCTTGACTCTTGTTGACGGGCCGGTCACCTAATAGAGCTTTTTCACAAAAGTTCTCCAAACTTCTGGAGGAGCTTCCTGAAGTTCCTTTTGGTGGTTTAAAGTGTCCTCAAATAAAGTCCAAGGTTCCAGATTCTGTGAGTTGCTCTAGAAGGTGGGACTACAGTTCCCACAATGTACCTGGGCAAATCCTTTAAAGTCCAGCTGGATTCTTCTTGCTGGAGATTATGCATGTGGAATTCTTTTAAACTGTTGTTTTCAAGGAGTCTACTCCTTCACTTGGTAAAGCAAGGCAAAGTACTTAGTAAGCAGCAGGTGCAGTCATTCAGTGTGTAGACCTCTTGGTGTAGACCAGGGCTGCAACAGGGCAGCCTTATTCTTCTTGTAGTTCCGGAAGGGATCTGAATTGCTATGCAGCTCTCCCATACTTGTCCAGTGTTTCTGGGTGACAAGCATGAGGACACCCCTGACCAATGGGGTACACGGTGCCACCCAGAAGTATGACAACTTCCTCTAAAGTGTGGCAAATTCTTGTCCCAGAAAGCACTGTACTTCAAAATCCAAAATGGGGAAACTTTCTACTAGAGGGTAAGATCTGGCTAAGCCAACCTTCTGGCATGGCTCATTTTCCATAACCCTCCCCTTCCAGACCCTCTGCTAATTGTATTCATGAGGCTACCATCTGGCTGGGGGGAATAGGACATAGGGGAGGCCTGGCTTGAATCATTACTGTCCTACTCTCTTTGAAGACCAGTTTATTTACTGAGGCCATTTCTGTCCTGTTCTCTGCAGCTCCCCTCATCAGATATTCTTTGTCACTATGCTGGCCACTTCTCACCTCATCAGAGCAGTTTGGCTCAGTTTGTAAAAGGCTGGGCAATCAGGAGAGGCTGCTAGAAAGCTGGATTTTGGCTTACAGAAAAGAAAGTTCTATAACTAAATGTTTGTAATAGCTATGATAATTTCAACAGTGGCAAGTTGTTGGATTTATCATTACCAATCTTTTAATTCCTTGAAATAGTATTTTAGCTCACTCCTGTCCATAGTTATACTTTATTAAAGTATTCCCATGTTAGCCGATGGAGCTAAATGCTACAATTGGGAGAAACGAAATTGGCAGTTTGCCCCTCACCAGGGCATATAAAAAATCTCTTAAAATGCCATACTTATTTCTTACATGGTACCCTACCCCGGGGGCACCTAGAGTAGACCTTAGGGGTGACATATGTAAAAATAAGGCAGTTTAATACTTTGGAAGTACCTTTAAATCAAAAGTCGAATATGTATATCATTTGAATTTAAAAGCTGCTTGCAAAGCAGGGCTCTCTTTTACAATGACAGCAGGCAACAGAGCAGTGCACACTTAAGTGCATCAAATCTTCTGGGTGTCTAAACCTGCATCCCTTACCATATACTAGGGATTTACAGGTAGGTTGTATGTACCAATGGCAATTACACCTAATTACCATATGCCTTTTAATCAGAGCACTGGCCCTGGGCCTGGTTAGCAGAGCCAAAGTCAGTTGCCACCAGTATCAGTCAAACAAATGGGGGTTATCAGGGCAAAATGGATGTCTTTCTCACACATACCTATTAATTATATATATAATGTTAATTCCCATAGGACCTTTAGACATGTCTACAGCCCGAACTGCTGAAGAGAATTAAACCAAATTTGGCAGAAAGGTAGATGTTGGATCAGGAAAGTGCCTTTTTGTGAATTGGTGTAAATCTGTTCAGTAGTTGCGGAGGTATTAACAGAAATCCAAATTTGTATATATAGGGATGCAGATTCGTGCTCAAATCTGATTAGCTGCCAACACTTCAAACCAGTAAGTGTTGGCAGCCGTCTTGAGACTCAGCTTGAATGAAGTCCCAGAAAAACATTAACAAATAAGTGAAGGGGAAGTTATGAATACCCTGACACCATAGGCCTCTTGGGGGGTCCCAGAGAGACCCCGAAGGGCAAAAAACTATATTTTAAAAATTAATTTGGTGGGAGTCATGCTGGAGCTGCAGCTCCTGCTGAAATCTTTTAAAAAGAGAAGCGCGGGCTCCCACACTTTTCTATTGTTTATCCATGGGTGGGCCAGGTCCCGGAGGCATGCAGGCATCATTATTTTAAATAAATAGGGGGTCTTATGGACCCCCATGCCCTAGGGGCCCCCACCTCCCTGGGGCTTTTGAACAAATTAATGCGAGGGAGGTCCATATAGCCTCAACCACTGCCCTGAGGGCAGACACCGCCCTGGGGCTAATCAAAAATTAATCTGGGGCCTCACGGACCCCCATGCTCTGGGGACCATCTCCAACTCGAGGCTGTTTAATTTGTAGTGGTGGGGCCTCAGAGACCCCCCGGGCTCCTTGGACCACCACCTCCCCAGGGACAAAATTATTATTTTGTAAATGGGAGGGGAGCCGTTCTCTGCCTGGGGACTGCCACCTCTCTGTGGCAGGCCCTACAAGAAGAAAGGAGGGGGGGCTGCGTGGCCCCCCTCCTGGAGCCAATAATGGCCAATGGGATCTCCATCCCCCAGGGCCAGCTCCTGCTATGTCCTGGGTCTCATGCTAAGCCACAGCAAATGCACTGCTTCAGCAAGCAAGAGCATTAAAAATACTGTTGCTTGCAGCGAACAGAGCATAATTGCTTTCACACACAGGGAGCTGCCTTTCCAGCAGCTCCCTGTGTGTTAAAGCAATGCTGCAGGAGGCGGGGAGACAGTAGTGATTGTGGGGGCCTTCAGACTCCTCCCACAGTCACCAACAAAAGTCACTGGGTGCCCTGGGTGGGACCAGCACCCCAGGATGGAGGCTGAGACCCAGGGAATGGGGTCCCCGGGGCCCTAAATCAGCCACAGGAGGTGGGCCGCGCAGCCTCCCTCTCTCATTCCAAAAAGGCCTAGCCATGGGGAATGGGGTCCCAGGGGCCAAAATTGACCCACAGAAGAGGGGCCACCCGGCACGCCTCCCCTAATAAAACAAAAATATTTATTTTATAAAACTGGCCAAGGCAAGTTGCCAGAGGCCCCGCCCCCTTTCACCACAACTCTGCAAACTAGCCTTCTGGCGCACTACTAGTTGGGGGATGAAGTCCACTTGACTTCTGAGGGTCCTTGGGGGCAAACTACCCCATCTCTTACCTCCAGTAAGTCCCAAACAGTAGGATTGCTGAGAGATCATCTGAGGCCTATCCCCCTTTCTCCACCACTCTGCAAACGTGCCTCCTGTTGCACTACTGGTTGAGGGATGAAGTTCGCTTGGATGGTGAGGGTCCTTGGGGCCAAGAACTCCTCCTATTACCTCCAGTATCTTCCACATAGCAGGATTGCTGAAAGGTCTTTGGAATCCATAGCCCCTTTCCCCACCACTATGCAAATTCACCTCCTAGCACAGTACTAGCTGGGTGATGAAGTCCGCTTGGCTGCTGAGGGTCCTTGGGGTAAACAACCCCTCCTGTTACCTCCAGTAATACCATACAGCGGGATTGCTGAGATGTCTTTGGAGGCCCCGCCCCCTGTCTCCACCACACTGCAAACGTAACTCCTAGTTAAAAAAACATAGAAATTCACTTAAAAAAACAAAGGTTACACGGACGTGATGGTTAGGAAATGGAATTAAAAAAACCTTAGAAATTAATTGAAAAAACGTAGGTTTCAGAGACGCTATAGTTAGGCTCAGATGTCACTCATTCAAAACCAGTGAAATTTAGCAGTTATGGTTAGCTGAGCTAACTATAACTCATGACCACGCAATACAATGCTTATGCCCTCACATATTACACAACTCATGACATTGTCAGTGACATCACTCAGGACATCTCAAATGACATCATCCAGTGACTGTGAGCGCTTTTAAAAGTTTATGAGTGTTAAATATATATAGCAAGGTGTATTCGTGATTCAGTGGGTGTATGAGTGACTGTATGGATTATTCAGTGGATGCATGACTGACTGTATAAATGAGTGAGTCAGTCAGTCAGTTGCTGTATGAGTTAGTGAGTACATGTGTGAGGGGCTGTATGGGTGAATGAGTGTGTGCATGGCTGTGTGGGTCAGTGAGTGGATGTGTCAGTGGCTGTATGGATGAGTGTATGCTTATGTCAGTGTCTGTATAGGTGAGTGAGTACATGTTAGTAACTGAATGAGTAAGTAAGTGTGTTTGTAGCTGTATAGGTGAGATGTGGCTGTGTGATTGACTGCATCAGTGAGTAAGTGTGTGAGTAGCTCTATGGGTGACTGACTCAGTGTATCAGTGGCTGTATGGATATATGAGTGGATATGTCAGTGGCTGTATTAGTTAGTAAGTGGTGTATGGGTGGCTGTATGGGTGAGTAAGTGAATGTGTGTGTAGATCTATGGATCAGTGAGTGGGCATGTAAGTACTGGTATGGGTCTTCTAAATGGGTTTGTGAATGGTTGTGTTCTAGTGGGAGAATGAAAGGGTCTATAGGGGTGTGAGTGGGTGTGTTAGTGATTTTGTGGATGATGTCATCAATGATGTCATTTGAGATGTCATAAGTGATGTAATATGAGGTCATAAGCAGTGAATTGAGGGGGCAAGAGTTATAGCTAGTTCGTCTCACTATAACTACTGAATTTCACTGGTTATGTACAGGTGAAACCTGAGCCTAACTATTACATCCCTGTAACCTTTGTTTTTTCAGTGAATTTCTGATTTTTTTAAATTCCATTTCCTAACTATAACATCCCTGTAACCTTTGGATTTTTCAGTGAATTTCTATGGTTTTTTAAGTAGTAATCGTGTTTGCAGAGTAGTGGAGAATGGGGACGGGGTCTCTTACCAGCTCTCAGGAATACCGCTGTGCAGGACTTACAGAAGGTACCAGGAGGGCTTCTTGGCCCCCAGTATGTATGTTTTCAGAGTTGCTGAGAAAGGGGGGGGTGGCTTCTGGCAATTTCCTAGCAATCCAACTGTGTGGGACTTACTGAAAGTAACAGGAGGGATAGTTGGCCCCCAAGGACCATCAGGAGAAAAGTGGACTTCAATCCTCAACCTGTAGTGCACTAGGAGGTGCGTTTGCAGAGTGGTGGAGAAAGGGGACATGGCCTCCGAAGACCTCTTAGCAATCCTGTTGTCTGGGACTTACTGGAGGTAACAGGAGGGGTTGTTCATCCCCAAGGACCCTCACCAGCCAGGAGGTTTTTATCCCCCAACTAGTTGTGTGCAGGAGGTGTGTTTGCAGAGTGATGGAGAAAGGAGGTGGGGCCATGAGGACCTCTCAGCAATCCTAGGTGTGGGACTTACTGAAGGTAACGGGAGGGGTAGTAGGCCTCCAAGGATGACCTGGGGACGTGGCAGTCCCTGTGTCTGGGGGGTCTACACAGCCCCCATTCATTAAAATTAATTTCCCCCAGGAGGTGGTGGCGATAGGACCCCCATGTAAAAGAAAAATAATAAGCCCCGGGGAGATGGTGTGGTCCACGGGGCAGCGGGGGGTCTGTATAGGCCTCGCCTGCATTCACTGTTAAAGAAGCCCCAGGGAGGTGGTGCTCCTCGGGGCACTTTTTAGCCCTAGGAAGGGGGGCCTGTGTACCCCCCTCCATTATTAACCCCGTCTACGTGTTGGACGGCCAGGAGCAGTCTGACGCTACAGTGCTCATGTGCATAGGACGGCTCCTGGCCTTCTGAGTACATGGCGCAATAAATCCTTTTGATTGGGGCACTAGAGGGATTTCTTTTCCCCTCAAAAATCCGCGGGAGCTGGGGAAGAGCTTCACCAGCTCCTGAGGCTGCTCAGTTTTTTTTACTGAAATTATGATCTGCCTGCACATTGTGCTGACGGCATTTAAGTCAAAGTGAAACTGAAATGAGCCCATCGGCTTGTTTCAGTTTCACTGCCTCGTTGCTCAGGGGCTATCTCAGCCCACTGAGCACGAAGGCAGATGGGAGAGGTATAATTGGAAAGGGGAGAATCTCCCCTTTCCAATGGTAACCCTCCATAGTGGATCCCTGCTTGAGGATCACCTCAGGAGGGTGATCCCCAAGCAGGGATCCATCACTAGACTCAAGGGAGGGGGGAGCTGCCACTTGGGCAAGGGCCTTTGCTTTCTCCAAATAAATTTGGGCAAATTCAATCTTTCTGCCTCCTGGGGGGCAGTAGCCCCCAATCTGCCCTACGGGGGCAGAAAGCACACTAGATACCAGGAATTATTTTGATATAGTAGTTAGGGTTGGGGGCTGCCCTAAATGGGCATGCTGATGCCCCCACCCCCCCCCCAAACAATCTCCACAGACTTTCTGCCCCCATAGGGGGCAAAAGAGGGGTAATACCCCTGATCTGCCTCTCCGGGGGACAGAAAGACCACAAGACACCAGGGAGTTTTGATTTTTTTTATAAAAGGGGGACTGCCCACAAAGGGCAAGACCATACCCCCACCCAAATATATTTGGGAACAGTCTTTCTTCCCCCGTGGGGCAGATGGTTGGCAGTAGACCCCAATGTGCCCCCCAGAGGGCAGAAAGCATACTAGATACCAGGGATTTTTTTGTATAGTATTTAGGGGTGGGGGCAGCCCTAAAGTGGCATGCCAATGCCCCCATCACCCCAAACAGACTCCACAGACTTTCTGCCCCCCCAGCGGGCGAATGCAGGGTATTATAGGGAGATCCACACAAGCCGCACCTCCCTGGACTCCCCTAGGTGTCTAGTTTTCAGAAATGTTTGGGTTTATTAAGTTTCCCTAGACGGCCGCTCAGCCTGGGACCAAAAACGCATGTAACTCCCTCACAAAACTAGGTAGTTTTGTGATCGATAATTTTGAAGTCTATACAGTACGTTTTGGGGTGTTTCCTGTAGCAGGCACTAGGCCTACCCACACAAACAAGGCATCATTTTTATCAGGAGACTTGGGGGAATGCTGGTTTGATGGACGTTTGTGGCTCCCCACAGATTCCAGAACATTCCAGCACAGAAAAGTGAGGAAAATGTGTTTTATTTTACAAAGTTTGAGGTTTGCAAGGTATTCCGGGTAACAGAACCTGGTGAGAGACACACAAGTCACCCCATACTGGATTCCCCATGGCGTCTAGTTTTCAACAATGTACAGTTTTGCTAGGTTTCCCTAGGTACCAGCTGAGTGAGGATCCAAAATCCACAGCTAGGCACATTTAAAAAAAAAAAGGGTCAGTTTTAACTGGAAAAATGTGATGTACCCAAGTTGCATTTTGGGCCGTTTCCTGTCATGGACAAGAGACACACCCACATAAGTGAGGTACCATTTTTATCGTGAGATTTGGGGAATGCTGGGAGGGTGGAAGTTTGTGGCTCCCCGCAGATTCCAGAACTTTCCATCACTAAAAAGTGAGGAAAATGTCATGTTTTCACAAAGTTGGAGGTTTGCAAGGGAGTTTGGGTAAGAGAACCTGGTTATACCCACACAAGCCACCCCATCCTGGATTTCCATTGATGTCTAGTTTTCAGAAATGCACAGGTTTGCTAGGTTTCCTAGGTGCCTGCTGAGGGATGGTCCAAAATCCACAGCTAGGCACATTGCGAAAAAAGGGTCAATTTTCATGGAAAAAATGTAATGTGCCCACATTGCGTTTTAGGCCATTCCTGTCGCAGGCACTAGGCCTACCTACACAAGTGAGGTACCATTTTTATCAGGAGACTTGGAGTAATGCTGGGTGGGTAGAAGATTGTGGCTCCATGCAGATTCCAGAACTTTCCTTCACATAAATGTGAGAAAAATGTGCTTTTTTTTTTACAAAGTTTAAGGATTGCAAGGGATTCCTGGGTATCAGAACCTGGTGAAAGCCACACAAGTCACCCCAGCCTAGTTCACCCAGGATGTCTAGTTTTTAAAAATGTACAGATTTGCTAGGTTTTCCCAGGTGCCGGCTGAGCTGGGGTCACAAATCCACAGTTATACACATTGCTAAAAAGAGTCCGTTTCCACTGGAAAAATTTCACGTTGCGTTTTGGCCCATTACCTGTCACAGGCAGTAGGCCTACCCACACAAGTGAGGTAGCATTTTAATAGGGAGACTTGGGGGAGTGCTGGGTGGGTGGTAGTTTGTGGCTCCCTGCAGATTCCAGAACATTCTATCACTGAAAATTAAAGAAAATGTGCTTTATTTTACAAAGTTTGAAGTTTGCAAGGGATTCCTGGTAACAGAACCTGTGAGAGACACACGAGTCACCTCATCCTGAATTCCCCTTTGTGTCTAGCTTTTAAAAATGTACAGGCTTGCTAGGTTTTCCTAGGTGCAGGATGAAGGATGGTCCAAAATCCATAGCTAGGCATATTGCGAAAAAAGGGTCAATTTTCCCTGGAAAAATGTGATGTTCCCACATTGCATTTTGGGCCGTTTGCTGTCGCAGGCACTAGGCATACCCAGAAAAGAGAGATACCATTTTTATTGGAAGACATGGGGGAATGCTGGGTGGGCGGAAGCTTGTGGCTCCCCGCAGATTCCAGAACTTTCCATCACAGAAATTGAGGAAAATTTGTTTTTGAAAGAGTTTGAGGATTGCAAGGGATTCTGGGTAACAGAACATTGTTAGAGCCACACAAGTCACCCCATCCTGGGTTCTCCTTAGTGTCTTGTTTTAAAAAATGTACAGGTTTGCTAGGTTTCTCTAGGTGCCGGATGAGCGAGGGTCCAATATCCATATCTAGGCACATTGCAAACAAAGAGTCAGTTTTCACTTGAAAAATGTGATGTCTCACGTTGCATTTTAGGCCGTTTCCTGTCACTGGAACTAGACCTACCCACACAAGTGAGGTACCATTTTTATTGGAAGACTTGGGGGAATGCTGGGTGGGTGGAAGTTTGTTTCTCCCTGCAGATTCCAGAACTTTCTATCGCAGAAAATTGAGGAAAATGTGTTCTTTTGATAGAGTATGAGATCTGTAAGGGATTCTGGGTAACAGAACCTGGTGAAAGCCACACAAGTCAACCCATCCTGGATTTCTCTGGATACCTAGTTTAATTTTTTTTTACAAGTTTGCTAGGTTTCCATAGGTGCCGGCTGAGCTAGGGTCTAAAATCCACTGCTAGGCACATTGCAAAAAAAGTGTCAGTTTTCACTGGAAAAATGAGATGTGCCCAAATTGAATATAAGGCCATTTCCTGTCACAGACACTAGGCCTACAAGTGAGGTACCATTCTTCAATACACCTTGGCATATATATATACAAAACATAGTTAAACTTTACAGAAACACAGTCACTGGATGATATCATCATTGATGTCATTTGAGATGTCATCAGTGATGTCATCAGTGATGTCACTGACAATATCATGAATGATGTAATATGTGACGTCATCAGCAGTGCATTGCGGGGGCGCGAGTTATAGTTAGCTGAACTAACTATAACGGCCGAATTTATCTGGTTTTGTACGAGTGAAATGTCCAACTAACTATAACGACCTTAAAACCTGTGGTTTTTTCAGTGAATTTCAAAGGTTTTTTAAATGCTAATTTCTAATTATAACGTCCCAGAAACCTCTGTTTTTTTCCGTGAATTTCAAAGGTTTTTTAAATGCTAATTTCTAACTATGCCTACAGAGGTAGGACATGTGCAGAAAGAGGAAGAAAGGTGCAGAAAGAAGCAAGAGAAATCAGAAAGAGGCAACAGAAGTCCAGAAAGACAAAGAAAGGTGCAGAAAGAAGCAAGAGATGTGCACAAAGAACCAACAGAGGAGCAGAAAGAGGCCTTGTTGCAAAGTCATCCTGTGCCCCCAACTTTTTGCTGACGGGTACTGGTGGTAACTGACTCTGACTAACCAGGCCTAGAGCCAGCACTATGCTAAAAGACACTTAAAATACAGTGAAAACACCTACATTCACTAGGGAACACTATGCATTGGGGTACCCCTGTGATTGGCATGACCTCCTCTGTAAGGCCCTAGTACATAATAGGGCAGGGGGATTAAAACTACCTCTAAGTCAGAGGTGCAGAAAGATGCTTCTTTAAGTAGTAGTCATGTTTGCAGAGTGCTGGAGAAAGGATGCTGGGCCTCCGACCAGTGCTCAGGAATTCCGCTGCATAGGACTTAGAGGAGGTACCAAGAGGGCTTCTTGGCCCCCAAATCCCTCAGGAGTAAATTGGACTTCATCCCCATCCCGTAGTCTGCCAGGAGGCACGTTTGCAGAGTGGTGGAGAAAGGGGGGCATGTCCTCCTTAGACATCTTAGCAATCCCACTGTGTGGGACTTACTGCAGGTAACAAGAGGGGTAGTTGGCCCCCCAACAACAACCTTGAGGGCCAACTACCCCTCCTATTACCTCCAGTAAGTCCCACACAGCAGGATTGCTAAGTTCTCATAGCAGGCCATGCCCCCTTTGCCCACCACTCTGCAAACGCTCTCCCTGGTGTGCTCTTGGATGGGGATTGTAGTCCCCTTCACTGCTGGGCGTCCTTTAGGGGCCAACTAGCCTACGTCTTACCTCCAGTAAGCCCCACACAGTGGGATTGCTGAGAGGTGGACAAAGGCCACGTCCCCTTTCCCCACCACTCTACAAACACGCCTCCTGGTGTGTTCTAAGTTGGGGTATTAAGACCCTTCATTCCTGAGGGTCCCTGGGGGCCAACTAGCCCAGATGAGCGCCACACATCTGGATTGCTGAGAGTGGTCCGAGGCCACCCTCCCTTTTTACACCACTATAAACGTGGCTCTTGGTGCACTGCTGCTTGGGGAACACAAGAGGACCTCATCGCCCCACCAGCAGTGTGCCAAGAGGCGCTTTTGCAGAGTGGTGTAAATAGGGGCGTGGCCTCGGACCACCTCTCTGCAAATCAGCTATGTGGTGCTTACTGGAGGTACCTGGTGGGCTAGTTGGCCCCCAGGGACCCTCAGTATTCATGGGGACTTAATCCCCCAACTTAGAACACGTCAGGGGGTGCGTTTGCAGAGTGGTGCAGGGAGAAAGCGGGGCCTCCGGCGTGATGCCAGCAATTTTTTTTAGAAGGGGGTCTGTGTGGCCCCCCTTCTTTTACTATTTTTGTGGCCCTCGGGACCCCATCCTCCAAGGCCTGACCCCTTTTTTATAAAAAAAAAAAAAATGGGAAGGGGGCTACGTGGCTCCCCTTTCCTGGGCCACTTTTGGCCCCAGGGGCCCCATCCCCCGGGGCTTGGCCATTATTCAAAATATTTTTATTTGAGGAGGGCGGCAGCATGGCCCCCCTCCCCAGGCCGATTTCAGCCCCCGGGGCCCCATCCCCGGGGCCCGGCCATTCTTTTTTTTAAATTAAACAAGAGGGGGGCTGCACGGCCACCCTCCCTCCATTTGTAAACCCCCGGGGAGGTGGTGGTCCCCAGGGCCAGGGGTCTGTAATTGACCCCTGATTTTGAATAATTAGTTACCCAGGGAGGTGGTGGTCCCTGGAGCTGTGGGGGGGCCACGTGCCCTCGCACATAATCAATTAAAGCCCCAGGGAGGTGGCGGTCCCCAGGGCTTGGGGGGGCCTGGGAGCCACCCATATCCAATTAAAGAAGCCCCAGGGAGGTGGTGGTCCCCATGGCTGCGGGGGGCCGCGTGTCCCCCGCATATAATTAGCATCGCCCCGGGGAGGTGGCAGTCCCCGGGGCTGCAGGGGCCCCCGCTATTTAATTTTGGCATTGCCTCCGGGACCTGGCCCACGCGGGGGCTTATTACAATGAAGCGCGGGATCACGCGCTTCATTTTTTTTTATTTTCCCGGCAGGATTCGTGCACCCAGCGCAAATTCTGCCAATTTTTAATTTTTTTTTAAAATGCTTTTCTTGGCCCTGGGGGTCCCTGTGGGACCCCCGCAGCAGGCCTAGGGGTCAGGGTGTTTCTACCCTGCACCCTTTTCTTGTTTTTCATCTTTTTTTCACCCTTTTTCTTGTGACAAGATGGCTGCCAACACTTCCTGGTTTGGAGTGTTGGAAGCCAATCAGAGTGAAGCTCGTGCCCGGGAGGGTTCGCAAACCCTCCTTGGTGCTCAGATATCGATGTTTTTCTTTTTTTAATTTCTCAAGAACTACTGAACGGATTTACACCATTTGAAAAAAAGGTTGCTTTCTGGACCAAGACCTACCTTTTTGCCAAATTTGGTGTAATTCCATTCAGCAGTTCGGGCTGTAGCCGTGTCTAAAGTTCCTATGGAAATTAACATGGAAAAAACGCGTTTTTGGACCCCCTTTTTTCTCGGCCCCCGCTTGACGAATCACCCTGAAACTTTCAAGACAGGAGCTGAACAGAGCACCCCATTAGTTTTGAACATTTCACGAAGATTCGTCAAACGGCGCCAAAGATATTGTCAAATCAAAAAACGCTTTCCTATGGAAACTAGGTCCTAACTATAACTACCTACTGCCAACCGCCAGTAGGTTATATATATATATATATATATATATATATATATATATATATATATATATATATATATATACATGCCAAGGTGTATTGAAAAATGAATGGGTGTATGAGTATCTGTATGGATGATTCAGTGGGTGCATGACCGACTGTGTGAGTGATTATACGTGTCCCAGTGAATTTATGGGTGAGTGACTAATCTGTATGAATGTCTGTATCAGTCTTTCAGTTGGTGTGTAAGTGGCTGCATGGGTTTGTGAGTAGCTACATGAGTGTCTACATGGGTTATTGATTGGTTGTCTGAGTACCTGTATGTGTGCCTGAGTATCTGTGTGGGTGGGTGAGGGTGTGTGTGACTCCCTGCATGGATGTGTGAGTGGGTGAATCACTGAGTGTGTGGGTTCATGAGTGCGTGTGCGAGGAGCTGTATGAGTAAGTGTGCGTATGGCTGTGTTGATGAGTGTATGGATGTCTCAGTGGTATATGTGTGGGTAACTTCATATGCAAAAGTCAGTGTATGTGAGTGCTGGAGTATAAGTGACTTTATGTGAGAGTGAGTGATTGTGAGAGTGGCTTGTATGGATAAGTGTGTGCTTGTGTCAGTGTTTGTATAAGAGTAAGTATGTGTTAGTATCTGTATGAATAAGTGAGGTAACTGTATAGGTGAGTAAATGGCAGTGTGATTGATTCTTTGGGTGACTGACTAGGTGTGTGAGTAACTATGGGTTAGTGGTGGTGTGTGAGTGTCTGTATGGGTATATGAGTGCATATATTAGTGGCTGTATTGATGAGTGACTGCGTGAATGAGTGACTGTATGTGTGAGTGAGTAGATGTGTGTACACCTATGAATCAGTGAGTTGGTATGTTGTAACTGGTTTGGTGTGTCTAACATTTTGAGAATAGTAGTCTGTATTTTAGAGTGGGTGTATGAAAGGTTATATTAGGGTGTGAGGAGGTGCATCAGATATTAAGTGGATGATGTCATCAGTGATGTCATTTGAGATGTCCTCAGTGATGTCATCAGTGATGTCACTGACCGTGTCATAAGTGATGTAATATGTGACGTTATCAGCAGTGCATTGCGGGGCGCGAGTTATAATTAGCTCAGCTAACAAAAATGGCCGAATTTCTCCGGTTTTGTATGAGTAAATGCCAGCCTAACTATAACATAACTGAAACCTCTGTTTTTTTCAGTGAATTTCTAAGGTTTTATAAACCATTTTATTTATGAAAATACGTTTGTAAGTATTTTTTCTTTTTCGTCTATTTTTGTAAAGTATTTTTATAAAGTTTTATAATAATTATAATCACTTTTTAAAAATATATATAACAGAGTTGATCAAAGATTTATAGTGTTATTTATTTGAATTACCATTGTTTTCTTGTTTCTAATTTTGTACCATGTGATATGATAACAGAATTTTAAATTCAAAAAGAAAAATGCAAAAAAATGTTTCGCATATTTTTTAGAGTATTTTTTGCTAAATTAAATTTTTTATGATTGCTGTTAATAGTATGAAAGTTGTTTTGCTCTTTTCTTATGATAACTATCTTTTTATATATATACATTTTTTTAAATTAAAAAAGAGTTGTGAATCACACACAAACCTACGCATTGGGTGCGCGGAACCGTTATACAAATATCACTCTAAAATACATATTTAGAACTAATTAAAATATTTTTTTGATGTAGAGGTTTATTACTGAGTACATAAAAATAGTAATAAAGAAGTTATAAATTTGTTTTAAAAATGTTTTTAACAGATTTTTGTGGACGAGAAGGTATCGCGTACTGGTTGTGGATTTATGCTTTGGGTGCGCAAATCCTTACATGAATGCATACCTAAATTATATACTTGCACTGAAATAATATTTTTTTTAACAAAGAGGTTTATTAATCAATCCTAAAAATTAGTATTAGTGTTCTTGTGCAATATTTTTAAGATGTTTAAAGCACATTTTTATGTACGCGGCACCATTGCGCACAGGACGCGTAGGGGTCGCGAATCCTGCCATCACGTATTTCCGGTTTCGCATAGGAGACGCAACTCCTGCGTAATTTTCAAAAGTATGAAATATGATTGTTTCAAGTTTAAATATCTGTTTTGCATAAAGACTTTCCACTGAAATACATTGAAACACAATATCCTAATAGTAATTTACAGTTTTATATTACATTTAGTACATTTTACAGGTGCGTGACGCATACGCATAGGGTGCGTGACCCCTACCCGACTCCATTTGACATAGAAAGAAAGCTTGTTATTGGTTGAAGGACTTTTCATTCTCTTGGTGGGTGGAACCAACACCATTCCAGTCCTTTTATTTTGGGTGTGTCTGCCTTAACCCCTTGGACGCGCGTGGAATTCCCCTGAGGTGCGGGCGAATTCCACGCCCACCGTCAGACGGCCGGGGGCAATCCGACGCATGGAAGGGGTTAAAGACTAGCTGTTTTGTAGGCTCTGTAAATTTTTTATTTTTTTGGGTGGTCTTCATTTTTGAAAATATAAAATGCCATCAGCGTTTCCTGAAGAGCAGCAGGAGTAGATAGAAGAGGTGGAGGAGCCAGTGAAGAAGAGAAAGAAAAGTATTGTGTGGGCTTTCTTTTCTGTCCCCGAAGGTGAAAAGAAAGTCAAAGCTCGGAAGGACCTGCACAATCTGTAAAAAAGTCCTCTCCATAGGACCAGAGAAGAAGTACTCATGCGTTTCTTCTTCAATGAAAAAGCACTTGGAAACCCTATACCCTGTTCGTCTTGCACAAGAAGTGGAGCTCCAAAGAAGACAACAAGCAGCCAGTGATGATGGAACACAACCATCAACATCTGCAGGGTTGTTTTGACTACTCCACAACCTCTCATTGTTCCGGAGATGGCTGATGCTGGCATCCACTGCAGAAAATGTATGATGATTCTTTGTGTTGACGATATAAAGACTCTCGTCAAAGCACATAAGTTTTAATTTTTTATTTTATTTTTGTTTTGTTGCTTGTGTTTCTTCGTTTGAAAGAAACAGCACATTTGGACTGTTTAACTTTTATTTTTTATCTTTAAAAAATTTAAAACACCCAAAAAATAAAAAAGAATCAGAAAATACAAAAAATATATAAAATTGTTCCCCCAAAAAAGGATCTCATGAAACCACCTAAACTGGTTAACAAATAAAATTGTATGTAGTGAAAGTGATTGCTTGTATGAATGTGTGTATGACCAATGCTAGAGTTGTGTATAAGTAGTGTCTCAATCAGTGGATGAGCGCATGCATAATACGTAAGTGAAAGAATAAGTAAAAGAATAGTGCTTGTGTGATTTGATATGTGCATAATTAGTGGCAGAGTGTTTGGATGACTGTATGCATAATACCTGTGTGAATGGTTGAGTGTAAGAGTAGTGTTTAAATGATTGCATGAGTGCATTTGTAGTGCCTGGGTCATTGTATGAGTATATGTGTAGTGTCTGGGTAATTGCATGAATGCATGGCTACTCTCAGAGTGAAAGAATGGGTACAACAGTACGGCCTGAGAGTTTCTATGAGTGCAGGTGTATTGCCTGGATGATTGGATGAGTGCTTGGGTAGTACCAGAGTGAATGAATGAGTGCATGGGTTGTGCTTGAGCGAATGGATGAGTGCATGGGTAGTGCCTGAGTGAATGGTTGGGTGCAAGAGTAGTGAACAAGTGATTGCACGATTGCATAGGTAATGCCTGATTAATTGGATGTGTGTATAGATAGTGCCTCCTTGATTGCATGAGTGCATATGTAGTGCCTATGTGATTGCATGAGTGCAGGGGTAGTGCCTGTGTGATTGTATAAGTGTGAGCAAAGTACTTCAGTGAAAGTATGAGTGCAAGGCTAATGCCTGGATCATTGCAAGAGTGCATGGGTAGTGTCTGAGTGAATGGTTGAGTTAAAGATTAGTGCCTGAGTGATTACATGAATGCATAGGTAGTGCCTGGGTAAATGTATACGTGCAGAGGTACTGTCTGGGTGATTGGATGGGTGCATAAGTACTGCCTGAGTGACTTTATGAGTGTATACATAGTACCTAAGTGAATGGATGAGTGCATGTATAGTGCTTGAGTAAATGATTGAGTGCAAGAGTAGTGCCTGAGTGATTGCATTACTGCATAGGTAATGTTTGATTGATTGGATGTGTGTATAGGTAGTGCCTCCTTGATTGTATGAGTGCATGGGTAGTGCCTGAGTGAATCGATGAGTGCATGGGTACTGTCTGAGTGAATGGTTGAGTGCAAGAGCAGTGAGTGAGTGATTGCATGATTACGTAGGTAATGCCTGATTGATTGGATGTGTGTATAGGTAGTGCCTCCTTGATTGCATGACTGCATAGGTAGTGCCTATGTGATTGCATGACTGCAGGGGTAGTGCCTGTGTGATTGTATGAGTGTGTGCGAAGTACCTGAGTGAAAGAATGAGTGCAAGGCTAATAACTGGATCATTGAAAGAGTGCATAGGTAGTGTCTGAGTGAATGGTTGAGTTGAAGAGTAGTGCCTGAGTGATTACATGAATGCATAGGTACTGTCTGGGTGATTGGATGAGTGCATACGTACTGCCTGAGTGACTTTATGAGTGCAAAGGTAATGTCTGGGTGCTTACATAAGTGCATGGGTAGTGCCTGTGTAAAAGGATGACTGTAAGAGTAATGTCTGTGTCATTGGATGAGTGTATGGGTAGTGCCTGAGAGAATGGATGAGTGCATGGGGAGTGCCTGAGTGAATAGTTGAGTGCAAGAGTAGTGCCTGAGTGATTGCATGAGTACATGGGTAGTGCCTGGGTGATTGCATGAGTGCAGGCGTAGTGCCTGGGTAATTGTATGAGTGCATGGGAAATACCTGAGTGAACGTATGAGTGCAAGGCTAATGCCTGGGTCATTGCATGTGTAGTGCTTGAGGGAATAGATGAGCACATGGGTAGTGCCTGAGCGAATGGATTAGTCCAACTGTAGTATCTGCATGATTGGTTGAATGCATATGTAGTGCCTGAGTTAATTGATGAGTGCATGGATAGTGCTTGAGTGAATGGTTGAGTGCAAAAGTAGTGCCTGGGTGATTGCATGACTGCGTAGGTAATGCCAGATTGATTGGATGTGTGTACAGGTAGTGCCTCCTTGATTGTATGAGTGCATGGGTAGTGCCTGAGTGAATGGATGAGTGCATGGGTACTGTCTGAGTGAATGGTTGAGTGCAGGAGTTGTGAGTGAGTGATTGCATGAGTGCATAGGTAGTGCCTAGGTAATTGCACAAGTATAGGGGTAGTGCCTGGGTATTAAGATGAGTGCATAGGTAGTGCCTGAGTATAGGATGGGTGAAAGGGTAATGCCTGGGTCATTTCACGAGTGCATGGGTAGTGCCTGAGTGAATTATTGAATGCAAGAGTAGTACCCGAGTGATTGCATGAGTGCATGGGTAGTGCCTGGGTGATTGCTTAAGTGCAGGAGTACTGTCTGGGGGATTGGATAAGTGCATTGGTAGTGCCTAGGTGAAATCATGAGTGCAGGAGTAATGTCTGGCTGCTAAGATCAGTGCATGGCTAGTGCCTGAGAACAAGGATGACTGCAAGAGTAATCCCTGGGTCATTGTATAAGTGCATGGGTAGTGCCTGAGTGAATGGTTGAGTGCAAGAGTAGTGCCTGGGTGATTGCACAATTGCGTAGTTAATGCCTGATTGATTGGATGTGTGTATAGGTAGTGCCTCCTTGATTGTATGAGTGCATGGGTAGTGCCTGAGAGAGTGGATGAGTGCATAGGTACTGCCTGAGTGAATGGTTGAGTGCAAGAGTAGTACTTGACCGATTGCATGAGTGCATAGGTAGTGCCTATATGATTGCATGACTGCAGGGGTAGTGCCTATGTGATTATATGAGTGCACAGGAAGTACCTGAGTAAAAATATGAGTGCAAGCCTAATGCCTGGGTCATTGCATGAGTGCATGGGTAGTGCTTGAGGGAATGGATGAGCGCATGGCTATTGCCTGAGTGAATGGATTAGTCCAACTGTAGTGCCTGGGTCGTTGGATGACTGCATGGGTAGTGCCTGTGTGATTCCATGAGTGCATGGGTAGTGCCTGGGTGATTCCATGAGTGCAGGGGTAGTGCCTGAGTGATTGGATGAGTGTATGAGAAGTACCTGAGTGAAAGTATGAGTGTAAGGGTAATGCCTGGGCCATTGTATGAGTACATGGGTAGTGCGTGAGTGAATGGATGAGTGCATGGGTAGTGCTTGAGTGAATGTTTGAGTTAGAAAAGTAGTGCCTGGGTGATTGCATAAATGTATGGTTAATGCCTGAGTGATTAGATGTGTGGATCGGTAGTGCCTCCTTGATTGCATGAGTGCCTCAGTGAATGGTTGAGTTCAAGAATAGTTCCTGAGTGATAGTATGAGTACATGGGCAGTGCCTGGGTGATTACATAAGTACAGAGGTACTGCCTGGGTGATTGGATAAGTGCATGGGTAGTGCTTGGGTGATTTCATGACTACAAGAGTAATGTCTGGGTGCTTAGATCAGTGCATGGGTAGTGCCTGAGTAAATGGATGACTGCAAGAGTAATCCCTGGGTCATTGCATGAGTGCATGTGTAGTACCTGAGAGAATGGATGAGTGCATGGGTAGTATCTGAGTGAATGGTTTAGTGCAAGAGTAGTCCCTGAGTACATGTATTAGTACATGGGTAGTATGTCGGTGATTGCATGAGTACAGAGGTAGTGCCTGGGTGATTGGATGAGTGCATGGGTTGTGCCTGTGTGAAAGGAAGAATGCAAGGATAATGCCTGGGTTATCGCATTAGTGCAAGAGTTATGCTAGAGAGAATACATGAGAGCATAGGTAGTGTTTGCGTGAATGGATGACTGCCTGGTTGATTACATCAGCAACATGATAATAGTTTTCAAATAGTGTAAAGGATCAACATTATTTATATTAGAAACAAATAATATATAACTGAACTTTAAAAAAAAAAATCACGTTATCATGCATATTATATTATGTATTCTTACCTTTCAAGTAATTTAGATACATTACTCAGTAGAAGTATTTTAGAGTAGTATTGTCCTAAACAGCATTAAAACTATTTTCAAACTTCACCAGTATCTACTATAAAGAAGAAGAAGAAAAACTGTTATTTAATGTTATGTATTACAGAAATTATAATATTATATTTTTAAGAACACAACAAATTTAGAATTACATAACATTTTCAGTTTCCCTTTTTTGCTGTTCTCAGAATCCAAACTAACTTCACCATACACAGTGATTTCAATGTAGTATCATCATTGAACAGCGGGGGAAAAACAATCAAATTGGTTGTAGAAAAAAAAGCAAATAAGTGTTGAACATCATCATCAATATGTGTAGCCATGCAATTTCCTATCTACACTTTCTTAATTACTTCTATCATCTACATTAACTCTATTATTTATCTCAAACACATTTGCCAAATGTAGACTCTCATTTACATGTGGTACAATATATAAAACACATTTATAAACTATTTCCTTTTAAACACAATTTTCCAAATGCAATATCAATTAGCTCAAATAAAATTCCTAACACTAAATAAATAGTAATACTTTGCACTCCCGTCTACTTTCTGTTCACATCTTCCCAATAGGCCGAATGATGTATTCAAAACTTTGGCTGCAGAAATAGCAAATATAAATTTGGTAATTCATAAGGCAATCTAGGTTTGAATTCCAAGCGGGCATCATTGTAATGTGTCCATCCTTTCTTACACTTTAAATGCACAGTATAGTGTCCAGATGTTGTAGTAGGTCCATCATGGGAAATAATAGCTACTGCTATAAAAGTTCATCCTGAAATAGATATTTGACTTGCAATAAAGATTTTAATTTTGGTTTCCAATTTTCTACCATTTGCTCTACAACATTGTAGCATTAAAATGAGATATTTTCCAAATCTTTCTATATGTAATGTAGACAATAGCTCTGATCTACAATGCAAACATTTCATTTCCTGATTGGCTGTTTTTCTCAATTTGTTAAAAAGTACTGATTTGCAGTCTGGTATCGTCAAGTATATGAATTGTTCTGTTTGTACTTCAGTAGTGGAAGTAAATGGTGAGTGTCTGAAAAATTTCAGCGCTCTGTCCATCATCTCCTTGTGTTTGCTTTGTTCGCCTTAAGTTGGCAGGGTATGCCCAGACGTGGGCCCCTTGCTCACTTTGCCACTGGATTCAAGCTAGCCTGGCTGATGTGGGTTGTTACCCCGAAACCGGTCCCAGGATGCTTGTTTATGGTTCAGGGATGACCTGGCTTGGCAGTTCGGGCTGGACTGTTCCCATGAGGCACAGGGTCAAGACTGATGTGCATATAGCTGTGCCTGAACTGAGGTGGCGAAGTGAGCTAAAGAACGGTGATAGATTCAACCCAGATCTGTGACTGGGGGTGAGTGTCTGAAAAGTTTCAGCACTCCGTCCATTATCTCATTGTGTTTGCCATGGAAGTAAATGAACACTCTTGACATTTATGATCCCATCTGTAACTTAGTCCAAATAAGTTTTCAATCTGTATTCCTTCACGTTCTAATACTCCAAGCATTAGGATTAGAAATTATTGTGCATCTTCTTGTTGTATATTAAGAGTAAATGTCAAAGAACCAGTACAAATATCCAAAAGATGCCGAATGCCAGAAGCAGTATGAATTTTACTTCTGTCAGTTACCAACTGTTGAAATACATGATGTAGTAAAGAACAGAATCTTTTTTCACGATTTCCCATGATTTCATTATGAAGATCCTGTAGATAAAACACAACATTCCGAATCACATTAGCATAACAGTTGATACCTGAACTATCTTCCAACTGGTATCCTACAATGTCATCCATAGTTTCCATTTATTTTCTTTTTCTTTACACCTTCAAGTTTCTTTTCAATTGTTTTCTTTTTTTGAACCTCAGTTGAGTGTTTGGCTTATTTCCGTTTTGGACACGCTACACATTTCTCATATATGGGATATTCACCTAAATCAGGTGTATAAGGTCTTCTTAAACGAATATACTCTCTTACAAAATTTGCAGCAATACCTTTTTCTCATCGAAATCTATCAAATACAAACCAGACAATATTCTTACTCGAGACAATGCAACGCACGTTATTTCCTCTTTGAACACTGTACTTCCAATATTTACAAAAGCACTGTCTATACTTAAACCTTGAGATTTATAAATAGTTACTGCATATGCTAAAGACAGAGGAAACTGTTTTCTTCGAATATACAAATCTTTTACAAGCAAAAAATATACAACACAACGCCTAATCTGTCCTACCTCTTTATTCTGATAAAATTTTATAATCAAAAATTCTATTCCATCTTTGTTCTGAAATTTTACAAAATCAACAACTTTTCCCATTGCTCAATTTACTAAACCTTCTTCTACATTCAAACTATGCAGCAAAATTACCTGACAGTTTATACATACATGTAAAGTATTTTCTAAGCCTTCAGTTTTAGATACAGACTTTTCCAAAGAATGCAATTTAGCCTGTAGTTTCTCTGTAGGAAGAATAGTCACTCCCTGGTGTTCAATTTTATCAATAACTTCAATTTCCACTATTTGTTTTTTCTCGAGTTTCAAACGTTCTTGATTAAATGTAGAACACTCTTGCAGTGTAGGCATTAGGCAACCTATAGACTTCTTTTCTCCAAGCTTATTGTACATTACTTCAGCTGCTGTGTTTCCAGTTGTAAACAAGTTCCTTAGTAGCCAACTTTCTAAAGCTTGTTTCCCATGTTTCGCCAAGACACCAATTTTTATGTCTTGAAGAATATTTACATAATCTTCATCACTTGCTTGTCGCATATTCTTAATAAGTTCTTTATATTCAAAATGTAACCAAATGTTCACATTTCCAATTCTTCTCAAAGATTTCCTAGTGTCTTCATGGACAAGTGTTTTAAAAACAGGTTGTCCTTTCACAGGAGTTAGTTGCAATATATCTCTGAATACAATTAAATGTTTTCCTCCTAACAAAACATAATCTGTTTTTAGAATGTGTTGCATTCTCAAGTGTACAAAGGCAAGCATTAAGTTTGAGACCATGCTCACCTCATCAATGATTGAAAGTTTCATTTTCTTCAGTACTCTTGACACTTAATAATAAGCTTCTCCAGATAGCTTCTGATATTCCAATGTATTATCATGTTCAACTGGTAGCATAAGTAATCTATGTAAAGTAATCCCTTTAACGGTGTGTGCTGCTAATCCAGTTGGAGCTGTTACAACACAAGATAAATGTGATTCTGTAGTTTTGTGTAGATAACTGGTCAAAACTTTAATTAAGAACATTTTTCCTGTTCCAGCTTTACCACTGATGTACATTAGAATAGGTTTAAATGATGAACATGGGCATTCTTTTTTTGTGCAGCAAACCATTTTTTTTGTTGTATCACTTGAAGATATATTTCTTTTTTGTTCAATATTAAGGGGCCGATTCCGATCTCGGTCGGAGGCGCACCCAATACTATTCGGTCGGGAAAAAAGCCATGCGAAAGCCAGTTTCCCGACCGATCCGTACAGCACACCGAACGAGCAAGTACGATGCGCACAACAGCAAAAATCCCGGCCGAGCCGTACTCACCCTAACCAGGTCCTGTTCTCCGACCGAGGCGAATCCGGAAACGCCGAATCGAGTCGCACGGAAGGGAAAATGCAGCCCCGTCCGGCCGGACAAGTACGATGCGCTTTCCGTACGCGCCGAACCCGTCGCTACGCACGGCACGTCAAAGCATCCGGGAGAGGCGCACATAAGCTCCGAATCGCGCCACAACACGATCCACGGCTACGAG
The DNA here is from genome assembly GCA_963921515.1 of Calotriton arnoldi. NCBI lineage: Eukaryota > Metazoa > Chordata > Amphibia > Caudata > Salamandridae > Calotriton > Calotriton arnoldi. The sequence continues at coordinate 38,128 of CAWUFW010016506.1, forward strand.
ACAGAACACAGCACAGACGAGGACGACGCGAGGCGGCGAGGGACGAAGCGAAGCGACGAGGACGAAGCCAAGCGACGAGGACGACGCGAAGCAACGAGAAGGACGAACGACACGAACCAACCATGAATCCCTTCGTCCCGATCATACCAATATTCTACATCTACTACCGGAACAGGCACGGACGCGTACGGCGCAGAAGGTAAGTCAGACACCAACCACAAAACACATACAACACGTACACGACACATCACACACATACACTGGGAATCTGAATATACTTACACCAGCAGCACCATAGGGGCGGGATGCCCATCACCAATGCCACATATGCACACAGGGGCCTGAATGCGCGCCACCACCCCAACCCAGGGGGCTGGATGCCCACCACTACTACCACCCTCACCCAGGGGGGCAGGATGCCCACCACTACTACCACCCTCACCCAGGGGGGCAGGATGCCCACCACTACTACCACCCTTAGCCAGGGGGCAGGATGCCCACCACTACTACCACCCTCACCCAGGGGGGCAGGATGCCTACCACTACTACCACCCTCACCCAGGGGGGCAGGATGCCTACCACTACTACCACCCTTAGCCAGGGGGGCTGGATGCCTACCACTACTACCACCCTCAACCAGGGGGGCAGGATGCCTACCTCTACTACCACCCTTAGCCAGGGGGCAGGATGCCCACCACTACTACCACCCTCACCCAGGGGGGCAGGATGCCCACCACTACTACCACCCTTAGCCAGGGGGCAGGATGCCCACCACTACTACCACCCTTAGCCAGGGGGCTGGATGCCTACCACTACTACCACCCTTAGCCAGGGGGCAGGATGCCTACCACTACTACCACCCTCACCCAGGGGGGCAGGATGCCCACCACTACTACCACCCTTAGCCAGGGGGCAGGATGCCCACCACTACTACCACCCTCACCCAGGGGGGCAGGATGCCCACCACTACTACCACCCTTAGCCAGGGGGCAGGATGCCCACCACTACTACCACCCTCACCCAGGGGGGCAGGATGCCCACCACTACTACCACCCTTAGCCAGGGGGCAGGATGCCCACCACTACTACCACCCTTAGCCAGGGGGCAGGATGCCCACCACTACTACCACCCTCACCCAGGGGGGCAGGATGCCCACCACTACTACCACCCTTAGCCAGGGGGCAGGATGCCCACCACTACTACCACCCTCACCCAGGGGGGCAGGATGCCCACCACTACTACCACCCTTAGCCAGGGGGCAGGATGCCCACCACTACTACCACCCTTAGCCAGGGGGCAGGATGCCCACCACTACTACCACCCTTAGCCAGGGGGCTGGATGCCTACCACTACTACCACCCTTAGCCAGGGGGCAGGATGCCTACCACTACTACCACCCTCACCCAGGGGGGCAGGATGCCCACCACTACTACCACCCTTAGCCAGGGGGCAGGAAGCCTACCACTACTACCACCCTCACCCAGGGGGCAGGATGCCCACCACTACTACCACCCTTAGCCAGGGGGCAGGATGCCTACCACTACTACCACCCTCACCCAGGGGGGCAGGATGCCCACCACTACTACCACCCTTAGCCAGGGGGCAGGAAGCCCACCACTACTACCACCCTCACCCAGGGGGGCAGGATGCCCACCACTACTACCACCCTCACCCAGGGGGGCAGGATGCCCACCACTACTACCACCCTTAGCCAGGGGGCAGGAAGCCTACCACTACTACCACCCTTAGCCAGGGGGCTGGATGCCTACCACTACTACCACCCCCACTCATAGGATGGACAATGCATGACACAACAAGCACACCACAACCTAGGGAATGCAAGATTAAGACATCCCCCCACCACCATGACAAGCGTGTGAGCAGGCTGTGTCAAATGCCTACAACACCGAACATGACATTGAACATACAATGTGACCCCCTAGCACATGTGCCACACATATATGTGTGTGGCACCCACAATGCAAGCAGCCCATGACCATTGTGGCAATGGGGCCTAAACCCCCATCATCACAGTGACCAAAAGGCAAGTGTGGGGTCCATAGCTGAAGCACATTTTGACCATTGTGGCAATGGGGTCTAAACCTCCATCATCACAGTGACCAAAAGGCAAGTGTGGGGTCCATAGCTGAAGCACATTTTGACCATTGGGCAATGGGGTCTAAACCCCCATCATCACAGTGACCAAAAGGCAAGTGTGGGGTCCATAGCTGAAGCACATTTTGACCATTGTGGCAATGGGGTCTAAACCTCCATCATCACAGTGACCAAAAGGCAAGTGTGGGGTCCATAGCTGAAGCACATTTTGACCATTGGGCAATGGGGTCTAAACCCCCATCATCACAGTGACCAAAAGGCAAGTGTGGGGTCCATAGCTGAAGCACATTTTGACCATTGTGGCAATGGGGTCTAAACCCCCATCATCACAGTGACCAAAAGGTAAGTGTGGGGTCCATAGCTGAAGCACATTTTGACCATTGTGGCAATGGGGTCTACACCCTCATCATCACAGTGACCAAAAGGTAATTGTTGACAAAGAAAGAGCTGCAACTGCCAAACTGCATGGATCATTCCTGGTCACAGAACCAAAAACTCATCTGTGGCAAAGTAGTGTATGTGTCCCATTGCAACATAAATTGGGGGAGCCAAATACTGCAGTGCAAATGAAACATTCCTTTGGCCATGTGCAGACAAACAACACCCATGGGGGCTGAGACCGTCAACATTCATCAATGACACAATGACAGAAGTGACCATCAGAATGCAGAACCACATATTTGCACCAATGGGCACACAAATGCAGATACCCTGTGGAGACAGCAGATGTGAGGTGAACAGATACCATACCATGGCAGCAATGGGACACACAAACCATGATCACTGTGCTGACCGATGACCTAGGAGTCCCAGGGACAGCAGGGGAAACACACCAAACAACATACAGCCAATGGCACACCCAAGATATGCCAATGCAGTGGTGCAGATGCACAAACACAAACAGGCAGACCAACACTGTCATCATACACAGCAGGTGAGGGGTGGGGGTGCCAGTGTCCCCAGGCAACAACACAACACATGAGGAGAGCTGAATACCAATCATACAGATGTGCATACACTGCCACACTAAGGTAACTCATGGATCCAAATCCCCTATGTGGGCAAGCAGGCATTGACAGGTGAGAGGGAGCACAAAACACACATGTCACACAGGCACGTAGGAACAACAACTGACACAGCAAGTCACAGACACACCACAGCACCACCCCCAGGGCCCCCACAATGTGGTGACCCTGGGCTGAAGAAAAATACCACTGTGATGACAAAGCTAAATGTCGTTCACACTGTGAACCACAGTCAGGTGTCCTGAGCAACTAACTACCATCACACCTACACAAGCACAAATCAATCAGCATGGCCAGTAAGCCAAGGCCAACATGGAGGCAGGGGACTAGCCGGGCAACAACTCTCATCTGCACACACTCAAGACCACACCCCTCGACCTCCAACAATGTGCAGCAGTGAAGTACACATGCACTGGTGACATTGCACATGCACCCATTACTATTCCAGGGTGGTGGGTGGGAACCAAGGTGTAGAAACACATCACACATGGACACTCAACAAGACTCCTGAATGTCTGACACACTGCACACTACGCTGTACATGGACATGACGGCAATACCACACCGACCAATGGGATCCCAGCCACAGTCACACACCAATGAAGAAGCCAAGGTCACCCACAAAGAACACACATAGACAACAACCAACATTGCAGCCCGGACCCTAAGGAGTGCCAGCAGTCACACACACAACGTGTCACAATCACTGAAAGATAACACAAACTGGAAATCACATGACAGGGGCAAACAACAAGTGCCAAAGGGAAACCTGACTGTGACCCATCTGCGTCAGCACACAAACTCTGCCCTGACAGCAAACACACCTATGGGTGACACCCTGATGACCAGTAATGTGCCATGCACCCACATCACAGAGAACACAGGGAGAAGACTTTGGGGGAACATAGCTCAAGTCAGCAAGCATCACAAACAGGTACAACACTAGGGATCACAGCATGCGCAGATGAATGGAAGTGAACACACAGACATGCACATACAACACACACCTTGGGCGCAGGCAATGTCACACGTGTACACACTGCCATGAGGGGACTCCACTCCTGTGTGAGGAAAGCTGTGCCATATGTTGCCTCAGTAGGGCCCCATCATGTCAGCTGAGCACTTGGTCACACAATCAACAATTAGCACCAAATGAGGGCTCCCATCACATCAGCCTGGTCATGGATGTGCCAACGGAATCATCAGCACAGATCCAACACACTTGTATGGCAATGTTGCACTGACTACACGGATGAGTCCCTCCCCATTGATGCCCAAACCTGCATGTCCACTGGAGATGGCAACACGGTCAGGGAAGTAGACAAATGCAACGATGGCAGGCACAACAGATGTGCAGGGGTGGAAGCCACAGATATGAAATTGCCAATGTAAGTAGGAAACCCATTGCCAAATACTGAACACATGACACCCTCAGATGCTGCTATTGATGACATGGATACACCACATGATAGGACACATTCCCCCTGGACCACATGGGTTCCTGCACAGTAACACTTCATAATCATGAGACCAGATATCACCATCACTGCAGCAAGGGCATGGTTAGCTGCACCAACAACATGTACATCTGAAGCATGAGCACTAGAGAAAAGAAAGTTGCTTTATTCAGCATATGTGTTGAGGCCAAACGAAGTCCTGAAAAAAGAGCAAAGGCCAATGGCCAGTCCATTGTCAAAGTTCAAACAGGGTGACACTGGCAGATGTCACCCTACGCATGCCTGCACAATACCAGGGACAATCCACTAGGAGGGGCAACCGGGGGGCAGGCCAGGCACCGCAGGGACAGGATCAGGGCTCACCAGGGGAGTCAGGGAAGGGGTGGTGGGTGCTGGAGAGCCACTGACAACTGCAGTGGAGGTGTCTGACATGGTGTGTGCCGGCACAACTGGGGGCATGACACAGATGTCGTGGGTGCCGGCACAACTGCAGTGGACCCTGCAGATGGGGTGGACAGGTCCGCCACTGCAGTGCCCAAGTCAGACAGGGCGGTAGTGGACTCCACTGCAGTGCCTACCTCCAGGGGAGGAGAATGGGGAACAGGCAAGGTGGGTTGGACAGAGGGGGGGACACCCTCACCACATCAGTGGCACAGACAAGCGCAGCGGGGGTGTGGTGCTGGGAGAGCAAGTGGCAGGGGAGAAGGCCGGAGCATCTTGGGGATGGTATATCTGTGGGTGGGGGAACCTGGGGCAGGGTGTGGTGGGGGCACCTGTGCAGTGGGGGCCTGAGGGATGGAGGACGGAGACCTTGTGCCTGAGCTGCAGGGCGGTGGCGGGGTCTTGCTCTTAGCACTCCGGGGGACTTGCGGGTGGGGGCCTCAGTCCGTCTGCGCCTGGGGAGGGTGTCCGGGGGCGAGGGGCACTCTGCTCCGTGTGGGTGGGCTTCCTCTTCCCCCGGGATGCTGGAGCAGCTTCATCGGTGGGGAAGAGGCCGAGGTCACAGAGGAAGAGCTGCTGTGACTTTGGGGTTGCAGGTGAGGCAAGGGAGGGTGCTTTGGAGGGAGAGGGAACTGAGGACTGCGCAGTGCATGTGGATGCGTGTGTGTGTTCCAGGGCCCCATCCCCTGTGAGTCTGGCTTCAGTCCCCTGAATGTGCGTGCGTGTGCGTTTTGTCATTGGCGTGTGTGTCAGTGTGCTGGATGTGTGTGTGCTGGTGTGTGCCAGTGTGTGTGTGCCTGGGATGGGTAAGGTGCTGGGGAGTGTGGATGGAGCAGAGGCAGGAGGGGTGAGGGACCGTTTGAGGAGGGACACTGCTGCCGTCAGGGAGGAGTCCATGGACCTATTGCCCCTCTGTAGGTCAGACATGCCCGATGAGATGCCCTCCATGAACGACACCAGCTGAGTCAACAGCGCGGTGTGCGCATGGAGGACACTCAGCATGGCTGTCTGCCCTACATGGAGCTGGCGAAGGAGGTACACAGACTCCTCACTCAGGGCAGCAGGGGACACAGGGGCAGGGGTGCGGTGCCTGGCCCAAAGGAGACACGCTCCCGGACATGGGAGCCTCCACGGACCTGGGGAATGGGAGCCGATGGGAGGGCGGTGGTGGTGCTGGTGGTGGCGGGGACAGCAACACTAGCTGGGGTGTGGTGGCTGCTGACACCCGCCTCCACAAGGGAGTCATCCTCCGAGTTGCTCTGGTCCTCAGCTGAGGTGGATGCTGCTGAGGACTCCTCGGTGTGGCTCCCCTCGCCCTCCGTGCCACTGGGTCCCTCCGACCACTCCTCGGCTGCTGACCCAGTCTGGCTCTCCGGCTCCTCCTGGTCCGTGGAGCTGTCCCCTTCCGTGGCCGTGGATGTATCTGCAAACAATGGGGAAACAGACAGACATCAGTCACCTGCACATAACGCACACACCACTGTGAGCACAGCACATCACAGAGCAAGCCCTGGCATCATTAGTTGTACATTGCTAAAAGTGCACTAATTGAACAGGAGAAGTCAATTGTCAGTCTGATGCCAAGCATGGCACTCACATCCCACATGGCCTTGCACCCATCTGTCTGGTGTCTGTTGGATTGCAACACCCCAGTGTTGACACATGCACCAAGTACACAGTAGTTGGACAGTGCAGAGGACACGGTGTGGACACATCACAGCTCTTGCCACTGAGTCAGTACAGGTTTACGGATGTAAGGGATGCCCAGAGTCAAATAGGAAATGCATGTGATGCATACCAGCGACAGACACCATGATGCACCCATGTCCTGATAGCCAGCGCCACTATGGTGTGCATGTAGCACATGTCACTCCCCTGCAGGATCACCAATCAGTAGACACATGCCATGGCGGAGGCATGACTGCAAAGTCATACATCACTGTCTCAGTGATGTATGACTTTGCAGCCAGACAACAACACTCTGCACTGTGTCACAATAGTAGGTCATGGGGAATGCAAGTCCTGGAGCTGCACAAGTGCACATGTACATCCCCCCACAACACATCCTCTTAACCCTCATCTGTCCAGGTCATACCTATTGGATATATGGGAGACCTGTGACACTACCCTCTGAACCTGAGCCCCTCACACTCTGCTGTGCATGGGGAACAGCTGCCTGAACTTCACATTTACATGCCCCAGTCTGCATGGGCAGCTGATCAGACACCTATGTGTCACACAAGTATCGTCTCCTATGGTCACATCTCCAGTGGCATGCTGAGCCCCTACCAAGAAACACCACAGCAGTCCTGGCGACTAATCCACAGCACACTGACACAGAGGCAGACACCTGAGGGGCAAATCACTGTGCACAATGTGTCCTCTGATACACGGGAGTGGGAGTACAGAGTGTATTGTATGGCCTGGAGTAGGCATGACTGTCCAGCCCCACATGAATGAGGGATGAGCCCTGGACTGTAGGCAGCTGGCTAAGTATGTGTGACACACGTCATATACATACTCCTGGGGCCCAAACATTGTTCCCACCCGCAGCATGGGTGTGTGCCAGGTACCCCAGCCACATGTGGTGGATCAGCTCAGCAATTGGACCACAGATCAAAGTAACACGCTGAATACATGTCAGAATACAGGCATTGTGTAAGCAATGGACCCACCCATGATGCCCACCACAGAGTCAGGGAAACAGATGCTGTCTCCCACCTTGAGTCAAGCAAACTGCAAGGACACAGTCCTAAGTGACAGAATTCCCTGCATGTAAGGGCCACACCTGGGTATCAGATGAGGAGTGGGCAGTGCACAATAGAGGGACATGGCTCCTGGACAACATGACTGCTGTACTGTGGCAGTTCAACCTGGCCCGAGGAGGGACCATAACATGTTAGACAGAGTACACAGTGCAGTCTTTGACTCACCCCCTCCTTGCTGCTCTCTGGCCTTCAGCTGCCCATCCAGGTCTGGAAAGACCACCGCCAGGATCCTGAGCATGTGGGGGTCAGGGTCCGTGTTCCGCCCCTCCTGCGAGGAGGCGACAGCTTCAGCTGGACCCGTGCAATCCTCCGGGTCCAGCCCCGAAGGTCCTGCCACCTCTTTTGGCAGTTGCGGATCCGGCGCTTGTAGACCCCCATGGACCGGACAGCCCGGACGATGTCCTTCCAGATCTCATGCTTCCGATGGGCAGAAGCCTGTCAGGATGACAAAGTGATAAGGACATTACTACACATGCAACATATCCATGCATGACACAGTTGCATATACATGTCGCAATCACAGGGGCACATGGTGTACCCAGGCAGTGCACGGCTGCCCATGGACAGTTTTCCAGAAGTCACTACATGGTATCATAGCATGGGGAGTAAAACCCTGTTCAGAAGCACTGTCACTGCACCATACCTGTCCAGTGCAAGTCACTACACACTATGGGGGTGACAACTACTCAGTGAGCCTGCTAGCCAGTGGTGTGCTGACTCTCAGCCTTGCTAGTCAGACAAAATGCACATTCAGAAAGGCAGTGCACAGAACACTCACCTGCTCCCCTGGTGTCCCATACAGCTTGCTGTACTGTGGAAGTAGGCTGTCCAGCAGGGCCTGGTTCTCTTCAAGGCTGAAGGCTGGGGCTCTCTCCACAGTACGTGCCATTGCAGGGTCCAGAGGGGCAGAGACAGCAGCAGTGCAGTGGCAGATGTCGTCCTGGAGCATGTAGTGCAGGCAAGTGGGCTCTCAGGGGAACATGCAGCAATATATATGTGCTGGAGAGGCAGATACTGTCCCTTGTGTCCAAAGTGATAGGTCCAAGTCGTTTGCATCTTCTGAATATGGCCAATCCATGGAATAGCAGCACCAAAACACGCCCACAGCATCCTTCAAATCTTCAACTTCATGACATACATGATTTTGCAACATTGTTGTGGGTGACCAACTGATTTTCCAGCAACCGACTCGTTCGAATATTCGAAAACGCGTCCGTTGCCAGGGAAGCCCATTGTCAATGGGTGCGCACCGATCGGTCCATTGAGGTACAACGCGCACAGGGGTACAACGCGTACCCGCACACATTGAAAGCAATGGGCCGGCCGGAGGCACCGATCGGTCCATTGCAGTACAACGCGCACAGGGGTACAACGCGTACCCGCACACATTGAATGCAATGGGCCGGCCGGAGGCACCGATCGGTCCATTGCTGTTCAACGCGCACAGGGGTACAACGCGTACCCGCACACATTGAAAGCAATGGGCCGGCCGGAGGCACCGATCGGTCCATTGCAGTACAACGCGCACAGGGGTACAACGCGTACCCGCACACATTGAATGCAATGGGCCGGCCGGAGGCACCGATCGGTCCATTGCTGTTCAACGCGCACAGGGGTACAACGCGTACCCGCACACATTGAATGCAATGGGCCGGCCGGAGGCACCGATCGGTCCATTGCTGTTCAACGCGCACAGGGGTACAACGCGTACCCGCACACATTGAATGCAATGGGCCGGCCGGAGGCACCGATCGGTCCATTGCTGTTCAACGCGCACAGGGGTACAACGCGTACCCGCACACATTGAATGCAATGGGCCGGCCGGAGGCACCGATCGGTCCATTGCAGTACAACGCGCACAGGGGTACAACGCGTACCCGCACACATTGAATGCAATGGGCCGGCCGGAGGCACCGATCGGTCCATTGCTGTTCAACGCGCACAGGGGTACAACGCGTACCCGCACACATTGAATGCAATGGGCCGGCCGGAGGCACCGATCGGTCCATTGCAGTACAACGCATCACTGTACATGTGACTGGCATATGTCAGCATGCCTGTCTCAGATGGACATATGCCAGCCACAGATAGCTCCCAGGGAGTGAGGGGCACACCTACATCACGACAGCCTGTCCAAACCTTATCATAAGGCATGTAAGGCTGCATTTCCTATTGTGTGTATGTTGGTGTACATGTTGTCCTGTGGGTGTCACCTGTGGGCAGCCACCCCCAGGCTGTGCACGTGTTCATGGGGACAGGATCCTGGGTGTTACGTGTACGTGACCACTGTGATGTGCAACTGTTCATATCTGTGCATGTGCCATGGTCACATTTCACAGTGGTGTTTGTGTATGTCATGTCACATACCCCGTGAGTCCCATGTGGGACGGTATGTTTGAGCCAGGTTGTCCCAGTGGCACAATAGTGATGGCCCTCCACAGTCTTTGTGCATGTAGTGTTTACAATGTCTCTGATTTCATGTGCACAATGGGAGACAGTCTCCACATCCACGTTGTGTGTGCATGGACTCTGATGTTGTGCGTGTGTGTCACAGACGTCCATGGCTCTCCTGCCATGGCAAGTGTGGCCACTACCTGTGGGGGTCATGTTTGTTTTGTTGTGGTGTACACATGATACTCCAGGTGATGCCAGTGTCCATGTGGCATTACAGGGTCCCTGGGAATGTGCCTGTCGTTGAGCTGTGGTGCCTGGGGCACATCTGTCCTCACATGTCACTGGGGGGTGACTGTGACACAGCATCATGATATCCAATGGGCCAACCTGGGACAAATTGATGCCACCTGTAGGACCGTGTTGACAGATGTTGGCCATGTATGTACCATACATGTCGTTCCGGTACTGCACACTTCATGTAGTTGTGCCTCATGATGATGTATGTTGGGATCTTGAGTGTGTTCAATGCCGCATATGTGGGGTGACTGACGATCTTGCTTACTTCTCCTCTGCACTGCAGGGCTCCTGCTGTCCATCGGCCATTCCCAGACCTGGCAACGATGGTGGAACGGGACAGCATCCGACGGTACCGCTTCACCAGGCAGCTGATTGAGGATTTTGCAGTGCAGTTGTCCCCACATTTGCAGCCTGGCCGGCCGTATCCTACAGCGCTGACCCCCAAGGTGAAGGTGATGGCAGCCCTACACTTCTTTGCCACCGGTACCTTCCAACATACTGTGGCGTCTGCTGGTGGGATGTCACAGACCATGTTCAGCCGTGTGCTCCGCGATTTCTTGGCGGCAATGTTGCTCTTCCTGAACCGGTACATCTATTTCCCTAGACTGCGATGACTCACTGACGTGAAGAGTGACTTTTATGCCCTGGGGAGGATGCCGCATGTCATTGGCTCCATTGATGGGACACATGTGGCTTTGGTACCACCACAGGCCCAGGAGCAGGCCTACAGGAACCGCAAGCACTACCACTCGGTCAATGCACTGGTGGTGTGTCTTGCAGACATGACCATCACACACGTGTGTGCCCGTTTCCCTGGTTCAGCACACGATGCCTTTGTGATGAGGAGTAGTCGCATCCCCAGGTTGATGGCACAGATGCAGAACCAGCGTGCCTGGCTTGTCGGTGTGTACTGACTTTGTGCCATTGTGTGTGATCTGATCTGTAGTATTCCGCCCACTTTTCCAAGTCAGCTGATGTGCACTTGTCTGTCCGTAGGTGACTCGGGATACCCCAACATGCCGTGGTTGCTGACACCCCTCAGGAACCCTGTGACACCTGCCCAGATGCGCTACAATGAGGCACATGGTCGGACCAGGAGAGTGATTGAGCGGACCTTTGGTCTCCTGAAGAGCCGCTTCCGCTGCCTGGACAAGACCGGAGGGTCCCTCCCATATGCCCCTGCGAAAGTGTGCAAGATTATCATCGTCTGCTGCATGCTCCACAACCTGGCAGTGCGGAAGGAGTTGCCTCTCATCCAGGATGACGATGACCAACATCCGCCACCTGTGGAGGATCCTGGCCTGGACCACGATGCCAGTGACGATGATGATGATGATGGTGATGGTGATGTCCGCACACAGCTCATCACCAACTTCTTTAGCTGAATGTGAGTATCCTGAGGTGTCATGTGAATGATGTGAGTTGGCATGATGTGTGGGTGGTGCTCTGGTGCTGTTGGAGTGTGTCCATGGGCTACTTGACAGGATGTGTGTTGCGATGTGTGGTGACAGGTGGGCTGTACTCCCCAACAGTGTTGACATGCTAACTTGGTTCTGGGTGGGTATCTTGTAACATGTATTGTGCATGAGTTTTGCTGTTCTGTCCTGTACTGCATTGCTTTTGACTGTGTGTCATTTCTGTCCTTCACAGGGTACTTTCAGATTCGTTTGGTCAACTGTGTCCACCGACGACGTGATTGCACATCCAGGCTGGTAGCTGTTGTGTCCCTACAGGTGATGTGCGCCACACCCATGGACTTCCTTCTGTCTACAGTTGTTGACTGTGTGCCCGCTACCAGGTGGGGTTACCTTGCATCTGTAGTGGTTACGGCATGTTGCTACTGTGTAATAAACCTGTGCTTCACTTAGTGATGTGCGTTGTCTGTGGTCACACATTTGACTGCCATTTGCTTACTGCACCTGTGGGCTACTTGACTACAACTGGGAATGGGTGTGGTGTCTGTGCATTGCACCGTCTTCCCTGGCAACATCAGTGTAGGCAATGAGTCAGATGGCCTAGGTGTGTATGTGTTGTGTAGCCCTGGTGGTGTGTCTCCCTCATATGTGTCACGTTGCCTGTACTCACATGCCTGTGTTGTCCTTGCTGTTGCAGTTCGCATACACTGTGTAATTTTGCAGCTCATCATCCCCATAACAGCACCCACGTTGGAATCACGACAGAGGCAAGTATGGTGTATTAGTGTGTTTATTGTGATAATAGTGCATAGGATGGATTGTGCTGTACATGAATCTTGCAATCCCAAGTTCCTAGATGAATAGAAAGTCCAGGTAGACAGGATCCCCAGTATCGGGGCCACAGTTGTCTGACACATTGTTCCAACTTGTACTCCCCATGCAATGTGTGGGAGTAGTGTTGCCATCAACAGGGTGAACAGTCTGTGCACAAAGGCGAAAATCCAGAACAGGTTCAGGCTTCCTGGGAGTTGCGCTTGGCCATCAGCCTCTCACTTTCCCCTCCTCGGACGACCCCTCTTCTTGGGGGGGGGCCCTCAAGTGCAGGCTGCTGCGGTGCAGGGGACTCTCCGCCAGAGTCCTCCTCCCTCCCTGTGGCAGTTGCAGTTTGTTCGGTGCCAGATGTTGTTGGCACACAGGGAGGTGTGGACTGGTTGCTGTTCATCTGGCGGAGGCATTGTAAAATGTCCCTGTGCACCGCCGTCATCTCATGTAGTACATCCCACTTGGACTCCACGCGGGTCATGTGGGAGTCCACACGTGACATGTGGGAGTCCACACGTGACATGTGTGACTCCACTTGGGACATGTGGGAGTCCAAGCGGGCATGATGGGCAGCCTGCTGCTGTTTGATGTCTCTGAGGAGCCCCACTACCTGGCTGAGCTCTCCGGTGCTGGACTGGTACGCATCAGCTATGCGTACCAGTTGTGGGTCTTCATGCACACCAGCAACGTCTGCAAGCAGCGACCTCTGTCTCCCACCCCTCCCACCACCCCTGCTGACATGTGCAGTGTGTGCAGTTGCACGCACAGATAACCCTGGTCCACCTTGGGGGTTGGTGGTGGTGGTGGTGTCCATGGCCCCAGGTTGGTCCAGGGTCACTGCGCTGGTGTTGTTCCTTATTCTGTCCATGTCGGCAGGGATGGTATTCGTGGTGACAGTCGTTGGAGGGGTGGGTGCAGGGGTGCAGCTGGTGGACCTGCTGGTGCTGCAGCTGGTGGTCCTGCTGGTGCAGCATGTTGACTTGCACCGGATGTGCCAGGTTGTTCTTCATCGTCCGAGGAGGACAGAGGCTGTACGACGCCAGTGAGCTCGGCATCCTCTTGAGCCTGGGACTGGGACTCCTCAGCGTCTGCTGCTGTGTCCCTATCATCACCTGTTTTTGGGAGACACAAACAATGTATGTCATGTTTCTGCAGGCATCAGTGGTTGACACACCTGACAGTTGTGACTGTGCCTCGGGGTGCGGGCCTGTACATTGTATTGTCCTAAGTCGTCACAGTCAGGGGTTGATATTGGTGTGGCACATTGTCCTGCATTATTTGGGCATTTCTATGTATTCTCTGGGGTGTGAACATGGTCTGCATTGATTGTGTTTGGTTGACAGCCAGACCTCCTTCCCACCCACCCACCCACCCAGTCAGTTATCCCACCATGGAACGTGCTTGCATTGCAGGGAGTGGAAGTTGTCTCTCAGGATGTCAGTCAGTGGTGTCCTGCTGTTTGTTTGTAGGTGCACAGTTGGCAGCAGGGCCTTGTGCTCCCCACAGCAGTAGCCAGTGTCAGCCATCTTGTGAGTCCTTCTCCACTCCCTGTGATGTGAGCATGGTTCAGGGTGGTGTTGATGGGCCAGTTGTGAGGCTGAGCAATGTCTGTGACTACGACTCCCATCATGCTATTGCCTCCACCCCCTTCCCAGCATGCCCATGCTTCCTTCCTTTTGACTCTGCTTCCCTGTGGGGTGGGCTGGCTGTGCTGACAGGATGGCTGGGAGTGTTGTCCTGGCAGTTGTTTGGCTAAGAGTCCCAAGAGTGTCCCTGTGCTTCACACAACATAAGCCAGGGTGGTGGTGCTTTGTGGGATCTTGTGTTAGGATGGAGGGCATTGCATTCTACCAGGTGGGTACTGTGGAGTTTGTGTTGGGGGGGGGTGAGGGGAGGTGCTGGTGACTATGGTCAGTGCTGCAAGTCCCCCTTCCCACCCAGCCAGCCAGATATCCCACCATGGAACGTGCTTGCATTGCAGGGAGTGTAAGTTGTCTCTCAGGATGTCAGTCAGTGGTGTCCTGCTGTTTGTTGGTGCACAGTTGGCAGCAGGGCCTTGTGCTCCCCACAGCAGTAGCCAGTGTCAGCCATCTTGTGAGTCCTTCTCCACTCCCTGTGATGTGAGCATGGTTCAGGGTGGTGTTGATGGGCCAGTTGTGAGGCTGAGCAATGTCTGTGACTACGACTCCCATCATGCTATTGCCTCCACCCCCTTCCCAGCATGCCCATGCTTCCTTCCTTTTGACTCTGCTTCCCTGTGGGGTGGGCTGGCTGTGCTGACAGGATGGCTGGGAGTGTTGTCCTGGCAGTTGTTTGGCTAAGAGTCCCAAGAGTGTCCCTGTGCTTCACACAACATAAGCCAGGGTGGTGGTGCTTTGTGGGATCTTGTGTTAGGATGGAGGGCATTGCATTCTACCAGGTGGGTACTGTGGAGTTTGTGTTGGGGGGGTGAGGGGAGGTGCTGGTGACTATAGTCAGTGCTGCAAGTCCCCCTTCCCACCCAGCCAGCCAGATATCCCACCATGGAACGTGCTTGCATTGCAGGGAGTGTAAGTTGTCTCTCAGGATGTCAGTCAGTGGTGTCCTGCTGTTTGTTGGTGCACAGTTGGCAGCAGGGCCTTGTGCTCCCCACAGCAGTAGCCAGTGTCAGCCATCTTGTGAGTCCTTCTCCACTCCCTGTGATGTGAGCATGGTTCAGGGTGGTGTTGATGGGACAGTTGTGAGGCTGAGCAATGTCTGTGACTACGACTCCCATCATGCTATTGCCTCCACCCCCTTCCCAGCATGCCCATGCTTCCTTCCTTTTGACTCTGCTTCCCTGTGGGGTGGGCTGGCTGTGCTGACAGGATGGCTGGGAGTGTTGTCCTGGCAGTTGTTTGGCTAAGAGTCCCAAGAGTGTCCCTGTGCTTCACACAACATAAGCCAGGGTGGTGGTGCTTTGTGGGATCTTGTGTTAGGATGGAGGGCATTGCATTCTACCAGGTGGGTACTGTGGAGTTTGTGTTGGGGGGGGGTGAGGGGAGGTGCTGGTGACTATGGTCAGTGCTGCAAGTCCCCCTTCCCACCCAGCCAGCCAGATATCCCACCATGGAACGTGCTTGCATTGCAGGGAGTGTAAGTTGTCTCTCAGGATGTCAGTCAGTGGTGTCCTGCTGTTTGTTGGTGCACAGTTGGCAGCAGGGCCTTGTGCTCCCCACAGCAGTAGCCAGTGTCAGCCATCTTGTGAGTCCTTCTCCACTCCCTGTGATGTGAGCATGGTTCAGGGTGGTGTTGATGGGCCAGTTGTGAGGCTGAGCAATGTCTGTGACTACGACTCCCATCATGCTATTGCCTCCACCCCCCTTCCCAGCATGCCCATGCTTCCTTCTTTTTGACTCTGCTTCCCTGTGGGGTGGGCTGGCTGTGCTGACAGGATGGCTGGGAGTGTTGTCCTGGCAGTTGTTTGGCTAAGAGTCCCAAGAGTGTCCCTGTGCTTCACACAACATAACCCAGGGTGGTGGTGCTTTGTGGGATCTTGTGTTAGGATGGAGGGCATTGCATTCTACCAGGTGGGTACTGTGGAGTTTGTGTTGGGGGGGGTGAGGGGAGGTGCTGGTGACTATAGTCAGTGCTGCAAGTCCCCCTTCCCACCCAGCCAGCCAGATATCCCACCATGGAACGTGCTTGCATTGCAGGGAGTGTAAGTTGTCTCTCAGGATGTCAGTCAGTGGTGTCCTGCTGTTTGTTGGTGCACAGTTGGCAGCAGGGCCTTGTGCTCCCCACAGCAGTAGCCAGTGTCAGCCATCTTGTGAGTCCTTCTCCACTCCCTGTGATGTGAGCATGGTTCAGGGTGGTGTTGATGGGACAGTTGTGGGGGGGCAATATGTGTGACTGCGACTCCCATGATGCTATTGGCTACACTGACTTGGCCAGCATACACAGAATTCCTTCCTTTGAGTGGTCTTCACTGTGTGTTGGTGTTGTTGTGGTGGCTACATGTGTGGATGTGTGTGTTAGTTCTATTTGTGCCACTGCCTAGCTGTGGTTGTGGTTGTGTTTGTACATGTGTTGGCACAGTTGGATGTGACTTTTTTGATGGCATGTGTTGTGTTTATCTGACTGACATACACATTTTGGGATGATTCTGTTCTAGTTGCTGTGTAATTGCTATGTGTGCATGGTTTGACTCTCCCCTTGACAGTGATGTGTGTGTTTTGTGGCAGTTTATTGTGTACATTTGTTGTGTACTCACCAGGCTCTGGGATGTTCTCTAGTCCATATACGCTCACTGGCGGAAGGATGGCCCGCACCTTCTCCTCCCAGGGCCTGAGGTATATTGGCTTGGCAGGAGGGCCACTGCCGGTATGTTGGCTGTTGATGTAGTCTATCTTCAGCAGGTCCCGTACCCTCCTGCGCACGTCATACCACCTGTTCTGGATGTCCGTCTTTGTGCGCCGACATGATGATTGGGCGTTCACCCTGTTGATGATCCTCTCCCACATCTTGGTTTTCTGCGACATGGGGGTCTGTTGGACCAGAGTGCCAAACAGCTGTGGCTCCACCCTGAGGATCTCGTCTACCAGGACTTCCAATTCACAATCTAGGAACTTGGGATTCTTCTTGGGGGGCATGGTGATGGGTGGTGATGGTGAGTGATGTGTGTGTTGGTGTGCAGGTGAGGGTGTGTGAGTGTGTGTTTTGCTGGGTGTATGTGAGGTAGGTATTTGTTGGTGTGCTGATGGTGTGTGGCTTGTGTGAGGGGTGAGCTGTGGGTGTGTGGTTGCTTTCTCTTGGGTGCTGGCAGTGAAATGGCATTTGCAAAGGCTCATGGTAGTGATTTGTGTCCTTTATATAGGTGGAGTTGTGGGTGTGTCTTTGTTCTCTGTCCCCACCCCCCCAGTATTTATTGGCTTGGTAATTGCTTGTTTGGCCTTTTTTGGTTGATTTTTCCTTTGTGCTGTTTGTGTATGTTGGAAACGTTCTTGTGACCGAGTCGGACCCTGCATTGGTCTCGTACGGTGTTTTCCGTTTCGTTCACGCTGTGTTTGTGCAGTTTTGTATGCTGCGTACGCGTCGGTCGCGGTGTATTGTGTTGCTTCGGCTCGGTTTTGTATGCGTGTCGGTCGTACGGCTTGTCCTCCGTCCGACTCGGTCGTGTTTTTCGCGCCTTGCATCGTACTTTGCGGGTTGGAGTTGGCGGGTACGATTCGGTCGGATTTGTTCCGGGTGCGTGTCGGTCGGTTGGATTCGCGTGTTTTTCCGGCCGGATTGCTATTTTCCGAGCGGCTCGGTCGGTCGGCTTGGTTTCCTGACGTGTCGGTCGGATTTATCGCGGCTTGCATCGTACTTGGCGTGTCGGGCGCCACAGGTACGTGTCGGTCGGTATTTTTTCCGGATCCGAGTCGGTCGGTGCTTTTTCCGGCCCGAATCGGAATCGACCCCTTAGTTGTTCTTCTAACTTTTCCAATTGAATAATATCCTGTTGTGCTTGTTGCATTGCATTTTCTACCTCATTGATAGCTATTGCTGCTTCATTTTCAATAATTGGTTGTCCCAGGGGATCTTAACTCAGTGGACCAGAACTTTGACTATCTTGAGAACTTTCTCTAGCTATTTCGGCTGCAATAGTAGTTTCTTGTTCAATCTCAGCATTTAACATTTGTAGATATGTAGGGAAAAATGTGCACTACTATCTTAACTTGCATTAAAAGAATCTTCATAACAGTCAAAATCTCCAAGTAATTCTGTTTCACTACGCCAAGGCTTAAACAGTTGCAGAAGTGCTAAATTGAAAAATTCCCTCTTATCTGGACTTTCGCAACTCAGTTCTCTGTGGTTAATAAGATTTCCTTTGGCATGTTTTACTAAACATCCATCGCATCCAATTACTGCATATTTGTCCTCTTTATATTTTCTGTAACTTTTCTTTTAAAGATAGGTTTTCTATATGTGGACTCCTTTTGGGATAGTATGTATCCAACATATTCGTTTTAACAATATCTGTACTCTCTGGTTCATTCTGTGCTAAGTGTTCAATTTCTTCTAATGATATCAATACTCTATTTCGTGTGGAGGCAAGCCTTACATTTACTCAAATATTTCCTCTTGACTTTGAATATAAACTGGCAGAGCTCAAGCGATCCGAACATTCATAGGATCCAATCTCTCGATAGGAAAGCATTTTCAAGCTAAAGCTGTACAATTTCTTACTTAGACTCTTCTCTTGTGAAATTTCTTCCCACTTTTCTTTCATCCTGGTCTTTTCAGATTTGGTTATATATGATGTAATATAGCGAGCAACAGCAATTGAATTATCTGCAACATATTGAATATCCATGTTTGCATTCCACATTTTCAAAATAACTGGATTGTAGTCATTAATATACTTTGAATCTTCGGTTCTTTTTAAGTTATATGTATTTTTCAGAGATTTCTGAGTTACTGTATGCCTTACTGCTGACAAAAAACTATTTACTCTTCCTTTAGAAATTATTGGACATGGGAATCCAAAACAACATTTTGTATAATATTTCCCTTTACACTTGTATTTTTGTCGAAAGTATTTCCCACATCGATAACTGAAACCATAAAACTTGGTGTCTCAAGCTCTTTTCTCCTCCTTTTCTTGGAATGGTACATGTAACATACTGTTCGATGAAAGACAAAACAGATTCATCAGTATCAGTTCCAAATTTTGGAGCATTTTTTATCCATAATAGCATGTGTATATGAGGAGCACCTCTGGCTTGGTACTCTTTTCGCCAAATGAAATCAGTAACTTCTCCAAGAGGAAGAATATTTTTATTGCAAATAAATGACATCACACTTTGAAACTTATGGTTAAAATACCTGCAGGCATTTACAGGATCCAAGGAACAAAGTTCTCCAGGTGTCTTCAATTCAAATTTTTAACATGTAAATTTGCTTCTCGTAGAAATTCAAGTAAATCATCCCAGGCATATTCAGCAAAGCTAAGTCTTACAAACCATGTAGGGGTACCTAAGTTTCTTAACATACATTTAAGTTCACCGTGATGACGAAACCACGTTGACACGCCATCAAATTAATTAACTGAGATTCTAAATTTTCATCTCTTTGTTGAACTTTGCCCATGAATTCTTTTGCAGAAACATGTGGAAGATGAACTCCTGTTTTTAGTATGTGATTCACTGCATATGAAAGTGTAGACAAATCATTTTCAAACAGTAGATGAATTATATATGGAATGCACTGTCAAAATCTTGGATCTTCAGAGTACAATCTTGTCGAGCGGTATTCTGAAGCTGTAATCCATACAGCACGCCCATCAAATCATCCACCTTCTCCAGTGGGGAATAGCTGTGGAAAACAAGAAGCTTTAAACTTTTTTCCCATACACTAATGGGAGTTCCCTTTGCTTCCTTCACTTGAAATAATTCAATACTGTTTCCAATAGTTTTCTTCGAATGTAGAGCATGTATAGTATAATGTTCATAAATCTCTTCACTCTTGGAGTTGTCCACTTTTTCTATTTGGCCACTTGAAATTTCTGTTTCATCTTCTAAGTATGTTACCTGTTTATCAACCTTTACATTCTTATCATAAATATTATTCTGTACTGGATATAATATAGCCTTTTGAAGTGTATTAACATTCACAAACTCTTGCCAGATTTTTCGACTCTTTGTTGGAACACCATTTACTAGAATAACTACTGGCTCATTTTCCTCCCTGTCTACACCAACAATTTCAATATTTTTGTTAAAATCTAAAGGTAAGTACACAACTCTTCATTTCAGACCTCTTTGTAAATCTGTTGGTGGCAGCTTACCTGTTTTAGGCTCCATACGAACTATGGCCTGAAATGGGTGTATAGATTGAATAAGAATGGATTCATATGCATTCAAATCTGCCAGTTCCTGAGGAATAGCTACCAACTCTAAGTTGTTATGTACTGCTCTAGCAGGCATTTTGTTTTCTTCTAACTTGTTGAAACAGTATTTACAAATAACTTGATCAGCAGCCAACTCAAACTGACCATCTACCAACAAATAAGCACCAAATTGCTGCCACTTATCATTATTTTCCTTTTCACTTTTTAAATATAAATCAACATTCCTAGTTTGACTTCTATAGTGAGTATGTCGACAACAAATACAAACATAGTTTGGTTTGTCACATGAAACTGTCTTAAACTTTCTAATTTCTTCTGCAAACTCATCCATACTAATGTCTTTCCCATGTTCTTCAACACCTACACTTATCAAGCTCTCACTTTCTCCAAACTACTCTTGTGAAAAAAAAGAACGTAACTGTATATCATCACAAACTTTTTGTACATCTGAAACTGAACTGTGCAAAAGAGCTGTGTTCATTTCACTTAAACATAATGCAGAAGTTTTTACATAGTAGAGTCTCCTTACTAACTTCCACATTTCTGTGTGGTGTACTGTTAACATTCTTAAATGATGAAAAGTACTTTGACACACTTTTCTTGAAAGACAAGCCAGAGAATGACCCTGCAACTTAGTATATTTTCTTATTCCACATGGATCTAGTCCTTGTAACACCTTAATCTTCTGTTTAAGACCTTTTTTTCCATACTCTTGTAAAATAATTTGCAATATGTCAATAGATTCCTGTCGAATACTGCAAATACTGCTACAATCCCACTTATATACAGGAGCTTGTGTACGCTTCCCTTGAACTTCTTCAGCTATTACTTCTACCACACTCCTAACAACCATTTTTACTTTTGGAATGGGACAACCATCTTTCATCTCATAGCATCGACCACTAGTATCAACTGCATGTACTAATGTGTTCCGTTGAAAGTAGCTTTCTTCACTAAAGAAAGGCTCAGTACAAGAAGTGTGCTTCCATTCACAAGTAACATTTTTACAACAGTTAATTCTATTAACAAGACTTTTGCTTTTCTCTTTCATAAACACCATTATTTTATCCAATGTTCTCTTTCTCTTCAATATTAATATAAATAATTATTGTTTCAATTCAAAAGCAGTATCTACTACACTTTCAATGTGTTGCTTCTTCTTATACGCTGCTGATCTTATTTTATACTTTTAAAAATGTTTTAATACATTTTGAATTACTCTACTTCAAAACATTCGTATACATATCTCTTTAAATTGTTTTTGTCTTCTTATAACATGTGTTGTTTTTCCAAAAACTACTGTTTTTTTTACCATTAAGAATCTTCTTTGCCTTGTGCTTTATTGTAAAACTTTTCTTTTTCATTACATTATTATTCTTTAACTTTAATCTCTCTGCAAATGTGTTAAGAAACTGTTTAGTACTCTTTCCAGAACAGACTTTATCCTTGGTAAAAATGTTGGGGCATATTAGCAAGACCCACGTTAAAATTATCGCCGCTTTAGCGGCAGGAAACTGCCGCTAAAACGGCGATAATGAGCTTGCTAATATGCGTTATAGAATTCCAATAGAAGCCCATGTTAGATGTGCAGGACATCTAACCTGGGCTTCTATTGGAATTCCATAACGCATATTAGCAAGCCCATTATCGCCGTTTTAGCGGCAGTTTCCTGCCGCTAAAACGGCGATAATTTTAACGTGGGTCTTGCTAATATGCCCCGTTGTTTTTTTCTAATGCACTCTTTTTACTTTTCTTTAAGTAGATCTGTTTTTTTTTTGTTGTCTTCTCTTTTCATGTTTTCTTGCCATACTCACTTTGTTATCCAAACAAAATAATTTTCTAAAAACAAAGAACAGTTTCTATAGTTTGTTAATTGAATTAACAATTTTAAACTAATTACATATCAATATTCATATTAACTAGTAAGCAATTATTTACAATTACATGGCTATTCTATGACTATGCTTACAAATAAAAAACAAAAGTGTAGAAACAAGCAAGATAATTGCAGAAAGAGGAAAAAAGGTGTTGAAAGAGAAAAAAAGGGACAGAAAGAAAAAAAAGTTTAGAAACACCAAAAGGAACTACACAAAGAACAACACAGGTGCACAAAGAGACAATAGGGGTGCACAAAGAAACAACAAACAACAGAGGTGCACAAACATGCAAAAGAAGTGCACAAAGAAGCAAGAGGGGTGCAGCAAGAAGCAAGAGAGGTGCAAAAAGAAGCAGGACAGGTGCAGAAAGAGGAAAGAGAGATGCTCAAAGAGGCTAGAGAAGTGCAGAAAGAGAAAAGGGGGTGCCGAAAGAGACAACATGGGTGCAAAAAGAGACAAGATGAGTGCCAAAAGACCCAAGAGAGGTGCAGAAAGAGGCAAGACAATGGAGAAAGAAGCAACAGACATGCAAAAAGAGGCAAGAGAAGTGCATAAAGAATCAAAACATGCATAGAAAGTAAAGTGAGGTGCAGAAAGACGGTAGACAAGTGCAAAAAGACTCAAGAGAGTTGTAGAAAGAGGCAAAAGAGCTACAGAACAGGAAAAGAGGGCTGCAGAAGAAGCAAAAGAGGTGCAGAAAGTAACAAGAGAAGTGCAGAAAGAAGCAAGAGAGGTGCAGAAACAGGCAAGAGAGATGTAGAAGGAGGGAAAAGGAATGCACGAAGAGGGAAGAGTAGTGAAGAAAGAGCCAAGAGAGGTTCAAAAAGAAGCAACAGAGGTGCAGAAAGAGGCAAGAAAACTCCAGAAACAGGCAAGAGAGGTGCAGAAACAGGCAAGATAGGTACAGAAAGAGAGAAGAGGGGTGCAGAAATTAGCAAGAGAGATGCAGAAAGAAGTAAGAGAATTACAGAAAGAAGCAACAGAGGTACAAAAAGAGGCAAGAGGGGTGCAGAAAGAAGCAAGAGAACTCCACAAATTTAACTTGACAGACTGCGCTTCTCATTTCAAGCAGACACCTAAATTTATACGGCGTACTTCAAGTGTACTTTTCCACAGACTCAAATGAAGTAGCCTGATCACTAATCCCTTTGCCAGCATGTTTTAAACCTCACTTTTTCTCTAGCAGCTTCACTATTCAGCAACTACTAAGAGTGTTGCGCCTAGCCAAATATAAAGCAGCAACCCTTTGCATGTCTCTGTTCTAAGTCTCACCATATTTCTGAAAGCATGCAGGCATGTGACTGTGCCTTTTACTAGTGGCATTATACATAACAGGAACATACAAATAGATGTATACCTGTCTTTCACATGTCTATCATCTTCAGATGCATAACACATGTAAAAATACATCAACAAGTAGAGACATACCTTAGTCACAAGACCATGCTGTCCTTTAAACTTGATAGACAGCACTCCCCATGTCAAGCAGACACCTACATTTATAAGGTATACTTCAAGTCTACCTTTCCACAGACTCTTACAAAGTAGCCTAATCACTACTTCCTCTGCCAGCATGTCTTAAACCTCACTTTTCTCTTGCAGCTTCACTATTCAGCGACTACTCAGTGTTGGGCCTAGCCAAATATAAAGCAGCAACCCTTCGCATGTCTCTGTTGTAAGTCTCGGCATATTCCTGAAAGCATGCAGGCATGTGTCTGTGCCTTTTGCTAGTGGCATCATACATAAAAGAAACATACAAATAGATGTATACCTGTGTTTTCTAGGTCGAGCATCTTCAGATGCATAACACATGTGAAAATACATGTACAAGTAGAGACATACCTCAGTCACAAGACCATGCAGTACTTTCAACTTCACAGACTACACTTCCCATTTCAAGCAGATACCTAAATTTATACGGCATACTTCAAGTCTACCTTTCCACAGACACATACAAAGTAACCTAACCACTAATCTCTCTGTCAGCATGTCTTAAACCTCACTTTTCCCTTGCAGCTTCACTATTCAGTGACTACTCAGAGTGTTGGGCCTAGCCAAATATAAAACAGCTATCCTTCGCATGTCACTGTTGTAAGTCTCACCATATTCCTGAAAGCATGCATGCATGTGACTGTGCCTTTTGCTAGTGGCATCAAAGATAAAACAAACATACACATAGATGTATACCTGTGTTTTATAGGTCTAGCATCTTCAGATGCATAACACGCGTGAAAATAGTTCTACAAGTAGAGATATACCTTAGTCACAAGACCATGCTGTCCTTTAAATTTGATAGACTGCACTTATCATTTCAAGCAGACACCTAAATGTATACGGCGTACTTCAACTATACCTTTCTGGAGACTCATTAGAAAGTACCATAATCACTAATCCATCTACCAAACCACACATATTATTTTGCACAACATATTTCAATCTTCATTTGACTACAACAAAACAAACAACAATACACATTTGTACATTTCGTAATATATTTCAAACACCACACTTCTCTAATAATTTGTAAACTTTTTCAAAAAATGCTTTACAAAGTTACAAATATCACTACAAAGACTGAAGCACTACTACACAATACATAACACAACTACCAAATGTGTAACTCACCTATGTAATAGTATTGGAAAATATGAAATATCAGAAACTCATAAAAGATTTTCTTTCTCACACAATAAATGTAATGGACCACTCTCAACAAGGTAAAACCAGTAATGGCAAACTTTCCCTCTCTTTTTGCACACAAATTAATGCAAGTAACAGATCAAAATGCTCCCTTCAGTTTTTCAAATTCTAAAAGCCATTTCTATTGGTTACACATATTAACCCTTTTTTACTCTCTTCCAAAAGTACCCAATATGCTTCTGTAATTTATTGGAGTCCAGACTCCACCGCGGTGCCGCAGTGTAGTGTCGCGATGGAGCCACAAACCCTTACGGGAGTTCAAAAACCTATTTCCAATAATACTAATATTATTTTTTTAAAACACACTACTTCTAAACATACTACTGATTTGGGAAAACTAACTTTAATAGCATAGCACTTATATTTAAATTAGCATTTCATATTTTAATACAACAATTAAGTTTCAACCCTTTCCCCACTCTGCTTAATGCTGGTTTTCATACTAACAGTTTCTGCAACATTCAACTGTACTGGCAGGTCAAAAGTTCACCATATTTTCAAGTTCAGCACAGTAGATTCCAAATGCAAATAGCAAGTGTGGTTGACTTTTGCAAAATATTACCTTATCCTATCTACTGTACCTTTCAGACATTTTTTCATAACTAATCAGAAACATGCTTCTTCAGGAAAGTAACCTGCATCCTATGTTTGAGTGCACAATATTGATGATGTGCCAATCAGTTATCAGTTTTCTCAAAAACAGCATGTTCTCCACCATTTTAGATATCTCTCATTCTACCAACTGACTGCCTCAGCTACAGACATCTTTTGATTCCTTCCAGACATCCCTTCAAAATGCTTACAGTATGGATTGTAGGGCACAGCTACATTTTCTGGTGCAAAATGTATGCTAAACACAGAGATATTGACAAAGACCTAGGTTTGCAAAATGTGGATATTAAATGGTTTGCACAGAGAGGATTAAAGTGGCACCAATTGATGCCTTTGGTTAAAACTTTTTTGCATTTCCAACCCCCTGACCTCATGATTGTGCACTGTGGTGGAAATGACCTACGCACATTGACTGGGTTTGGGCTGGAAATGCTAATGAAGAATACCTCTGCACAATTAATGTTGCATTTGCCTCAAACTGTCTTTGTATACTCTAATTTATGCCAAAGACAGAAATGGAAGTAGTCAAATCAATTCTGTCCACAGATTGAGTAAGCTAGGAAGAATGTCAATAAACTGTTTCTGCTTACCCCAGAGATCATAGAATGGGCTCCATCTATAACAACAATCCATGTTTTGATATGCAGGACATCTACAGAAGTGATGGAGTTCATTTCACAGATGAAGGAAACAGTTTTTCTCAACAACCGCAAGCTGTGCATCTGCACTTACATGTAGCTCCAACAAAGTCATAATGAAAACAACGGCTCTTTTTAGAGCCACCCTATAACCCAACACTGAATCTTATTTATTTTTTTAACATACATACTTTTTTAAATATTTTCCAGATTTGGGAACCCGTCACAACTCCAAAAAGGAATAAGCACAAATTTAATGTTCTACAACACAATACACTTTTCAAATGTAACTTTTAATTTTAATTTTTTTATGTTATGTCTAACTCTATCAAATGTGATGTGATTATAACTTCAATCTCACTAGCTCTATAAAAAAACTTCACAAATGCAACACTACCTTCTGAATTATATACTATTAAATTATTTATTTTAGGTGGATCTGCGAATCCACCATGACGTTACACCGGGGGGGCCGCGCTGAGAGCTGAGATGGGGTGGCGACTCCTATCACGAAAGAAAAAAATAATAATACTCTCTATTTACATTGCCCTATATTGGCCCCAAGCATCCCATTCCCCAGGGCCCGGCCATAAAAAAAAATAAAAAATAGTGATAGGGGGCCACTTGCCCCCCTTGCAGACCATTTTGGGCCCCTGGGACCCTATACCTCGGGGTTGCCCAATTCTATTAAAAAAAAAAAAAGAATAGGGGGCCAGAGCGGCCCCCCTACCAGGGCCATTTTTGGCCCGGGACCCCATCCCCTGGGGCTTGGCCTCTACTTATTTTTTTTACATTTTGGAGGGGGCCACGCAGCCCCCTCTTGAGGCCTATATAACCCCGGGGACCCCATCCCCCAGGGCATGGCCAATACTTAAAAAAAAAGAGAAAATGGGTAGGGGGCCTGCATGGCCACCCATACCCGGGGCATTTTGGACCCAGGGGACCCCATCCCAAGTGTCCTGGCCTCACGTTGGGCCCCTGCGGTCCCTGTCAGTTCCCTGCCTCCTGCGGGAGCTGGCATTGCTTTTGGGCAAAGGGATCTGGCAACATGCAGCTCCCTTTGCCCAAAAGCAATTCTGCTTCGCTTCATAAAAGTGAGAGCTGTTTTCCTGCTCTCTCTTCCACGAAGTGAAGCAGAAGTTTGCTATGGCGGGCGGGAGCAGTGCTCCCGCCCTGCCATAGCAAATTGCAATGTCTGTGGGGTGGGCACCATGGAACATTGCTGAAGCCGGCCCTGGGGGGTGGCGGTCCCCAGGGCCATAGAGGGTTCACGGAGGGGGGCCGCGCAGCCCCCCTCCCATATGTGTGCTGCCCTGGGGAGGTGGTGGCTCACCACACAATATTCTTTTTTTTTAAATGCCGCGGGAGGTGGCAGTTCCTGGGGCTGTGGGGGGCCGTGTGCCCCCTGCATATTATTAACCAAGCCCCAGGGAGGTGGTGGCCCCCACAGGCCCATGCATAATAATTACCCATTGCCCCTGGGACATGGCACACCATGGGGGCTTAATTAAATGAAGAGCGGGAGACCACGCTTCATTTTATTTTTATGCCGGGATTCACTCACCCTACATGAATCCCACCAAAAATGTATAAAATAAATACTTTTTACTTTTTTGGGCCCTCAGGGTCCCTGTGGGACCCCCTGAGCAGGCCTAGTGGGTCAGTGTGTTTCTACTCTGCCCTCTTTTCTTCATTTTTTAATGTTTTTTCTCCTTTTTTCTTTTTCTTCTTTCTGGTTTGATGTGTTGGCAGCCAATCAGAGTCAAGCTCGTGCATGGGAGGGTTCTCGGATCCACCGCGGTAACCAGATATCAATATTTTTTTAAATATGAATTTCTCGAGAACTACTGAAAGGATTTACACCATTTAACAAAACAAGTGCTTTCTGGACCAAAAGCTACCTTTTTATCAAATTTCAGCAGTTTGGGCTGTAGCAGTGTCTAAAGTTAACTATGGAAATTACCATGGAGAAGACATGTTCTGGGTCCCCCTTTTTTCTCGGCCACCACTTGAGGAATCACCCGAAACTTTCAAGACAGGAGCTGCCCGGAGTGCCCTATTCTTTTTGAAAATTTCACGAAGATTCTTCAAAGATATTGGCAAAAGAATAAACACTTTTTGAATAGCAACAAGTCCCTAACTATACTATAACTAGCTACTGGCGACTGCCAGAATGTAATATATATATATATATATATATACATACACATACATATACACATACATATATCTGGTATGGTGTACTTAGGGTTACTAGTCACTAATATATAATAGTATACTATCTGGATAAGCAGACACTTAAGAACTGTTTTCTTAATAGAAATATATTATGTATTTATAGAGTTTCAAATAAGACATAACCATGGTTAACAAATATAAAAGGGCAAAAAGGACATCCTCGCGTAGTACCATTAAATAGTTGAAAGGATGAGGAATTAATACCATTAATATATATTTTTGCTGTAGGTGTAGAGTGCGATGCTTTGATTATCGACATGAAGGTAGTGTCAAACGTCCTACATAGTGAATAACAAGTATGACAGAATAAACTAGTTTTGTGTGATGATAATCTACCTTTAACGAAGCTCGTTTGATCTCGGATGAATAATGTGATTTGACATTGGAGAAAGTCTGGTTGCCACAATTTTAGCATACATTTTACAATCTTGATTAATAAGAGAAATTAGGTGGACCTAGAAACCAATGTATTGTATTTATCTGTTTTAGTGATAGCGATAATTGTTGTTTCTTTAAGACATTCCTTAACAGAAATACTATAGGTAAAATCATGAAATATGGATACAAGGATAGGGGATACCTAAGGAGTAAACCCTTTATAAAACTCCAGTGAAGTACCATCTGGACCAGGAGATTTTTAGAATTTAGGAATTTAACTCCACAGCAAATTTCTTCAATAGTGAAAGGTTCAACAAGAATATCCCTGTCAGTTTGTGACAATGATGGTAAATTGCATTTAAGTAAAAATTTACTAATTATGTCATGTACGTCTTGTGTAGGCTGAAGAGATTTGAATAAAATAGTTGAAATTGTTTGGCTATATCTGTAGCAAAAAGAAGTAGCTGACCATCTGAGCATCTTAAAGCATATATATTTAGCTTTTATATTTTTTAAATCATTGATAATTAGCAAATGTACGGCTAGATATATTAGCACTAAATTGAAAATTAACTTTTTGCCTACAAATAAAAAGACCTTTTTTAATAAGTAGAGTATTGTATTCATAACAAAGATTTTATAATTGTATTTTATATTAGATATTCTATGAAGATATGAAAAGCAGTTATGATGATTTGTTGTTCCAGTTTATTTAATTTGAAATTGAATAATGTGTTCTCATTTGTCAATATAGAAATAGAAACTCCTGTAATACAACTTTAAAAGTGTCCCAGTACATAATCTTAGCGGTATCATGAGATTTAATATTATGGAAATAATCAGAAATGGTAGATAATAATTTGTGTCTACCTGTATATGAGAAAACAAAATAAGTATACATTTTTCATCTAGGTAAATATCTAGCAATATCCTTTACGGTTGAAGAAAATGAAATTAAGGTGCGATCTAAAATGGTTAAGTGTTTTTATTTGGGATCTGAAATCATGCTTCAAAAATTTCTAGAAGAAAGTAAATAACAAATTAGCAAATATATAGAATGTGCATTGGAGAAGAAAGTGAAGTTTTTACTAGTGGGTATGTAGATTTTGAATATTCAATGAATTTAGCATTAGGTAAAAATGTCTTAGGTAAAGTATATGACTTTGTGGGATGAAAATTAACTGTAGAAAATCTATTTATCAGTGGATATAAAATAAAATGAAAATCACCAGCCATAATGGGAGGTACACTCCTAATATTACATACTTCTGAAGCTATTGACTTCCAAACATTTGGAGCATCCTGAATGGCAGCATATATATTCAGAAAATGAAGAGAGCATTTATTAGTTCAAATAGACGTATAAATATAACACCCTTCAAATCATTGTTGCAATTAAGATTAGGAAACTATAAATTACGAGAGGAGAGAAGAGCTGTACCATTTTTCTGTCTTTGTGCTGAGAAGAATTTATCGTACTAACTCATGTTTTGTCATATAGGCTAAGATGGCATTGTCTACATATGTTTCTTGGTAAAACATATATCAACTTTACATTTGTACAGATAATCCAACAGTTTCCTTCTTTTTACTGGATGGCGTAAACCATTAACATTTAATGAGGCAATTTTTAAACTATATCCATAAGCGATATCAATCAATCAATCAATCAAAGGCCATTTGTAGAGCGCACGGCTACCTCCGTAGAGGTGTCCCGGCGCTAGTAAGGCAGACTAGAGAGAAAGAGGGCTCGGGCTGCTATTCTACCTGCTTGAAGAGCCAGGTTTTTAACACCTTTCTGAACTCGTGCTCTGAATTCAACATGCGTAAGTGATAAGGCAAAGCATTCCAAAGTTTGGCGGTCCTAACTGTGAAAGTCCTGCCCCCAGTCTCATTTTAGCAAAACGAGGGACATTAAGGAGACGCTGTTGATTAGATCTTAAAGTCTGCTCCTGGCGCTATAGGCTAAGCCTCAGCCTGAGGTAGCCGGGACCCTTGCCATGTATGGCTCAAAAAGACCAGGGTAAGGGCTTTGAATTCGATCCTCCTGGCTACAGGGAG
Organism: Calotriton arnoldi; assembly: GCA_963921515.1. Lineage (NCBI taxonomy): Eukaryota > Metazoa > Chordata > Amphibia > Caudata > Salamandridae > Calotriton > Calotriton arnoldi. The sequence continues at coordinate 69,218 of CAWUFW010016506.1, forward strand.
CCAGTGGAGCTTTTTAAGATGGGGAGAGATGTGCTGGCGCATAGGGACTTTGGGGATGAGCCTTGCTGCTGCATTCTGCACCGTCTGTAGCCTGTGGATCAGGTAACCAGGTAAACCCAGGTAGAGACAGTTGGCATAGTCAAGTTGGGAGGAAACTAATGCATGAACTATGATAATGCGGCTCTCTGCTGGCTGGAAGCCTAAATGTTTTCTGATGGATCTCATTTTTCTGAAGTAGGTGGCAGAGATTTGCCAGACCTGTGCCTTCTACCATCTGACTCCAAGGTTTTTAACCGAGTCCTTAGGGGAGGGTGGCAAACCCAACTCCCTAGGCCACCAAAGGCATGATGGGGGTGAAGCTTGGTTAAAAGATAAGACCTCCGTCTTATCAGCGTTAAGCTTTAGGCGATTTTCGTTCATGCAGCCCGCAATGTCCTTCAGGCAATCCTTAAAATTATCAAAGTATAGTAAATGCTATAAAACAATATGGGCATATAGTAAATCATCAAATGAGTAGCCCATAAAAAAAGACAAATAAAACATACAAGACATAAAAAACAAATAATACATATACAAACCCTAAGTGGAATACACACTAACTGAAACTGTTGCAGAGATTCTGCGGAGTCACTGAACTATGCTTGGGGGTAAACATAATTTACAATGCATGCCATAAAAAACGCATGTCGTTACAACAACTTGCAGTAGGGGGCAGACGGTGTTGGATTTTAAATACAACACCTTACCTACTGTTGCACACACTGGAGTTGGAATAGTTAATTATACTATTCCAAACTGAAGCGCCCCCTCTACAGCAAGTCGTTGTAATGACTTGCAATGTAATGGTATGCTTAGTAACAATGTGGTCGTTGTAATAACCACATTGTAATGGCATGCATTGTAAATGCATGCTTTCTAAAATGTCCTATTCTGCTTGGGATCATAGATCCTTAGTAGGCTCACAGAGGCACAAGTGATTAGATACCCCAGAACACAACACTCCCGACCCTCTAAGGAATCGCAATTGCAGGACACACCCTTTCGCTCTCACACTCGTTCTAGTCCGCGATAACTTCTGAAAGAGACAAGAGAAAAGTTTAAAATGTTTATTTTAACTATCATTCTCTAGTATGCAGTATGTGTGCCACAATAAGTAAGAAAATGCCTAACACAAATACGGTCAGCATAGTAAGTAGTCCATAAATCATGAAAGGAGCTGTCATTATATAAGACAGAATAACCTAACCTCCCTCCCCTTCTACAGAAGAAAAAATGTATTAAATATCAGAAGATCTCTGGGTGTTGACAGCAGACCTCATACCTTAGCATGCACAAATGAAAGTTCAACATCTCAGGTGCTGTCATGATCTCTTCCCTGGAAAGATCCCTCTCCAAGTGTGTTGTAACCTATCCTGTACATAGCTATAGGACAAAGTATGTGTTCCCAAACAACAGCTGCATTTGTGTTTTTTTTCTAGGTCCTGAGGCCTGACCAGAATAAAATATCAAGGGACATTGTTGTTTGGCCTTGTCTAAGGTGTGAAGACTAAATCCCAGGAAAGTGCCGAACCCGAAAACAACAACAGGTTCTGTGTGAAAGTATAGTGTGGCACAAAGCAAAATATGTTTGAGTAGTAACGTGTGGAAAGCAGAGGGTAGTCTGCAACATACTCATGCTAACATAGGGAAAATGACAATGGGCCTGCATGGGACATATGACAACATTCAGACATCAAAAGGTACATTCCAGGAGGGAAGTTCATGTCAAGAGGCACACCAACTTAAGACCAATATTCCACAGGAGCAGATGCCAGGTCCCAACTCCCCTCTGCAGCCAAGTGCTCAGACCGTATCTATAATCTGAACAACTCTTCCACAAGGGGGAGAGGGGAAGTGGATAGAAAGAGAGACCGCCTCCAGGTCAAGTGATCGTCGGTAACTTCTCTGCTATGCGAGTATTAAGATTCTTTACTCAATTCTGGTAGAGAAATAACAGGACCTGTATAAAACATTAGTGCACTAGATTAGGTCAACACATTTCATTACATAAATCTCTAATCTATTATATTTCTCTCTTAGTCACACTCACACACACCTGAATCATATGGAAGGCTAGCCCCTCTCTGATAAGTTGTGTGTTGTTTTAATTCTTGATTTCTTCTGGCTCCAACTCTCATAACTTTCCTTCAGAAAAGTTGTAATTATTTTAATGGATGAGAGACTTAATGTGAAGGTAGGTCACTAGAGCCAAGAAACATTGAGGATAGAAAAGGTCTCTTCGAGAAAAGGTATAAGTTCTGGTTGACACAGTTAATTCTTAAGTTCTGCAACATAATTATTATTTTCCCCAAAATAAGAGAGAGGGAGACTAGTTTTCTTACTGTCCAGTAGAGCAGACTCTCTACCATAACCTTCTCCTCAGGAACTCTTCTTGACGAATCGTAGTTAGGAGAAAAAATGAGACAAGACAATAGTCTCCAAAAGGGGGAAGCCCCCGTGTGCACACCACTCTGGAAAAAGGGTGGAGTCTCAAAAAACTAAGGCTAACAAGGAATTCTCCTCAGAGTGAGCGCGATAACCAAACACTGCTCACTTGCCTAGGACTTCAGTTGAAGTGCGGGGCTTCTAGAGCGCGCACGCTGGAAGGTACACTACAGAGTAAGGACTAAACAAAGAACTAGAACGCTGAAGACGATTGCGATGGCGGCCACCATCTTGAGAGTTTGAAAACTCCATGTAGGCAAGTTTAAACATTAGTCTTTGTAAAAGCAGTTTGGAATGGAGACGCTGCAAATACCAGCGAGGGTAAAGGGAAAAATGGATCTTCTTCCTTCTTTGTGAGCTTTTCAGAATACATGCAATGGTGTTCCTGACAGTACCCCCTCTCAAAGGAGACCCTCTCTCGAAAGGTTTGTTTGGGAAAGCAGAATGAAATTGTTTTACCAGTCTTGGAGCATGCACATTATTGGATGGTTCCCAAGATCTTTCCTCAGGGCCAAACCCCTTCCATTCTATGAGATAAAATAGCTTTCCATTCCTGAACCTTGAATCCAGGATTCTGGTCACTTCATATTCTAGGTGTAAGTCTATGATAACCGGATCTGGAGGGGTAGTTGACCTAACATTAGGAGGGTTCTTTTTAATTATTGATACATAGAAAACAGGATGGATTTTCATTTGAGGGGGCAAGGAGAGTTTAACTGTCACCGGATTTACAATTTTATTGACTCAAAAAGGGCCCAAATATCTCGGTTGGAATTTTCTATTTCCTTTTAGATGGAGGTGTTGAGTTGACAGCCAAACCCATATCTCCTACAGTGTACCCAGGATTACTTCTTCTCTTTTTGTCAACTTGTTTTTTTATATGAGTGCTTGGCTTTATTTAAGTGCTCTCTAGATGAATGGTAGGTTTCTTGGATTCTTTTACTAAATTCTTCTAAGGCAGGAATTGAGCCATCAGATTTTCCTAAGATGACATTTGGATGTCTACCAGTGTTCAAATGTTCAAATAAAACGGGGTGTAACCAGTGGATGAATGAACAGCATTGTTGTATTCAAATGCTGCCATCCAGATTAAATCTGACCACTCTCCCTCTTGGTCTAAGAGGTAAAGACTCAAATACTGTTCAATCTCCTGGTTAACCCTTTCTCTCTGACCATCCGTTTCCAGATGATAGCTAGTGGAATATCGTGAATCAATTCCTAGTTGTTGCATGAAGGCTCTATTAAAGTTTTTAACAAATTGAGCCCCATGATCAGAAATTACAATTACTGGAATACCATGAGCGCTGACAATGTGCTGTGAAAATAGTTGAGCTAGCCAAGAAGCCCCAGGGATCTTTTTAAGTGGAATAAAGTGGCTCATTTTTGAGAAAGTGTCTACAAACACCAAAATGGTGTCAAAGCTTGACTTACTGGCAAGTCCAAAATGAGGTCCATAGTTATGGTGTGCAAAGGGTAGAGGGCTGTAGGAAAGGGCTGTAGTTCACCTTCCAGTGAGTGTCGATTAGTTTTCCCTAGAATGCATTTATCACAGGTTAGAACATATTGTCTTATTTGGGGAGTCATTGCAGGCCACCAAAAATGTCTCTTCATTAGTTCTGTGGTCTTTAACATACCTTTATGGCCAGCCAAAGGGTCATGGTGACAAGCTTGAAGGGCAATTTCTTGTAACCCTCGAGTAGGAAAATACAAGGCGTCTTCCACATAAGGAAGATTCTCTTTAACTCTTCTGTTCTTATTTTCCTTTGCCCAATCCAAAATTTCATCATCAGACATGTGTTCTCGAATTTTTTCTTTAATTTCAGAAAATTGCAGGGCACAAGCAAACTTGTTCACAGGAATGATAGGGAGCTCTTTAGTTTCTTCATTTCTAGACACTGTATCTATTCAGGAAAGAGCATCTGCTTTACCATTTGCAGAATCAGGATGGTGGGTGATGTGAAGTTGAAGTCGTCAAAGTATGATGACCATCTTAACTGTCAGGGGGTTAGGGTTTTCGCAGATTTAAAAAATTGAAGATTCTTATGGTCGGTGAATACTTTGACGACGTGACGGGCACCTAGTAAGTAGTGTCGCAATTCTTGAAAAGCGTCCTTAATAGCCAGCAATTCCTTGTGTGCAATTGAACAGTTTATTTCGGGGGGGAGTCAACTTCCGAGAACGAAATACTATTGGATGAAGTTGGCCCATTTTCTTGTGTCGCTGAGATAGTATACCTCCAATGGCCAGGTCTGAGGCATCGGTTTCGACATAGAATGGTTCGTCTGGATACGGATGAAGAAGAATTGGTGCTGAGGTAAAAGACTCCTTCAGGAACCTAAAGGCCTCCTCCGTATCATTTGACCATTGAAACGGAACTCCTTTCCTCAAGAGTCTGGTGATTGGGACAATTATTTTGGAAAATTCCTTTATAAAGCAATGATAGAAATTGGTGAAACCAAGGAAGCTCTGTACATCTTTTACATTCTTGGGAGAGGGTCAATTTAGGGTGGTCTGAATCTTAGCGGGATCAATGGAGACTCCATTTTCAGATAAGATGAACCCCAAGAACTCCACTTTCTTCATGTGAAAGGCACAATTTTCTAACTTCACATAGAGGTCATTTTCCAACAATCATTTTAGGATCGCTCTAACATGCGTTACATGGTCTTGCTGATTTTTGGAGAAAATTAGGATGTCATCAATATAAACCACTGCAATGTGATCTAAAAACTCCCTCAACACATCGTTCACGAAATGTTGAAAGGCAGCAGGGGCGTTGCATAGTCCATAGGGCATCACTTGGTACTCATACAATCCAAATCTGGTGCGAAAAGCGGTCTTCCATTCGTCACCCTAGGCCACTCGAATTAAATGGTAGGCTCCACGAAGATCCAATTCTGTGAAGACTCTTGCCTCTTTCACCTGATCTAATAGCACCGAGATCAGGGGTAAGGGATATCGGTTCTTGACTGTCACTTGATTTATTGCGCGATAATCTATGCAAGTTCTTAATTCTTGGTTCTTATTTGGGACAAAAAAAAAGAGGTGACAAAACCAGGGATTGGGAAGGACGTATGAAACCATTGTCCAAATATTGCTCAAGATACTCCTTCAGGAACTTGTTCTCCTTCTCGGTGAGGGCATAAATCCTACTAAAAGGCAAATTGGCTCCTGGTAGCAGTTCAATTTTGCAATCATAGGGCCTGTGGAGGGGCAACTTCTCTGCTTCCGCCTTGTCGAACATTGCCACCAAATCTTCATATTCAGGGATATGACTACCTTCTCAAATGCACAGACAAAATTAGACTTAGTGGCTAAAATCTTGGCTGGGGATGAATCGTGAATTCCTTCCGGAGTTTGATGACAATGCTGAAGACAGTAACTTGAATTGAGTTGGACCGTTCTTTTCTCCCAGTCCATTTCAGGGTTGTGTTCGGTTAACCACGGCAAACCTAAAATCAACTGAAATTGAGGAGCATCTACAAGGTTAAATGATATTCACTCTTGATGCCCTTGCGAATCCCTCAATTCAATGGTTTCTGTTTCATCTGTAATTGGGCCTGAAGATAAGTTGGTCCCATCCACTGCACATACTGGTTCTGCCGTATTTTTTTTAACAAATGATATTCCTTTCCTTTTAGCATACTAAATGTCGCAGAAATTTCCAGTAGCTCCTGAATCAATCATTACCGAAACCTCTAGAAGTTTCTTGGTTCCGAAGCTGATTTCAAAGGACACAGTAAAGTGGGGGGAAGATGACTGTAAGGTGTTAGCCACCTGCTGATGAACTGGGGTTGACTTAAGTTGAACATCCATCAGGGCAACCCTTTTCACTCATGGTTCTTCTCTTTTACCGAAATATACATTTTTGGCTTCTTAGGGTATTCCTTCACAAAATGCCCGGATTTTCCACAATATAAACATAGGTTTCATGATCTCCTCTTATCCTTCTCTTCTTTAGATAGAGGACCTCTGACATTACCGATTTGCATGGGTTCTTCAGTAGGTTGCGCCTCTGAGGTCTTGGTGACTTCAAACTTACTCCTATCATATTGTGGTGGTGAAGGACGAAATTCTCTCTTGCGTTCTGCTTTTCTTTCAAACAGCCACTGATCAATTTGTAATACCAAAGTAATTAATTTTGACACCTCAGTGGGACGGTCAGGAATTTGGGCCATAGCATCTTTCAAATCTTCCCGCAACCCTTGGTAGAAGATTGACACCCTCTTGCTTTCAGGCCAATCTGTTTCTATAATTAATTTTTTGAACTGCGCCAAGTATGAAATCAAATCTCGATTTCCTTGTTTTAGGTCAAGTTATTCATTATCCATAGCCTGAGCTATTTCTCTGCGATCAAAAATACAGAGAAATTCAGTCTTGAATCTTTCAAAATCGTACAACATAGGATCATTTCGCTCAACCAAAGGCATGGACCAAGAGGCTGCATCTCCGCTCAAATAAGACAATATGAACGCTGTTTTTGACTGATCATCTATAAAAATGACAGGTCTGCCTAGGAAGTGTAGAGAGAATTGAGTGAGGAATTTCTGTGCCTTATGAGGATCCCTATTAAAGCGTTCAGGAGGGGCCAAGGGAATAATAGGGGAAATCGAGTGAATCACCTGAGTTGAAATCTCAGCAGCTGATGTGGAGGGATTTTTTGTTGCTGAGCCAATTGACCGGGAGGGTGATCCTAAGGTCATGTCATTTAGTTTTTGCATGAGTTGTTGGGTTTCCAAATGGGATCTTTTTATTTCTTCTCTTAGGTTTTTCTTCTCTTCTAGAGTGAGGGTAAACTGTTTTTGCATGCTGTCCATGAGTGCCGCTAAGGCATTTATATCAATACCCTCAGTCATACTGCTCCGATGGAATTAAAGTAGTAGTGTGGCACTTCAGTCTGTCAAGAGGCACACCGACTTAAGACCAATATTCCACAGGAGCAGATGCCAGGTCCCAACTCCCCTCTGCAGCCGAGTGCTCAGACCGTATCTATTAACTGAACAACTCTTCCACAATGAGGAAAGGGGAAGTGGATAGAAAGAGAGACCGCCTCCAGATCAGGTGACTGTCAGTAACGTCTCTGGTATGCAAGTATTAAGATTCTTTACTCATTTCTGGTAGAGAAATAACAGGACCTGTATAAAACATTAGTGTACTCAGATTAGGTCAACACATTTCATTACATAAATCTCTAATCTATTATATTTCTCTTAGTCACACTCACACACACCTGAATCTTATGGAAGGCTAGTCCCTCTCTGATAAGTTGAGTGTTGTCTTAATTCTTGTTTTCTCTGATAAGTTGAGTGTTGTCTTAATTCTTGTTTTCTTCTGGCTCCAACTCTCATAACTTTCATTCGGAGAAGTTGTAATTGTTTTAATGGATGAGATACTTAATGTGAAGGGAGTTCATTAGAGCCAAGAAACATTGAGGGTAGAAAAGGTCTCTTTAAGAAAAGGTATAAGTTCTGGTTGACACAGTTAATTCTTAAGTTCTATATTTTGCCAGTTCAGTTAATTCTTAAGTTCTGTCAAATAATTATTATTTTTCCCAAAATAAGCGAGAGGGAGACTAATTTTCTTAATGTCCGGTAGAGCAGACTCTCTACCATAACCTTCTCCTCAGGAACTCTTCTTGACGAATCGTAGTTTGGAGACAAAATGAGACCAGACTCTCGTCTCTAAAAGGGGGAAGCCCCCGGTGTGCACACCACTCCAAAAAAAGGGTGGAGTATCAAAAAAACTAAGACTAACAAGGACCTCCTCAGAGTGAGTTTGATAACCAGACACTGCTCACTTGCCGAGGACTTCAGTTGAAGTGTGCGGCTTCTAGAGCATGCGCACTGGAAGGTACACTACAGATAGAGGACTAAACAAAGAACTAGAACGCTGAAGACGATTGCGATGGCGGCCGCCATCTTGAGAGTTTGAAAACTCCATGTAGGCAAGTTTAAACATTAGTCTTTGTAAAAGCAGTTTGGAATGGAGAGGCCACATATACCAGCGAGGGTAAAGGGCAAAATGGATCTTCTTCCTTCTGGGTGAGCTTTTCAGAATACATGTGATGGTGTTCCTGACAGTTCAGCTCCAAAATACCTGCATAAAGAAGAGAAATATATAATAGTTATGTGGCAAAAGAACATCATGTACTGCTTACAAATGCTTGAGAGTCCACAGCAACTGAGCCTTGCAGGTCTAAGTAGGCAATAAGGTCAGCAGGTAAAATGAAGGATTTAAAGACATCATTTTTCCATATCCGCTTGACTGAAAGGTCAAAAAGGCCATATTTGTAACCAGCTTCTTTAAGTCTGGGATGTATATCAGAAAATTGCTTCCATAAAATTACTGTTTCCTTTGCAAATTCTCGATGAATATACATTTTGTTTCCTTTCACCATTAAAGATGGAGTTCTCTGTCAGCTTTGCTTATTAATGCGAAGTGATGAGGACACCATACTTTAAATATAATGTGTTCTAGATTGATTAGGTTTACAATGTGAGGGTACCCAATGACCATTATCAATTTCAAATTTTTCAGAAAATTATGTTATCAGTAGAGAAGGTAGCAGTTTTTCCAAGAAAATGCTACAATTTTGACCCTCAATATTTTCTGATAAATTGAATATACGTACGATATATTGTCAAATCCAGTTTTCCAAATCCAATAACATCTTCAAAGGCCCTATGTGACGAAGGTGAGGAGATAGATGTTCAATAGCTGCTTTATCCCTTAATTTGATCTCATTGTCAGGCACTTTCATTGTTAGACCTGCTATAGCTCTTTGAATATGCTTGATATTTGAACAAACAGCATCAGTGTTATTATGGATTACATGATTTTCTTCCAATATGTTTGCCTTTGACACTTTTTTAGATTTGATTGGTGGTGGTGAAGTAACTTGGTTCCATTTGTTTGAGGTGTGTTCTGTAGATTTCATTTCTAAGTTTGGGCTGGACATATTGGGCAATAAGAAGTAACATAAATTAATTTGCTGAAATATATTTTGCCAGTTCAGATATAAAGATGACTTTTCAGTAGTACAATACCATGCACTGATGAAAACAAAGGCTGAAACTGCTGAAATGAAGTGTGAAATAAAAAAAAAACTGTCTGGATGTTTTGGCAATAAACAAAAGGATGTGTTGTAACTTTAAGGATATGTGCAAACAATTTTAAGGTAATCCCCTTTTAGAGAAAACAGGGAAGTTGCAAGGGGCCACCTCCTCTCCTCAAGCCTGCCAGGAGATGAGGTTGACCATACAAAAAAGGTTGCAGGAGTAGTCCACACAGAAAAACAGCAGAAATCCGCCCTAGAGGACTTCACCTAACTGACCGTAGATTCAGAAATGACGAAGTTACCACAATACCTGAGGAAAAAACATTGTTTGATTTAGGTAAAATAAAAACTATGGCACATCAGCAATTTCAGATCGTGCACTTCTGAATCTCGTAATATTAATTTTCTACATGTCCCACTTTTAAATACTCTACCTTGTGGGCTACAAAGTTAACATGGGGTGGCATGCTAATATTTATTACAAAGGTTTTAAACTGCCAAAAGGGTTGTTTTAACAGGCCGTTCTGCAGATTTAAACTGCTACAATGGTAAGCCTGAAGCCATGTTTTCCTTTTCACACTAGTCGTGGAATGCACAATAAGGGCTTAATTCCACAGGTGACATTTAACGTCCGAGCCCTGGGTGCACTCTTTACGCCATATACTAGAGAATTCCAGGTAAGTTAAATATAGCAATTAGGAATAGGTCAATAGGTCAATTGAATCATGTTTTAGGGGCAAGCACAGGCAATTTACTACTGGTTAGAAGGGTTAAAGCGCACAATAAAGCTGGTAATTATAAATACGATCCAGCAAAGGTGAAAAATCCAGTGTGATTATGTAGAAAAGGCAGATTTCATACAGCGACCTTATTATTTATGCACAATGAAGGGAGAATAAGATAATGAGGGAATTTTTACTTGTAATGTGCATGACTGTTTCATACATTATGCTGCCTGACCTAATAAGACCGTCATTTTGGAAAAGGACCCACTTTTTTAAGTCAAATATGCAAGTGTAGAGACTTCCCAATCTTGGCTCTTGTAGCAGTCTCTGGCAGTTGCCTCAAGAGAATGTTGGTTTCTGAAGACGCATGTCTAGTGTTTCCAGAAAGCTGATTTTCCATCACAGTCGTATGCGGGAAGTGCATCTTTTAGGGAGCTCTTCAGAAGTATCCATCTTTTACTACTTTTGCAGCACAGGGGCCTTGCCTTGAATGCTCCAAGCGGGGACGACTTGGCCTAGAAACCCTTGAACAAGACTGCACTGCTGTCTTCCTTGCTGTGAAGGCCTACAGACACCCAGTAAAGTCAAAATAACTTTATTTGGTTTCAGAAAAAAACATAAAAGTTTATAAACCAACATTACAAATTAATATTTCAATGACCTATTTACAAAACAGCATAAGAGAGAATTCATACAATTCAATTATTTAAAAAAAGATATAATCCTTAAAATGTAACCTTTCAATAAAAATGCAATCCATATTTCAAAGCACTTAATGCCACGACAATGTATAGCCCCTGCCTGAAGATTACATCAATACTTAGATTGTGTATATGAAAATTACGGTTTTCGAGTCCGTCTGCTTTATCTAGTACCGTTTCCTGATAGCCATTGTGACTTTAATGTAGTTAGAAACCCTAGCGCATATAGCATGGGTAGCCAAAGAGTACAAATAGTTAAAACCTTCAATATAAGAACATGGCCTAATCTCTTAAAATCAGAACTAAAAATTTCCCCTTGGCTCTTTAGGAAGGGGGCAAAATAGCATAAAGTGCAAAGTGCTCCGAACTGCCAAATTATCACAAGAGTAAGGCGTCAGTTTATCTGCCCATCCAAATTGTCTCGGAAAGCCACTTAAAAATGCAGGGTAACTAAGCGGAATCCTACAGACACCCATTTACACCGGTACAGTGGCCTCAATTAGCTCCTGGCTGTTTCAGCCTGCTTTTTCTTTATGTAGGTCAGGGTGCACAAGAGGGTGGCAGTGGTAATGGGGCAAAAAAGTAGACTAAACTACTGGACTACAAATAACAAAGATGAGTCGTACCTGTTCCAGTCATAAGACCTGTACTGCCTTGGCAAAAAATTGGAAAGGATTTGAAAAGTATTTAATTTATTAATTCATTTTATTTCCTTTGGACAAGAAACTATATTTCTAATTCAGGGTCGGCACTCTGCCCTTGAAAACTTACACCATTAAATGTGCTTCAAATGGCGATCTTTTGTGTACGACCTGCAAAGGTTTCACAGAATGGACTGGTCATGTCTTTTTTGCGTGCCCGGGCTATATTTCTGCCTGCCAAAAATGGATCAAACCACTATGGAGAATACTGGGGACCCGAAGTAGTTGAACTGCACTTAGAATTCTCATATCGGACCCCAAACTTACTTATGCATGCGTTGTTGCAAAGTCTCTGGGGGGGATATGGGTTATTAAATTTAGGGCTGCAAATGCGTCCTAAACAATTGTGATTGTTACAATTTTACCTGTATCAATTGATTTTCTGAAAACTATTGACAGTAATGAATTGCATTGTCAAACCAATGCTATGGATAGGATATGTCCTTTTAAAAATCTATGCTTTAATGTGCCATAGTAGACTTTTTTATACGTCTGGTTATATGCATTAATGTTTTTTATGTACTCATCTAGTAATGTAGTTGAATAGGTACAGACAACGTGATTGCCATTTTATTCTTTATCTTAAAATATCTTATCCTTGTATGCTGTGATGCTTCAGCTCTCATACTCAAATGCACTTGTTCTAATCTTATGATTCTATTCCATGTATATTTTCTTTATTATTGCATGTGCTTTTATGACTTAAAAAAACGTATTAAAAGTAAAAGTAAAGTTTTTAATTTAATCACAATTGCTTCTGACATTGTTATATTAACGCAGTTCAGAATAGATGCCTATGGTTTACGGAATGTAATTTCCTGGATCCTTTATATAATAAGAAGCCAGTACATTAGATGGCTATGTTGCCACGATTATGAAGTCTATTTCTTGTTGCTTTTGTGTCCCTTTTCACCTGATGTTTTGCTTTTTAATCAGCTGTTTTCAAGTCCACGACCAGATCTTCTTGCAAATCAGTGTGCCTGGTTTGTCTCTGTTCAGTTCAAGGTATTGTCTTACTTTTCTTTATCTCTTCCGTTCATCGTCAAAATTCTTTTACATTGCCACAGACATTTTTTATGCTTTTGAGCTTTTCCTCATACTGTGACGCTTCTATGCAGGCATTGTCACCTTTGCATATGTTGGTCATTAGCGCAGTATGTCAATGAGGCTACTAAAAGAATTTGCACCTTCCTCTAGCAATAAAAACAAGCATTTGCAATGCAATTGGTCTCGCCTTTGGGACCTTATATTTATTTAACTATGCAGCACATTAGCCTGGGTGCTGAAACATCTACTGTTCTTTAACCCGAAGGGAAAGAAAACACCAAACTGCGTGACAAGCCAGGTATGGGGGCACATGGAGAGAAATAATGCCTTTCAGCGGGAAATGGTAGAGTCCAAAGCTCTGTTTTAATATAAAATCAGGGCCTTCAGTGGTCATTTCACTGAAAGTACAAGATTTAAAAAAAATATTATTGTCTACGGGTGCTCATAGAAGACAATTTCTATGGACTGGAATCTAGAGAATGCCATAGTGATTCTGGTATTTTACTGACCTTTGCTGGAAGTTTTCTATCAAGAGAGTTAAATAGAGGCAGTTGCCAGAAAAATTAAAAAAAGAAAGTTTCTCAGCAGAAAGCAATTCTGGTATTTTACTGACCTCTGCTGATCGTTTTCTATCAAGACAGTTAAATAGAGGCAGTTGAACAGAAAAAAAAGTCACTAAGCGGAAGCAGACAAGTCCTAGGGCTGATCTCCAGAGCCCACAAAGTACATACACATATGAGTATATACTAAAGTATATAAGTATATATAAAAGTATATACAAGAGGTCTCGAATGCTCGACCTAAAAACCAAAAGATGAGTGACATGTATGCCCAGCAGTTAATCCATGATTTCAAACTCTGACTGGAAAACATAACCCTGGAATAGACATTAGCTATTTTAGTCTACAGATATCCCACTAGTTTCAACTTTTAGCATTAATTTTTCTGGGATCCTATGAAGCTTAGGGAATTGTTAGAATCCATTTTAGTGCATTTTATTTTCCACCTCTGATAGTTTTTCCATGACCCATCTAAGGTAGGGTACCTTACTGATTCCTTTTGTGGAGCTTCCCACTGTGAGCACAGCCATTGGGCACGACATCTTATCCAAGTCTGGATAATTTTACTGCCCTTTTACTGGTGTTCATACTGATGTTTGAGCTTATTGTTGTTGAATACTCAGGAGATTAAGCCTTATCCAGTACCTAGAAGGCAGTAAAGATTGTCTGTCCTATGTAACTCATTTCCATCAGTAGACAGCTGAAATAACTTGAGTGGAAAGGAGCCAGCTCATGTTATTTCATTAACATCTTAAAGAAGAGAGCAAGGGTGAATCAACTGAAACATAGAGACTGCCTTTGTTTGCTGAACTCATCAATACTGTATTTCTAAAAGAGCACAGGTTACAGGAATATTACAATGAGAAGCAAAAGTATCAAAACACTTCTTCAGGAGTATCAGTCTCATGGAACAGATAGCACAAATAAAATATCATGGTAAGGATAGCTCTAGTAGTAATAGCAGCAAGGGCCCCATTCCTGATAGTGAGCAGGAACAACAATGTTAAACTGGCACCTGCCCAAAATATATACGTCTTCAGCAAATGTTAACACTGATTCTCTAGGCGGAAGAATGGAACGGGTTTACATTGAATCCCCCCCCCCAATGTTGGATCCTAAGTAGGTGTTTTTACATTCGCCAGTTTCCTTTGAGGATCACTTTAAAGACCAAAGGTAGCATGAGAATTGGTATCCCTGTGCTATTGGACTGTGGAGCCTGTGATATGTTAAAGACCAGGAATGGGTGACCAACAACAATATTCCAAAGGTTCATAAAAGGGTATCTGAAGTATTCAGACGATTGACGGTATTACCTTGATCTCAGGGCCAGTGAAAAATATGTCACAATTTTTAACGATCTCTTTAGAAGTTCCCAAATAGATTTTATGTTTTCGTTTTTTGGAATTTCATGGTTAAAAAGGCATCAACTGCATGTCAATTGGACAATTCGCACTATATCTTTCTTTGTCTTCTAATTTTGTTGTGACCATTACTTTGCCTCCAGAGAGCACTGGCCACAATCAAAAGATACCAATGTAACAACATGTTCACTAGTGAACATCCTATCCTTGGTTTTCACCCATTACTGTGCATTTTCAAATTCCTTTATCAAACCAACAGCTAACTCTCTTCCTCTCCAAGACTGTGCCATTATGAATAAACCAGCAACTTTTGTTCCTTTTTGGCATATCTATTCTTTTTCTGAAAATGAAAAGGAAACTCCAAAGGCCCACTTACAAGCGAAAATGCAGAATGGCTTGATTATATGGTCCTGATTACCCACTGGAGCATCCATGTTTTTTTATTCCCAAAAAAAGCCTTGAGTTTAGGCCTAGAATCTTCCACAAATGTTCAATCAAATTGCAACCAAGGACCAGTACCACCTACCCATTATTAAAAATATCTTAGAATTAGCAAGGAGTAGCTAATAATGGAAGGCCATTAAAACATGGCTGTTTGTTTAATTCTTTCTCTTGGTGGCTTTTTGCTCTTTTCTGAATCACCTCAATTCTACAGCAAAGTAGCATTTAGGAATTAGAGCGCTTTATATAACTCAATCTAAATCTAAATTCAGAGCACAAATGTTTACTAAACTCAAGTAATACACAACCTGCCTATTTCTGCTTATAAGAAGGGGTCAAGTAGAAGACTGACTTTTGCACCATGTTTGGGCATGTCAGGTATTGAATTATGCCATTTGGGTTGTGGAATGCTCCTGCTATAGACTAACGTTTTACGGAACATACATTTGTGTATGTCTTGAATCATTTTGTGCTAGTCTATCTTATAGCATCCTGATATTATCCAAGTTACTCCATGAACATAGGAAAATTATTTACAATAGCGTCAATGTTACAGCAACATCAGCTGTCTTGCAAGGTCAAAAACGTGAATTTGAGAAGTTAAAGGTAGAAAACCATAACTTCATGCTCAATTCTTCTGATTGGTCAATGGATCACAAGAAAATACCTGCCATTCTTAAATGACCTTCTCTGTCAAATATAAAAGATACACAGAGTTTTCTTGGCTTTTTAAACTCTGAACTCCAATGTATCAAGGTTTACACACATCTAAGCAGTGATATCATCCATAGCCTAAAGAACAAAAACATGAGGAATGAGTTCCACTGTCATTCTAGTGCAGTACAAGAATTTGTTAGCCCTAAAAATCTGTTTACAATACATCCAGGGGCATGTTTACTAATGTTTGTCACAACGTAGGACAGCAGGCAAAGTTGCTGTGCTGTGTTGCGTGAAACAGAGAGAGCAGAAATGCATCATATCTACTAAGATACGGAGCACGTTTGCTCCTTCCTAGCAATGGTGCACTGTGTGATGGGAAACAGCCTTTACAACGGAAGCATTACAACGCATGCCATTACAACGCATGTTGTTACAACGCGAAAGGCTTGTTGCAGGGGGTAGAAGGTGTTGGAGTTAACTCCAACACCTTCCCTACTGTTGCACACACTGGAGTTGGAATAGCAAATTATACTATTTCAACTTCCAGCGCCCCCCCCGACAGCAAGTCGGGGTAAAGGTATGCGTTGTAACGGCTTGCGTTGTAATGGCATGCGTTGTAACTTCATACAACCCTGTGTGATTGATGCCTAGCGCCAACACAGGCACCCATGCGCCATGCTGCAAGGCTATCTGCTTTATGGGCAGGACTGTTTTTGTAGAGCAAGGGCTACCTTCCTGCACAAAATCAATCCAAAGATACATTTTCCTCTTTCTATGTGCGATGAAGAATGCATCACACAGAGGGGCTGATTTTGATAGCGAGCAATCGTACCGTCACCCACTATCATGGCGGTCAGGGGAATGACCAACAAGCAGGCTGTAGTCTGACTGCTGATTTACGATGTGACCGCCGAGCTGGTGGTCACAAAGTACTCCTTTACTCAGCGGCTTGTGCTGCAGCCCAGGAAAAGGGCCACAGCGCAAGCCGCTGTGTAAAGGAGCACTTTGTGCACATACATGCACCATGTGCCATACACCATTTGGTGCATGGTACACGGTGCATGAAGGTGAGTGGGGGAACTACATGTGCCCCCTAGGCCACTTTACATTGGCCCACGACAGACAGGGCCCTGTTTGGGGCCCCCAAAATCAGTTTCTGACAGCCTTTTCATGGCAGTCTTTCCGACATGAAAAGGCTGTCGGAAAGGGATATCATAATCCAGGTGGCGGTGCCTGCCTCAGCGCTGCCACCATTCGGGATTGCAATTCCAACCGCCGCCCTGTCGGGATCAGATGACACTGTTGTAGGCAGTGGTCTTCCCCCGACTGCTTAGGGTCCGATTACCTGCATTGAAATGCAGCAGTCAGACTGCCACCAACGGCCTGTCGGTGTTCCGTCCGACCTGCATCATAATCAGGGCCTTAGTAAGAGGAAATAACAAGGAGAAAAAAACATTGTTCTATTTCTCATGCCATCCTCTGACAGGTGTACCGATGTGACTCAATCCCAAGTTTGCAAACCTTTGAAAATCTGGAATTGTGTCATGTTAGAAATGGGGGTTTCAATAGTATGTTGTTGCGTAATGGTCTGCACTATACTAGTAGTGTACACCAATTACTGTATGTAAGGCACAAATGCAAGTCCGGGTCCTCACCGCTGACCACCAATGTTAGAAATGAGGATCTCTAGTAGGCAATGGTTTTCACCTTTGTCCAAGTAGGGACCCTTTTTCCTAGTCAGGGTAAGGGGGATACACTTCTAAAACAACCCCTGCTCATCCCCTTGGTAGCTTGGCACGAGCAGACAGGCTTATCTCAGAGGCAGTGTGTAAAGTATTTGTGCATGCATACAGTAACACAGTGAAAACACTACAAATGGACACCATACCAGTTTAGAAAAATAAGTAATTCTTTATCTAAACCAAACAAGAGCAAAAACGATAAAAATCCACAATACAATTCTGAAAAATATGCAGTTTTCAAGAAAACCTTAAAATTGTAGAGATATCCACAAAACACAGTTCTTCCAAGTCGGTAGCTCCGTCTGGCGCTACCGCAATGCTGAAAACCAAAGAGTCTAACAGTTCCAGCCGACCACCTCGGTACCGGCCAGCTAACGCGTTGACAGACTCGTGAACAGTACCTTTCTTGGTGCGGCTGACACGTTAGTGCGAGTCGGTCGGGGCAACAATCGCAGTTGCGTTGCAAAATGGAAGCGGTGCAGGGTGTGGTGTCCTCACGATGGGGTGCAGGCAGCGGCTCAGTGATGATCATTCACACAGCGCCGGTGAGACCAAGGCTTACGGTGCTTGGTGAGGTGGTGCTCGATGCAGTGCTGTCAGGTTGCGGTGCAGGCGACGGAGCCGGTTGATGTTCAGGTCGTGCATCGACGGTGTCGGTGACGTCCAAGCAGGGTGAAATGAGGCGGTGCTGAGTGTGGTACCCAGGGGCCGCGGTGCAAGCAACGGCTCGGTGACGATCGTCCATACGGCATCGGTGAGACCAAGGATGCGGTGCGAAGTGTGGCGTGGCCTTCTGCGGTGCCTTCATAACACGGAACCTGTGACGGACTCGATGACAGAGTCGGCTGCTCCTTTCTTCTGTGGCGACTGAAACCAGTGGTTCCAGAGATGGTACCCAGAAGGATGGTGAGGTCTTTGCTGTTCCTGAGACCTCTTGAACAGGGGGCAAGCTCTACTTCAAGCCCTTGGAGACACTTTACCAGCAGGATACAGACACAGTCCTCTCTTTGACAGACAACAGCTACTGCAGGCCAACCCCAGACAGCACACAGCAAAGGGCCAGTACTTCTCCTTCAGCTTTTAGGAGCTCTTCTCCTTGGCAGAGGTTCCTCTTGAATTCCAGAAGTAGTCTACAAGTCTGGGGTCTGGGCCCCACTTTTAATAGCACAAGTTCCTCTGTTTCGGTCTATTAGTGTCACAGTCCGCTAGACCTTCTTCAGGACGTTGAGAATATAAAAAGACCCTTATTTCACAATGATGAATCGATCTGATACTTTTATGAGTCAGCTTTATTTTTTTAATTAAATCATGAAGTGATGGCCAGGAAGGCACAAAGGGACCGTATTATTCAGAGGTTCCAAATTGTAACGTTAGCAGAGAAATCTTCATTACAGTATTTGCTGAGTCGAAGTAGTGCATGTTCACGTAGCAGTCGGCTGCTATCAGATCGATTCATCATTGTGAAATAAGGGTCTTTTTATATTCTCAACGTCCTGAAGAAGGTCTAGCGGACTGTGACACTAATAGACCGAAACGTCGACTACAACACCTATCTGTCAGTTGAATTTAATATGGGCAATGTTTGTTTTGTATAACTTCAACAAATTGCCTCAAACATTTCTTCTACAAAGGTGTCCACAATTGTAACTGAGAAGAATACTTGATCATTTGTGAATCCTGATTTCCGGCTACATTGTGTTGTTTGTTTTATTTGTACCCTACCAAACAGACCGATTTTTCATATATAAAAAAGAATTTTCTTTGAATATACACACCCGTGTTTCTTGTAATTGTCTCTTTCTGACCAATTGATTGTTGTTTATTTGAAGATTTATTTATTGAATCTTTGTAAATTGGATTTTGAATAAGTTGATAGTAAGTTACTTAGATAGAGCTTACTTTATATACTCTCACATAAATAATTTCTTTTTGAACTAAATCCCTTGTAGGCACACTTACCTGCTCATATTTAACCGCCCAAGCCATCAAGGGTTTATTGGGTATCCCACTATTTAAGATATTGCAGACCCACTAGCAGCATTTGATTTACGGGCCCTGGGCACACACAGTGCACTGTACTAGGGTCTTAACAGTAAACCAAATAAGCCAATTATGGAAACACTAATTCATGACAACAATTTACAGAGGGAGCCCTTGCACTTTGGCACTGAATGGCAGTGGTAACGTGCCCAAAGCATCTAGACCAGCAAAACCGAAGTCCAACACACAGTATAAACACAGGAGGCAAAAGGCCAAAATACAGGGGAAACCCACGCCAATGATGCCAAGTCTAACATGTAACATCCATGGGTGAATGCATTGGAACACCCATGCTCCACCAATGAAAACCCTACCAGCTCTAATTGTTA
The DNA here is from genome assembly GCA_963921515.1 of Calotriton arnoldi. Lineage (NCBI taxonomy): Eukaryota > Metazoa > Chordata > Amphibia > Caudata > Salamandridae > Calotriton > Calotriton arnoldi. Next base: position 89,066 of record CAWUFW010016506.1, read on the forward strand.
TATATCACAGTGCAAGTCACTGAATTAAGGAATTTGCTGTGCCTTGCATCACCTTGAGTGATGTAAGAACAACGCAACTACTTCATGCATCTGGCCCATTGTGTCGCAGCAGAAGGGGAAATGCACCAGGCACATACAAAACAAGTGCTTCACAGTCATATTTCATCCCTTTGTCACCATGTCACTAGAAAACTGCAGCAGTGCACCAGGAATCACTGTGGCGCTGTATATTCTCTCCAGCGAGAGGGAGTTGAAAATATTTAATAGGCTGCCAATAATTGCCATGCAAAGCTTCCAATGGCATAACACTGTTTCAACACTGTCTCTATTGCTGCCTGAGTCCTCAACCCGTAAGACTGGTATTTCCTGTGCTCTGACAGTCATTCATGCACCGAACCATTAATCCCAACATCTATCCATTTACTCATCAGTCATTACTTATCCATTCAGCTATTTACTCACTTGTTCATTCAACCATTCGTCCAGTAAATCATGCATTCTCACATTCTCCAACTCACTCATCCACACAAACTCGCCGGTCAATGAGAAGTACTTTCCATTTCCCTTATAAAATAGTCAGACTTAATGGATTTGCTAATGCTTGTTTTTGTCACATATATTACGGTTATGTGAATAGCATGATCAGGCTTCAGAGATCTTTGAATAGAGGGCCCATTTTTTTAATGCTTGCATGGCTGCATGTATTTTTTGCAAGTGGCTTTTACAATTGTGAAGTGATTATGTTGCATATATTGTCACAGTTCAACTTTTCAAAGATATTGACACAGTTCATGCACACCTTGTTCATTTTAACCAGCCTACACATCATATTCCCCATGGACATGGAGAGGATGCCATGAATGAAAAAATATTCACAACATGATGGGATTTCCTTGATGCTCTAAGATCTATTGCTTTTTCCCACATACTACTGGCTGCTTTCAGGGCCAGAGTTCAGGTTTACCCCAATTGTAACATGTTGCACACCATCAATAAGCTGATGACCTGTGACAATAGGCTGTGTTTTATGTGAGAAATTGGGTTGTTGGTTGAGTGGGGTTTTAACCCTGCTCAAGCAACAGCCACAATACTTATCAGGGTGAACCACAAAACTCACTTAATTAACCTGTGCTTAACCATCTGATAGCTTTGGACAAAAGCAGTCAGGCTTAACTTAAAGGCAATGTGTAAGGTATTTATGCAGCACACAAACAACAAAAAAGTGAAAACACAGCATAAGAAAAATCCCACACCAATTTAGAAAAACAGAGTAAATTTTAGAAAAATTATTTGACATCAAAAAGACAAAAATCCAATCAGTTGAACCAGAGTATTGCATTTTTAACGTTTAACGTAAAAACTTGCACCTGAAAGATCAAAGTGCCAACTGTGGATATTTATTCACTAGAAACAAGGGCAAAGTCAAAATAGAAGGCAGACTGCGATGGAGTGCGGGTCAAATACAAGAAGTGGATTGGCCCTGGTGGGCACTTACCTTCGGACTTAGAAGACATTTCATGGAAAAATAGCTGAAAAGGTAAAGTTCAGCGGGGCAAGGCTGCAGGCGATGTCTGAGAAAGTGGCGTGGTCGTTAGAAGCTGCTGGACGAAGCCACGGTGAATATTTGCATGTTCGGATTTAGTTTCTTTTTTGAAAGTCTGGAATCTCCAATAGGAGCCAATGAGGGCTTCACAAGACCAGATACCCTTCTGCAAAGAACCACTGAACAGGACATGCTGGTGTGGAGAAAAATGATGCGAGAGCTGCCGTGAAATCAGGCAGACCGGTGATGCACCATGGGCAAACAGACGGGCAGGTAGGTCCTAGTCTCCTCTCAGTTCTCAGAACACATTTTAGCCCAAAAAAATCTAAGTATCAAGTTTTGGATTTTAGCTACCTGGGTACCTTTAGAACCACTTCCAAGTGTCCAGGACGGGGGAAGCACCACTTGGAGGGTAAGGACTCACTCAGGCTGGGTCCAGGGAAGGGTTCAAGATAGTTGGAGCCTTTTTTGTCCCTCAGGCTCTGACTAGGAGGCTAACCAATTAGACATTGGAGTCACTCTGGTAGTCTTGGGATCAAAAGGTGGGACAGGGCTTAACCAGCAAGGTAGGCCTCTGAGGGTTCAAGGCAGGATTCAGGCAGCAAAGCAGTCCTTCCAGGTGGAGCAAAGAACACTTCTGAAGAACAAAGCAGGCACCACAGCAACAGGCAATCCTCTGAGAGTCCTTCTGCAGGTCCAGAAAGGGAACTGAAGAGTGGGTCTGAGGGTTCTATTTTTATACATGATGCCTTATTTGAAGTAGGAGAAGTTTTTAGAGAATTCCCTTTGAAATTCTTGGAATGTCCTGCCTCCCCTGCCCTTGCTCCAGCCAGCTGTAGGCACAATGCACTAGTGTGACATTCTCTGTGTGAAGGCAGGGCACAACCTATTGATTTGCAAGTAGGGTTGTGCCCAACTCCACCTCCTTCATGCCAGTGATGGCCCATCCAGGCCCACTTAATCCCCCTATTGTGTGGCTGCCTGGGAGGAATAAACAAAGTCAAACTGCCAACTCTACCTAGCCATGTGACCTAGGAACAGGCTGCAGGCATGCAATAGTCAGGGCATAAAAATGCCAACTTTCTAAATGGAAAAACAACAATTGATGGACAGAATGCAGAACACTGTCATACATTCACCCCAGTACAGAGATCTGGGCCTAAATCCATCGTTTTTTTGCTCACCATGCCATTCCAGTTTGAACCCAGCCATATGCAAATCAGTCTTGACCCTGTGCCCCATGGGAACAGTCCAGCCCGAACTGCCAAGCCAGGTCCTCCCTGGACTGGAAACAAGCATCCTAGGACCGGTTTCGGGCTTTCAGCCCTCATCAGCCAGGATAGCTTGATTCCAGTGGCATGGAGAGCACGGGACTCACGTCTGAGCATACCCGTCCCACTCGGGGTGACAAATGCAAAAACAACAATTGATGGACAGAATGCAGAACAATGTCATACATTCACCCCAGTACAGAGATCTGAGCCTAAATCCATCGCTTTTTTGCTCACCATGCCATTCCAGTTTGAACCCAGCCATATGCAAATCAGTCTTGACCCTGTGCCCCATGGGAACAGTCCAGCCCGAACTGCCAAGCCAGGTCCTCCCTGGACTGGAAACAAGCATCCTAGGACCGGTTTCGGGCTTTCAGCCCTCATCAGCCAGGATAGCTTGATTCCAGTGGCATGGAGAGCACGGGACTCACGTCTGAGCATACCCGTCCCACTCGGGGTGACAAATGCAAAAACAACAATTGATGGACAGAATGCAGAACAATGTCATACATTCACCCCAATACAGAGATCTGGGCCTAAATCCATCGTTTTTTTGCTCACCATGCCATTCCAGTTTGAACCCAGCCATATGCAAATCAGTCTTGACCCTGTGCCCCATGGGAACAGTCCAGCCCGAACTGCCAAGCTAAATGGGGCATTTTCAAAATTGTGATTTAAAATCCAACTTTAACAATAAAGAGGATTTATAATTACAATTTCTCAGACACCAAAAATGAATGTCCTGCTTGCTCCTAATCAAACGCTAGTGTGAGGATTTGGGCATAGTCAATGATATGGCTTTGGGGCCTTATCGTGGAGCACACTCGCAAATTCTGTCCTGGGTCTAGTCAGTCTCATTTACTTAACACTAGCTCAACTCAGGGGAGATGTGGCTGTGAGCAGTACATATTGGCAAAGGAACTTAGTGTAAAGCATTTAACAGCACCAAACAATTAAATAAGAAAGTCACACAACAAGAAAGAGGCACAACAACAATTTACAACAATACAGCATATTTTAGGAATTTTTAGAGTCCTTGATCAGCTAAATCCACCAGAGGGTTCCAGAGATACAGATTTTTGAAGAAATAAATACTTTTAAATGCAACCGCAAACAAGCATTGGTCAATAAAAGCTTTGCAAAATTATGAAAAGTTTGAAAAAGTTAGTTTGGTGACTCTGGCCCAGATTGGGCAACCAAATCCAACAGGGTGGATTGCTAGGAGTCCAATAAGATTACTTTGGACAGCTACCTGTCCACCAGAGTGTTTTTTTAGACAAGTTCCAAACTTTACAAAATGACCGCTATAGACATCAATGGAGTGGCTGCGATGCTGAGGATACAGGCAAAAGATGCTCAAAGGATGCCCATGGTACTGTGGTCAATGGGGGTGAAGTGTGGTTGATCCATGGGTTTGTTGAGACAACTTTGACCACAGCACTTGGGGTCCCACGACGTCCTCTTTGCAACAGTAGAAGGCCAGCTGGGGCTGGGCTACTGTTCTCGCGTCACAGGGGTCACAGTGAATATCATTGGTGGGGGCTAGTTTGGTCTCTGATAGCACTTTCGGGTCCGGCAAACTCAGGTGCAACTTCTGGCTATTTCGGATTTGTCTCTTGGCATGCCCGCAATAGAAGTGCTTACTGATTTGCCAGTTTGAGCTTCCTCAGCTTTTGATGTCCCTGGTGCTATTCCAGGGGTCCAGCCAACAGACCCTTGAAGTCACTGCTTCAATCTGGTGCCGGGAATCAATTTTTCTCTGAACCAGGAGCCACAGACACAGTCCAAACTCACTAGCCCAAAATGCAGCTAATGTAGTGCTTGTGACAATGCAGCTTCTCTTTGTGCAGCTTCAAAGGCAGCAGGGCAGCCCTCTTTAGGTCCTCTCTCCAAATCCAACATGGACTGAGGTTCAGGGTACAAGGGGGGCCTGTTTTAACCCAGGAAAGTAACCCAAGGGGACAATAAGGTCACTAGCCAATGGGCTTGCAGGTCCCCTCCTCTTTGGTGACAAAGGTCTGGTAATGTGTTGCATTTGGCAATTGTAGAGTGCAATATTCTTTCCACTCTCAAGATGTCTGAACCTTCTCTTGACTGGCAGGAGCTTGGTGACCCACCCCAAAGGTTTGGCTACCTAAGGGCTACACACCCACGGGAAAACCGGTTTGTGGATGGGTTTTCCCTCTCTGTCCCTGTCTCTAGCTTGTCTGCAGAAACAAAAGGCATCCTGCTCTGGTGTGTTGTTACAGGCGGTCCTTCAAAGATGGCTTCCCATTTGAAGCTCGCCTTTTGGTCAAACACCCCAAGTGGCCTTCCTGATAGAGGAGGTCACACCTCACTCTGTGGCAGCTGCCTTTGTTCCCGAGCCTGCGAGTCATTCACATGTCTCTCCAGGTGGCCAGGAAGCTGTCTGTTGGCCAGGGTTTGTGCAAAGTCGCTGGAACAGCAGGGACACAGAGTGGCAACTTTCTAAAAGTTGCTCAACTTCAATAGTGACATAAATCTAGACTTGGGCATTAAGTCAGATTTAATGCCATGACTAATTTGATACCTTACAGTACCCCAGTTAGGTACTCCTATTCAGAAGTTAGCCAGGCTGAAATGCCAGGCGGTAACCTTGTGTTAGCCAATGGGGCTACTAACTTTCCTCAACAAAACAACAACTTTAAGGGTTTTGGTACTAATACATATACAAACCTATATGTATTGCTTACTAATATACAGCTACCTGCCATAGGGCTCAAGAGGCATTCCTTAGGGGAGACGCACATATAGTATGAAGGGAATGGTGAATTTGCCACTAATGGTAAATGGCAAAGTTGAAATAGCAGTGTACACACTGCTCTTCCAGAATGCAGTGGCAGGCTGGTGCCCATTTTGTTATTTGTCACACTCAGTGTGGCACAAACAGTGCTGCAGCCCTTGATGGACACTCTGCCTTACATGCCCTTGGTACAATATACTAGGGACATATATGTAAGTCAGTGTTAGACTTGGCATCCCCTGACCTTTTGCCTCTACCTCCTGTATTATTGATGCTGTGCTGGATTTTTTTTTTGCTGGCTTAGATGCTTTGGGCGGCACTTTGCCACTGCTGATCAGAGTCGAAGTACAAGTGCTCCCTGTTTAAATCGTTGTTACAATTGGTTCTACCTGATTGGCATATTTGATTTACTGGTAAGTCCCTAATAAAGTGCTCGAACGTGTGCCAGGACCTGTAAATCAAATGCTATAAGTGGGCCTGCAGCACTGATTGTCCCACCCACATGAGTAGCCCTGAAAAGTATCTCAGACCTGACACTGCAGTGTCTGTGCGCCGTTTGTTAACTGCCAGGCCGACTTGGCAAGCACATCCACTTGCCAGGCCCTAACCTTCCCTTTGCGCACATGTAAGGTACCCCTATGGTAGGCACAAGGTACCCCCATGGGTAGGGTGCAGTGTATGGGAAAGGTAGGACATGTACTGGTTTTGTATGACATGTCCTGATAGTGAATACTGCCATTTTTTTTTTCGCTTTTGAAAGACTATCTTGCCCCATAGGATAGAATGGGAAATGCTTTGTAAGATCTTACAAGTATAATGTCCCATTGGGACAAGATAGAGAAATAAAGTTTAGGCTTACTGAACTCAGAATTTAATAACACATCTTTTAGTAAAGATGTTTTTTAAATTGTGTGTTTGAAATGGCCACTTTTAGAAAGTAGTTAAGTGATGGGGATTGATTCAGTTAAGGAAACGGAGGCTGGAATTAATAAAACTCAGCAAAGAACAGATACCTCCTATACCATGAATTCTACAAACTGTTTACGAATACAGAACACTTTTTTTATCTGCAAAAGGAATTACTTCACTTGTTTCATTTTGAACATTTGATTAAACGGTACCACTATTTTGAGCCCATCTCTTTATAAACTCCAAAACTCACAATGTGCATTAGATAATGTCATTGGTTTACTTATTTCTTCATAGTAATCAACTTAAGCACAAATTACAAAATCCAAAATAGTGATTCCTCTATATACAACACAACACAATGTGAAAAATAAATATATGTACAATATTACAAAAGCAGCGCATATAAAACATTAATTACTGTCATCCCATTCATAGTTTATTGTACAGTCCTACTTCAATCATGTAATGTAGGGTCTCTGGGAGAACTAAGACCTCTATACAGGCTAATTTAAGGTCCAAAGTGGAAAGGTCAGGGAGGGCCTGTAAGATGACTATAAAGTACAAGCTGTCAGTGTCCAGCTTATATGCCTGTCGTTCTGATGTCTTTAATTCTTCAAAACAAGGGATCCCTTGGCCTCTGTGTAGGGGGGGTTGTGCCGACACGTTTCGACCTTCGTGGGGGACCGAGAGGATTTTCAGAAGGTCTTCCTCAGGGCTGGGTATTTGCGTGTAGGACTCTGCGATGAAGTGTGTCATCAATTTGTCAGGGACTAGATTCTTGGTCCTCGACGTATAAAGCGTCTTGGTAAAATAGTGGGTTTCTCTTCTTATGCAGAATTTGAAATTTCCTTTCAGCTTGCGGATCCCGGATTCAAGCTTTCGTCGACAGCGGAGTCTATTGTGGTCGGTCACTTTCGAAAGCCCGTCTTAACTGTTGGCGTCCTCTTACGTCGACACGCTTAGCATGGGGGCGTGTCGAATGTCTTGGTGTGAGCAAGCCGAAAGTGACGAAAGTGACAACGTGAAGGAGGAAAGCAATCAACCCAGGCTTGAATCCGGGATCCGCAAGCTGAAAGGAAATTTCAAATTCTGCGTAAGAAGAGAAACCCACTATTTTACCAAGACGCTTTATACGTCGAGGACCAAGAATCTAGTCCCTGACAAATTGATGACACACTTCATCGCAGAGTCCTACACACAAATACCCAGCCCTGAGGAAGACCTTCTGAAAATCCTCTCGGTCCCCCACGAAGGTCGAAATGCATCGGCACAACCCCCCCCTACACAGAGGCCAAGGGATCCCTTGTTTTGAAGAATTAAAGACATCAGAACGACAGGCATATAAGCTGGACACTGACAGCTTGTACTTTATAGTCATCTTACAGGCCCTCCCTGACCTCTCCACTTTGGACCTTAAATTAGCCTGAATAGAGGTCTTAGTTCTCCCAGAGACCCTACATTACATGATTGAAGTAGGACTGTACAATAAACTATGAATGGGATGACAGTAATTAATGTTTTATATGTGCTGCTTTTGTAATATTGTACATAGATTTATTTTTCACATTGTGTTATGTTGTATATAGAGGAATCACTATTTTGGATTTTGTAATTTGTGCTTAAGTTGATTACTATGAAGAAATAAGTAAACCAATGACATTATCTAATGCACATTGTGAGTTTTGGAGTTTATAAAGAGATGGGCTCAAAATAGTGGTACCGTTTAATCAAATGTTCAAAATGAAACAAGTGAAGTAATTCCTTTTGCAGATAAAAAAGTGTTCTGTATTCGTAAACAGTTGGTAGAATTCATGGTATAGGAGGTATCTGTTCTTTGCTGACTTTTAGAAAGTAGGCATTTTCTTGTTTAACTATTCTGTGTGCCTCTGCCTGTTTGTGTATTGACTGTCTGGTTTTGGAGTGACAGGGGCTGGGGATGTGCATTCACTATAGACAGCAACGGGGGGCTTGATGTGTGCCTGGCCCTTCCTACATGACTCAGAGCTGAGCTGAATGGGGCTTGGCTGCATTTAGAGTAGTAGGAGGAGCTTTCCTTGCACCTGAATGGGGCCTGTCTCCCTTGCACAATGCTGTCTCCACCCCTGTGGTCATACTGCACAAGTGAGGACAGAACTGGTTTGGACTGGGCTCAGAGACCCTTGCACAAAGAGAACAAAGACATTTTGGGGTATAAGTATTAGACCTAAAACTCCAGAACTTTAGATTACTTCTGGTCTGGAGAGAAACCTTTGCGAAGGAGAAGATCTGAAGAGTTGGGAGAAGGAGTCCTGCCCCTTTGCTGTGTGGGGTTAGCCTGCAGTTGCTGTTTCTGCCAAGGAAATGACAAAGACTGGAACTTTGCTTTGAACCTCCTTGAAGAAGATCTCCAAGGGCCTGTGTGTGCCGGCCTCAAGTTCTGAAGTCTCAGGGACACAAAAACTTCACCCCCAGCACCCCTGAACTCTGATGCTGAGAGTTCTGACCTGCCAGGAGATACCTGTTCCAGTTCTGGGCCTCTGGAGGTTGTGCTTGCTGCTGGGAGATGGAAGAAACTTAAAGAACTGAAGAAATCAACACATCACTCTTCTTGCGGCTGTTTTTCCGACGCAGCACCGCTGTGCGAGAAGAATCTCCACTCATGGCCACGACACTGCCGAACCGACACAGCGCCCATCGCCGTTGCAAGAACCAATGCATCGAGGGATCGCAGCTGAAGAAACCGCCAGCACCGCTCGACACCGGTGCATCAATCACCTACGCATCCCGGATTGCCACAAATTGTACCTGTGCGGCAAGTCTTCCAGACGCATCACCCATGGACCAGCATTGTCTTGGAGTCGACGCATCACTTCTCCCTACAGACCGGATCCAATGCATCACTTCTCCTGCATGCAGCAGAACTGTTGCATCGCCTCCCCATGGTCTCAGGAGCTGATGCCTCTCTCTGTTTCTCGACGCTTCTCATCTCTGCGGCTATTTGGGCTTGTGAATTTTGATGCATCTACAGGTACTTTGTGAGAAATAACAAATCCATAGTTTTCTATTGACCAAGTTGTTTGATACGTTTCTCAAGTCATATTCTTATTACATGTATGTTGGATTTTTGTTGTTTTGATCTTGTTGAGTTTAGATAAAGATGCTTTATTTTTCTAAACTGGTGTGGTGTCCATTTGTGGTGTTATCACTGTATTACTGTGTGTTTTGAGTACAAATACTTTACACATTGCCTTTGGGATAGGTCTGTCTGCTCGCACCATGCTACCCACGGGGTGAGCAGGGGTTATCTAAAGTTTGTATCCCCTTCACCCTGACTAGTAGCAAGGGTCCCTATTTGGACAAAGTTACTTACCTCTGCCAACTAGAGACCCCCATTTCTAACAGTCAGTACTTGCCAACTGGGCACATACAATTCAACATACCTTTTATAATGGGTCAGAACACTGACACTGGTGTCTGGTTAGCAGGCCTCAGTTCACTCTCAGAGTCAAAAACTCAGCAGCTAATAATCCACATGGGGCAAACAATGGGGGGAAACCTGCAAAAAAGCCAGTTTCTTTACAGTTAGCACTTACAAAATGTAATAAGGCAACCCATTGCCATCCCATGGGCGAGGGAGGCCTCACAGTGGTGAAAAACAAATGTAGGAGTTTTTCACCACCAGGACATGTAAAACTTAAAACTACATATCCAACATTTTAATTACAATGCACCCTGTCCTATGGGCTAACTAAGGTCTACCTTAGGGGTGACTTATATGTAAGAAAAGGTGAGTTTAAGGTTTGGTGAGAGGTTTATTTGCCAAGTTGAATTGGCAGTTTAAACTGCCAACCGGCTGCAATGGCAAGCCTGAGATATGTTTTAACTACTACTAGTAGCATTTAATTTACCAGCCCTAGATATATGGTATACCACTTTACTAAAGATTAATAAGTAAATTGAATATGCCAATCAGGTGTAAGCTATTTTTACCATGTTCTCAGGAGTGTGCACAAGCACTTTAGGTCAACAAAAATGGATTCAGAAAAATAGGAGGATGAAGATAAAACGTTTGATGGTGACCCTTCAGAGAGGGCCAGGTACAACACTTGACGCATTACTTTGGCAGATTTGTGGATTCCACCAATAACCCCATGATCCAGAAGAACAGCTACATTTCATGTGCCACAGAGAAATGGCATCATCTCAGGGCAAGGTTACTTAGTGAGTAGATCATAACACCATATAATGCCAATTACACATTGATGGACATATTTGGTTGAGTATCATGTTATGATATTCTTATGCAAAGGCATTTCCTGTTGCACTAGTGCATAGGCATCAGTGCCATCTCAATTGTGAAATGGCTATACTTGTGTATCCTGAAGTCAGCTATGTACTAAAATGAGTAAATATATGTACTTATATACACCGAACTGTGTATCTCACGAAGGTGACCCCAACTCAGAGCGTGCTTAGCCCCCAATTCAAAGACTGGTGGATAATGAGTAATATTGACCATATGAATATGACATTCATGTTTGTTGGTCTACTTGATGATCTTTACATTACCTCTACGATATCAATCCAATCTTCTTACATCCCAATGATTCTTTTCTTTAATTCTTTGTACTTTGTTTCTAGGTAATTGCTAACTGTTAATAAAAGCACACATAAGTGCATGACATTTATTACATGTAAAATACTTTCTGGAGATTGAACAGTTCTGTTGCCTAATTTTACAATATTTTTTGCCAAACTTTCATTCCTACGCAACACATGCAAAACCTTTATAATTTCTTTCATAATACCTACATTATGATCTTTCTTTTTTTATCGTTTAAAGACCATAGTAGATACCACCACAAGACACGTAAATCTACGATTGCTGCTATCAAATTCCAATCTGTACAATGTGACATTTAGCAGACATGCCCTTCTATAATCTACACCTTCTTTCTGTCTCATTGTCTTCTGCCTCAGTGATTCTGGTGGAATAATCTTCCTATCTTGCAGAAATTTGCCTTCTACCTCACTCAATTCGTCTCTCACTTACTAAAAAGACAAGGCAGTGTTTGGAATTTCATTTTTATGAGGCCAACAACTGCACAACCAACTTTTAAGTAATGTCAGCTCCTCACCACTGCCCCCCCACTATTACACTTTTCAGTACAGACACCATCCTGCATAGCTGCTACTAGAACTTCCTTACACAGTTCTTCTTCATCATTGTTATTATTTAAAGGTATTCTAGAAAGACCATCAGATTCTTCTCTTAACAAAAGTGTGTGGACAGTTAAAATAAAATTCTATAACACAATAAGGACCCCATGTCGACTGAAAAGGAATGATGAGGCAGCAAAAGACTCAGGAGTCCATTTGTCCACTAATTTCAATTCAATTCTTTCTTTATTTGGTCATCATAACCATCAAAGTAACCTTAAAAATAACAGTTAAAAAATACACAATTGCATAAATGCATTAATACATGATTTCATCGATTGGACACCAAACACGGTGGAAACAGGGACTACCTGTCAAAGAAGTGTTCGGGGGTGAGAGGAGGAGCCCTTGATCATTGGAAGCTGTGGTCTACCTGAGGCACTATATAGCGCAAGCCTGTCATCCCCGAGTGCTGAATACCAAACACCGTGGAAACATGGACTACCTGACCCAGAAGTGCTCGGGGACAAGAGGAGGAGCCCTGTGATCCTTGGCACCTGTGAATTCCCTGAGGCGCTATATATCACAAGCCCATCATCCCCGAGCGCTGACCACCAAACACCATTGAAACAGGGACTACTTGTCCCAGAGGTGCTTGGGGGAGAGAGAAAGATCCCTGTGATCCTTGGCAACTGTGGACTCCCTGAGGGACTATTAAGCACAAGCTCATCATCCCGCAGTGCAGCGCACCAAACACCGTGGGAACAGGGCTTCCTGTCCCAGAAGTGCTCGGGCGAGAGGTGGATCCACGTGATCCTTGGCAGCTGTGGGCTCCCTGAGACATTATGTAGCACAAGCCTGTCATTCGGCAGCGCAGGATACCAATGCCATGCAAACAGGGACTACCTGTCCCAAAAGTGCTCGGGTGAGAGGAGGAGCCACTTGAAGCTTGGCAGCTGTGGACTCCCTGAGGCACTATATGGCACGAGCCTATCATCTCAAAGTGCAGGGCATCAGACACCGTGGAAACAGGGCTACCTGTCCCAGAAGTGCTCGCGAGAGGAGGATCCATGTGATCCCTGGCAGCTGTGGACTCCCTGAGGCATTACCACCTCATATTTAAAACATGGCCGACGGGAGAGGAGCTCGCTAGGACAGCTCCGCCTGCTTGGGATCACTCTCCGTGATATCCCTGTTAGCCCCATCAGATGCTTTACTGAACTTATGCAAAGAGGAACTAACAATACAAGAAACAGGAACAACTTCATTGCTTACCTCTACAACAGCGGAGAAGAGTGCAAGGTCCGGAATCAGCGAGAGTCTCCATCTTGCGGCTCCACAGACCTTTGAGCTCAGTGACATTGATCGATGGCGATGTTGTTGCTGGCGGTCCCCATCAGAATGCAACCGCAGGACGCCGCTTGCTGAGGGTGAGCAGGGCGACTGACAGGTGGTGAGCCGTCCGTCATGCGGGAATAGATGGAGCGCACTGAAGACCGGGTCGCCCCCCGCAGGAGTGGAGAGCACGACGACTGAACGGTTTTCGGCTACAGGCACCGAATCGGCAAAGCAGCCGGACTGGGGAAGCAGGCGGCCCACGCTACGATCTCCGGGCAGGTTCCCCACCACGATCCCCCTCCCATTTTCTTGGGAACCAGGAGAGAGGGTGATGAGGAGATACGGATAGGAGGTTGAGCCCGCTGATCCAGCGCTGAGCCCATGATCCAGCTCGCGGGTGGCATGCAGCGCTCCCTCCCCGTCATCCCCAGGCGACGACCCTTCCGCAGGACAGCGAACTGAGACCAGACGGCCTCCCGGGTCTCCTCTTGGCAGCGGATGAATCCCCGAAGGGGTAGGCACGCCAAAAGCTCTTCAGAGAGGCCGGGCGGCGCCGAGCCGCTTACTACGCTGACGTGCTTGAGACAGGCGCGTCTGAAGATCTCTGCAGGCACAGATTGGGCGCCTTCCCCACCCCTCTAAATAATCGAGCAAAACCAAAAGAATACTGGGGTGAAGACAGAGGCTAACCCACGATCACATCTATCGATGATACAGCGGAACCCACTATTTCAGGTTAGTCACAGTGCCAGATATAAATACAAACAGGATCTCTGGCTATGCACATGCCACGGGGATCGTATGTAGACTGGATTTGATGAAGGGGCCCAGGCTGGTTCCCCAACCCTCCATTACATGCTGGGCACTGACTTCCCTCTATAAACACGTGCCACATTGTAACCCTCATTCACTGGGGCACATAAAGTTACACCTGACTCTGGACGCACACTGGTTTACCATAGTCTGATGGGCAAAAGCCATGATATCCATATCCATTCTAGAAAATCATATACTTTAATCGATTGAAGAACCTCAGCTGCCTCTACAAAATACACAAAATGGCCGCATTAGTTATAAACAAGGTTAATGGACTATAATCATGGTTTAAATGGAAAGAAACATAGGACTTCTCCAGAGTATTAACTACCTGGAAATAAAAACAGGACCAATCTCCACTATTTGGATAAACAGAGAAAAAGGACCTCACCCCAAGAGGACACTTAATGGAAATAGAAAGAGGACTACATTACAAGTACAGGTCTAGACAGTAAAACAGGTGGGCCATCTTGGACTGATACATCCGCAATGGGAGTCAACAGTCAACAGCCTCATCTCCCAACGCAACATTGGATAGGTGAGAGTGCCGCACATCATACCTAGCCCCCCCAAAGTGCATTCCATCGCATGCACACCACCCCGATCTTACCCTTCTTATGAGCTTTAGCCCTAACTATGGAGCGCACGGGCAACCACACCTATTCCATCAACTACCCCCCAACCTTACAAAAAAAGCAGCTAAAGGATTTAAACACAACTTCCTAAAATCTCACCCTGAAACCCCAATCTCTGATTCATACTACTCAATGAACAAAGGACACATTACTAATGACATCATCTTCTATACTAAAAGAAGAGCTCAATGGAGGAAAGCCTTTCTCGCTCTTTTTAAGGTCCCCAACATGAGGAAAACAGCGCATGGACTCACACTATCTATCCTTCCTTCACCATTCTACAAAGAAGCAGCTACAATTTCTATCTATCATAATGGGATCATCCTCATGCAATCATTGGACCGCAACCTAAACCTACTAGATAACATCTTTCCACTCATCAAGGAAAAAGTTGTAAGAACATACCCCCCTCACCAGCCAACCACAGCTTACTTACCAACTCCCAATCTGATTCCCATTTAAGTCAGGATACCCAGCTGTCCCTCTCTGCACAGACACCCACCCCAGACCTAACCGACACCCGGGCTAGCAACACATACCACCTGAAGCCCTTTTTGCACCCTAACACCACAACCCCACACACTATCTCCCTACCCCGCCCTACCACCCCCACCTTCTCCCCGCACCAATACTCCCAGCTCCCCACTCACACCTCTTAGCCAATCCATCACTCATCCTCAAGGCACCACTCATCTCCCCTATTCTTACTCCTCCCCCAACAACAATACTAGCCACACGGTCCCAACCAGACATATAACCCCTTCCTCCCCCCACCCATACCACCACAGTCCCTTACATAACCCTCACCCAGACCCCTCCACACCCAACCTCTACACTCCCCTTCTCCATCGACTTACTCACAGAAAGATCTCAACACAGGGAGCCCGAATGCGACTCCCCTCAAACTTCTCACAAGGCACAACTATTCCTCCTTCTCCCACAGCCCATCCATCAATTATGGCAACTCTCACTACAGACCCCAGACTAGACAAGATATTATTATCTCTGCAACAAGTCAAAGCTGACATCCAAACTCTACACGATCTGATTCTAAAGCATCCCAAGCTCGTGCGCCCTAAACTTGATGATTCCAGAACATACCCACACATCAAAAATTCTATTTGCACCCAATATCTACACAAAAGCTCCCAAAATCAGGAGCCCCCAAAATGGAGTACAGTGCCTTACCCCAATGCCTTATCCCGCCCAAGCAGGATGAAAAATTCCTTATCATCTAAAGAATTAGGCGCCTTACTCCGCTCTTACGAACTATCCTACCTCCCACATAACTCTGGGCACCCAGATAACTTGCATATAGATTCCTTAATCCAGTCTATCCCTATCAACACAAACAGAGATACAAGACTCAATTACAGAGGAATAGTTGAAAGCAACCTCACATGAATCCCTCTCACATCTGAACCCACCATATTACCCAACAAGACGCGGCTAAAATGTATACTCCTAAATTGCAGGTCCGCTTCTAGACACGCAGCTGATATAGCTGACCTTCTACTCACAAATGAACCAGACATCCTAATTCCTGATGGAAACATGGCTTAATGAATCATCTACACCCATCCTGGACATACTAGTACCCCCTAACTATGACAACACCAGACTTGACAGAATTGATAGGCCGGGTGGTGGGATCGCTTGCATACATCAGAGCAATCTAACAGTGATCAACTCCAATGCCCCCGCACCATCCTCCTGTGAATACCTTTGCTTAAACTTCTCTTGTAATAACAAACAAATATGTTCATTACACACATTCTATCACCCTCCAGGTGATAACATCACATTCATAGAACACCTCATGGATATTCTTGCTACAAACGACGGCGAACACAATATGCAAATATTTCTGGGTGACTTCAACCTCCACTGGGATGACCTGAACGACCCAGGGGTCAACAGCCTCAAAGCCTTCCTATCAGATGTTAATCTTAACCAAATCTGTAACAGCCCCACACATGACAAAGGCGCAACCCTCAACCTAGTCATCTCCAAAGTTGACTCCATTCAGCTCGACTCGATCCTCCCCTGTGATTGGTCTGACCATCACTTCATTACATTCCAAGTCATGGTATCAGTTAAAAGGCCTCCGACACAACCCTTGAGAACAAAGATATGGAAGAGAAATTTGAAAAACGTCGGCTCCGACCTACTAGCATCCTCTATTCCAAACATCCTATGTCCCCCGGAAGACCTAGCGGATGTACAAGGTCTGACCAACCACTACTTCCACTCCATGAACAGCCTACTAGACAAAATAGCCCCTCTACAATGGAAAAGAACCACCACAAAAGACTCAAAACCCTGGTATGATGGTAGGCTAAATGAAGACAGACGCTCACTTAGAGTGATTGAACGACGATGGAGATCTGCACCGTCAGCTGACCACCTCAAACTACTAAGAATCACCAGAAACTCCTACTTCAGAAAGATCAGAAGATCTAAAACCGACTTCTTCAGGAATCAACTAGATCAAGCCAAGAACCGCCCCAAAAAACTATTCGATCTAATCAAAGCCCAAACCAAGAGTGCACCCATCCACCCCAAGGCTATCCCTGACACCCTACCCAATTGTGAGGAATTTGCCTTCTTTTTCACTACAAAATCGGAATCCATAAAAACTGACTTACTCAATGATCTTTTATCCCTTACGGTCATGCAAAAGAACTCTGCACTGCCCCTGACAGGTGCCTAAGTCAAATGCTCCACAAAATTCAACCTTAAAAACAACGCAACCTGGTCCTACTTCAACACTTAAAGTGAAGATACTACACTAAAGACGCTAACCGCCCTGAATCCCTCCAACCACTTCACAGACCCACTTCCTGCTAACTATTTAAAAGACTTCATTCCATTGTTACTACCTCTCTGGACCAAGATTATAAATACCTCCCTCCTTCAAGGCATCATCCCAGATATCCTGAAAACAGGGCAGGTATCCCCTATTCTAAAGAAACCAACAGCTGACCCTTCGGACCTAAATAATTATCGCCCGATATCCAACATTCCCACTCTAGCCAAGCTCTTGGAAAAATGTATTCACACTCAGCTTAGCAACCACATCGATCAATTCAACCAGCTTAACCAATACCAATCAGGCTTCCGAGCAGGTCACAGTACTGAATCAGCCATGACACACATAATTGACAACGCACTAAAAATCCTTGACCAAAACGAAGCCTGTTTACTAATCTTACTTGACCTGTCATTGGCATTTGACACCGTCAAAAACGACAACTTGCTAGAACTCCTGAAACACAGAATGGGAATATCTGGATCTCTGCTTACCTGGTTTACCTCTTTCCTCCAAAATAGATCTCAAAGATTCAAGGTCAATAAAACCTTGTCCAACCCCGTTCCAGTCACGTTAGGAGTACCGCAAGGCTCTTCCCTTTCACCCACACTTTTCAACCTTTCCATGGAACCACTCACCGAACTTCTCAGTCTCTCCGAGATCCTTTTCCATATGTATGCAGACGCCACCCAACTCTACATCAAGATCCATTCACTTGAGGACATCAAATCTCTCAACACAACGCCACAAAAAACTCAAACATGGTTGGCCGAAAACCATTTGAAACTAAACGCCCTCAAAACGGAGTTCCTCCTAATCACCCCCCCAACAAATCATCCACCATCCTGGAATGGATGAAGCACCTAACAGCACTCCAAGGGCAACCTCTCATTGTCGAATCAGCGAAATCGCTAGGTGTGACACTGGACAGAAACCTAAAGATGAAGAAGCATATTAGCGCCTCCACAAAAGGAGCAAATTTCCACTTGAACACACTGCAAAAACTGAAACCCTTCCTGCCAGCAAACGACTTCAAACAAGCAGTTCAAGCCCTAGTAATTCCAAGAGTGGAATATGGGGCGGTAACCCTATGCGGCCTCCCCAGGTCGTCGACAGCCCCGCTAAGAGCCGCTATCAATTCAGCTGCGAGACTCATCACAGGTTCAAAGAGAACCTCTCACATATCTCCAGACTTTAGAGCCCTCAATTGGCTACTGTTTGAAGCTAGAATTCACCTGAAAATCGCATGTATGACGCACAAGGCCTTACACCACAATTCCCTGAGCTATCTAGCTCAGAAACTGGTACTCTCTGCTAGTAATAGAGCCTCCAGAAGCTCCAAGAATCTTCTACTGAAACCACAACGATTTGTCAAGAAAAAAACATACAACCGGTCCTTCTCTGGAATGGCTCCCAGGATCTGGAATGCTTTGCCCACAGAGACAAGAATGAACCCATCCACTGCCGCCTTCAAAAAAGAAGTGAAAGCGATTCTCATGGCTAAATTCACGTGAATTACTTACTTTTTACTATATGTTAATTACTAGTCTGTATTACTGAGCACCGTATTTTAATTGCTAGTTTTGTATTATTGAGCACCTTATATCTGAATCACCTACAATTGTATTTTTCTATGCTTATTTTTCTGTGCTTATTCTTGTTTCCAACATATGACATGTAAAGCGCTCTGCTACCCGCAAGGGTCTTGTTCGCGCTATATAAAACATTCAAATAAATAAATGATGCACAGTCAAAATATCGAATTTTTTATATCGATGTACAGAAATATCGAGTTCATAATATCGAGAGTATGAAATATCGATGTTCTGTATATCGATGTATGTAATATCGTTTTGAGGTGTGTTGGTAAATATCGATGTTAGTAATATCGATAGTAAAAATATCAACATGTCAAAATATCGTTTTTGTATGTTTTTTCAAATATTTTAGAGTTAATGTTAAGTAGTAAATTTTTTTAAATTTTATAAAATAAAAGTATTTTTTATATTGTTTTAGGAGCGGGATGTTGGGTTAAAGGGGATAAGGGTGGGGAGTGTTTTAAAAAAAGTAATTTAGGGGCCCATTAGGATGGCGAGCAGAAGCACCACCGCCGTGCTGGCGGATGCAAAACCCACAAGTTACCGTCCGCCCGCCACAGCCCACACGCCCGCCCAATTAGGATGTGAAAAGTCAGCCAAACACCGCCCGCAAGCCTGCGACGCCGTCCGCCATCAAAGTGCACCCGCCCACGTAGCGGCGCAGCCCAATGGAGACACACCGCCCGACGAAATCACGTACCGCCCGGCGTACAAATTACGATGCTGCAAACAAACAGTTCCCCCGGCTAAGAGACACCGCACGTGAAAGCAAGGCGGAAAACCGAACTCACAGTACGGATAGCAAAGAGGCGGACCCCCCGAGCATGAATCCAGCACTGCAGGCCCTCCCCATGCTCTACCTGATGCAGCACCTAGGAGTCAACCCACCGCGGAGACGCAGGTAGGCAGACACACAACAAGGGTACGCCAACAGCGCCCACAGTGCAAGGGCGGGAAAACTGTACATGCCCCCCCCCGACACCCCTGCGTGGACACGACATATCCACCACTGCACCCACACATGCGCACAATGCAGAGGCCAACGGCAGCGCAATGTATGCGCCGCACACAAACAACACAGGGTCACAACCAAACACCACACACACCAGCGCCACCCATAACGCACATGTCACGTGACAGCCCTGCCACAGTCATGTCCCCAACCGGTAATTCACTGTCGCCAAGCTGACGTCCCACAAGTGAACCGAACATGTCAGTGACGTCACGCCAAATTACGACACACCCCTGTGTGCAAAACACGGCGAAGCACACAGCGGCGGCAACATCACACAGCAGAATATGGACCCCCTCGGCAAAAGGTACGCCAGCACCCCATAGAAACACCGATGCCACCCTGCACCCAATAACAAGACATGCAATACGTAACATCAAAGATACCGGGGACAGACAACAGGTGGCCCCAATTATAACACAAGGCCCAACGTATAGCGGAAACGCAGCCTGCCGCCCACACACGGGAGAGGAGACAGCACTGAATGACCTTCCATTCCAATACCGAAACCACATCCCGACTAAACAAGCCGGAGAAAACAGCCATTGTCCCACAAAAAGCCCAACACAGGCATGCAGAGGGAAGCGGCCACAGGGCAGATAGCGCACAACACCAAAGAACATTCAGAACGGAAAAAAGAAATGATAACACTCCCCCATGTGGTTCGCATGCAAGTTATCTGGAAGGAGTCAGACACCACTGACCTTGACCATTCTGAGAAGCATGTGGGATGAGGGCCCGTGTCCTCCGCACAAGCTAACATTACACAAGCCCTGCCTCCCTACGAGCATTACAGAATTCCCAGCAACGTCGGAGGTTGCACCCTGCAGACTGCACAGACAGCCGGACCACGCCATCACATTGCCCTGCAGCAAAATGGCACTTGCACCACACCTACCCAACTACGCCAGACAGATCAAGCTGTACAAACATAACCTGATACAGATATTGGGATGTGACAATCTGGCCTTGCTGAACGTAAGTTACCGACTAACTTACCGCATCGCATTGTTCAGCTGCGTCATCCCCGTCTTCTACTGTCGGAGGTGTCCCTTCCACCATCCTGTGGATTTATGTCTCTCCAACCCGGCATGTCCAAGGGCGGACCTGCTACAACTATTCAACCCCCTGGACGTCCACGACAGGGTCTGTTCAGCCTATGGGGGCATGGCGTATGTTGCTACTATCGGACCCACACTGCAATGGGACCACTGTGCCTCCACACGACGGATCATGGATCACAGTTACATCGAATGTCATCCAACATGTCCCATCATGCTCCTACAAGGGACAACTTACGACCTACACATTGAAAGCCACCATCCGCTACATTGGATGGCATCCATGTTTACCACCAATGCCATGGAAGCCCTGCTGGAAGGTATCGCATACCTGACAACCTGTCAATTTGTCGGACCCCGACGCTATGCCCCCAATTGAACAATGATGTCCCACACCGTACCCATGCTTGGCTTCCGCACGGACTGGGCAGTTACCAGTACAGCAACTATACCATACAACCTGCAACTGACACCACACCATCAACTACACTGCCATGACCTCGGATACTTTCGGCACATGCACTCTGTTCCCCATCACATCCAGTAACTCTGCATGAACAGGGGGAGGCAGAGGAATGGTATTTGTGTATGGCAACCACATGGACAGAACTGCACGTACAACCATGCCATCATATGCATCCTGCGCCCATGACCAGACGCACCGGTCAGTGGACAGTAATTGTCCAACTGTAGTATGTGAGAGCTGTCACCTCACCACCCCCTGAACTTCCGTGCCAGGACCATTGCATGGACAACAAGTGCATCCACCAACAACATGACCCCAGTGACTGTGACATGTCCAGGAGCCACCACATCGCAACAACAAGTGGGACGCCGTGGCATGCATGTATGCCCATGCCCTGATGTCACCTCCACGCACGTGTGTATGAGTAACTATAGCAGCATACCTGTGACATGGAACTGAGATGCACCGTGCCCATGATGACAAGCGGACTGGTAGGCTAAATGTATACTGTCTGTGTCAAAGTCAGCAGCACCTCAGTAAACAGCAGATGAACATTAGCACAGTAACGGCTAAGCAGTAGTAACTCTGAAGCCCACATCCCACAGACAACAACTTATCACATGTACCCCTACACCCGATGCTATGTGTAATCATGCTAAGTACATCCCCCACATGCATTTCGCTGCCAGTAGTGTCCACTATACTGCATCACAGAGGACATAAGTCCCAATACATGGCTTGAAGCAAAATTGTGTCTCTGCTGATTCATTTCACAAGTACGAATGAGAGAGGATGAGAGTGTGTGAAGTACACGGCAGTCGTGACATGACCATGTAGTTCACTGTCATTGGATGGCAACGCTAATGAGTAGCACAACTGTGGAAGACACACATGTGTCATGTGAAGCGGGAGTCACGCATGGCTCAGGTGGGTGGGTGTGACGGGTAGGTGCGCACATGCAATGTAGAAACACGCTGTGTTGGGAGGATTCAGGAACAGTACATTGCCGCTCTCCTTGGAATTTGTAAAGACCACCTGTCTGGGGATGAATGTGAACTCGTGTGTGCACAACAGGCGGGTACACGAGCAATGCTGCATCAAGTGTAGACGTCAGCCCACCCTCCGTGGACATGCTAGATACTGCTGTGCGTCTGCCAGGCCCTTGCCAAGGCACTCACATCCCCTGTCGACTAGGTGTATACCCAACATCGTCCACCTGCGCAGGCAATCCAGGACACGGGATGGCAGTGGAGCATGCTGGGTGAGAGGTCATGGCGCGCACCTCCTGGTCACATCACGCAGGAAACACACCCTCAATGTGTAGTATGGCCCAAGTTAGATGAAAGTAGTGGGGGGACGCACACATCACGAGCAGGAGTGACGTCACGGAAGGTGGCTCGCACCATCCCACACATTGCCTGGATCTCCACACACGTTACATGCCATTGCAAAAGAGAAGCCAGCGCGTGCACAAGCAGCTCCGAGCTCGCCCCAGAGAGGCCAAAGAGTGAATGTGTGGGTCCATTAGCTCCAGTTGGACGCGGACTGGGCCGCTAGGGCAGCTACAGCCTCTGTGTGTTGCAGGTGGTGCATCCGGACTGCGGAGCCTGTCATGCATTGTCAATGTTGCCCCGGTCTCGAGTCGGGGCACCACGCAGGTGGACGGCGTCCCGCCACATATCAAACCGTGAGACAGACCACTTGTTCAACTGGACCCACACATACACTCCTTGGCCTCCCTGGGGCGAGCTTGGAGCTGCTTGTGCATGCGCTAGCTCCTCATGTGCAAATGCATATTGGGGTGAGGGAGGGGAGGCCATGAGGACAGTGTGAGAGATTATTGTCTGACTTTCGGTTAGTTCAAGGAATGCCCCTGATGTGGTCACCAAAAGACGTGTCTCGTGTGTATTGCAACTAGTAGATAAGCCGATGACCGTCCCATGTCTCGCATGTAGACCCGCACCTAGCCCCGCCCACTCGACACATCTAAATTAGTACCAGCACATCATACTATCCATTCGAAGCACTGACTGGGGGTGACAACCATCGGACAGTCTTGTGCAGTCCACCCACGCGTACATGGGGGCCCTCCATGATCAATGTAATCTGCGTCAAAGTGATATCAGGGTCAATGACGGTAGTGAGCAGAGGTGTCTGCCCCACGCACAGATGGTGCATCAGCTCAACAGACCAAGCACCGAGTGCAGCAGGGGTCACATGTGCAGGGGCAGCCGTGCCTGGTGTGAGGGCACATGCATATAGACAGCACAACGACCAATTTGTGGTCTGGCCACATCTACAGTCCATCGTCAGGCGGACATGGAATATGAACACGAGGCAACACATCTGTGTGGGTGTACCCACTGTGAGCAACACTGCGCAACCATCGACGTACTCGCACTGTGCATGGCCCACCCCGCAACGGAGGTCACAGTCGGTGCCACCATCTCACACACACATCCCTGTCACGAGGCATGGTGTGTCCAATGGACAGGACTGAGTTAGCGCCCATCCGGAGGGTCCTGAACAGGGGACACATGCAAACCACTAGGCAGTCTGTGTCGTCACCTACTGGCATTGTGCAGTCAATGCGCAGGACAGGCCCGCTGGGACAGGGAGGGGCAGCATGGCCCCAGCCTGACATTCACACGAACAACAAGTGCACTGAGACCTGCATTGCCAATTGTCTGTGTCACTGTATGTCTGACATGAAGTTGCCATGTACAACCACTCGGGAGGGACAGGCAGGTCACAATGCCGGTGAGCTCACATACCCATGCCACCTGCAGTCAGTATGGTGAGCAGTGGATGCTTGGACCCCACAGGCTCTGACTCATAGTGCTGCGGATCAACGACATGTGTGTCCCCCACATGCACTCCCACACACAGCAGTTGTCTGTCACACACGAATTGCGCAAGGAATGGCCATGTGCAGTGTGCGTGGAGCTCGGGATCCAGGATCTCCAGCTCCTCGCTGGTGAGTGGACCTGGACATGTCCTCCGTGTCACCGACTTTTAGGTGGAGAGGTGGCAGCAGCAGGTGTTCTCGAGGGGTGCCAGGCTGCAGTTCCAGGCAGCTGTTGTTATGCCTGTCCCACTCACACACACATGTAACCCCCTGGGTCAGTCCCAGTGTGTCCAAGCTGCTGCAAATCGTGTACCATGTTTGGCAGCTCCAATTGTAGACATTGTCCTGCTCCCAGCTGGCCCGGGACGCTTACCCCCATAATGGAACACGCAGGGTGCAACCGCGAGGGTCATTGGAGTTGTCCGTAAGGGCCTGGGACATGGCGGGTACAGTTCGCTGATGCCATGTGCACCACACAGTATGATGTGTGCACTGCATCTGCAGGTGTGGCCATGATTTGCGTGTGGGTGCTGGTGCACAATGGACGGGGCCACAACATGCTGCGTGCAGAGGTAGGGACGGCCAGTGGCCGCCCAACACATGTCTGTTGGCATGTCAACATGTACACATTGGCATGGGAGCATGGGATATGCATATGCACACACATGCCTCATTTCACTATGTACATCTGCCACTTGGCACGTGCAATGTTACGTGTCACTTGTGATGTGTAGTAGCAAGCACACATCTGTGTTGGCATGGGGCTGTCAATGTGTACACCTCTCAATGTTTCTGGGGGTGTGATCCGTCCAGTACTGTACATAGGGTGCAGTGGTGACACCAATGACTGACTCATATCCCCTTGTGCCACAGGTCCCACTTGTTTTGGCCGCTCAGCCTGTGCCCATTGCGTTGTTGGTGTGTGCCATACTCACCCAGCCTCGGAAGCAGTGTGATGCACAGCAGCTAGTCATGTTGCCGTGGTATTGCTGCTTGCCGAATATGCAGTCTGTTACCATCAGCATGCCTTACAAGTCATTGAGGCCTAGATCCCCATGTGCATGCTTATGGCAATGGTGTGTGTCACTGTCCATTGCTATTGGCAGGGGACCTGTGTAAGTGTATTGTGGTAATGTCCCTACTTGTCAGCTGTTCTGTGATTCAAGTGCTTGCTCAGTCAATTAATGTTTAGTGTATGTGAATATGCCATGTGGCGTGTTGCTTTGACATGTGTCCACTTCCATCTTTCCTAGGCGGAGACCAAACATTTATCGCCCCTACCAATTGCTGTCAGACATGGAGGATGTAGAGGTAATACAAAAGTTTCGACTGGACCGACCCACCCTGCATCGTCTATGTGCCACGTTGGAACCCCTCCTCCGTCCTCGCAGGGTGTATCCATCAGCATTCACCCCCATGGCTAAGGTGATGGCTGCACTGCATTTCTTCGCCACTGGGTCATTCCAACACACAGTGGGCAGTGGAGGTGGGATGTCCCAGCCCATGTTCAGCATGGTGCTGAGGGATGTACTGGCAGCTATGATGCTGTACCGGAACAGGTACATCAAATTCCCCAGGGCTCGTGAATTGGCGGCAGTGAAGGGTGCTTTCTATGCCCTTGGACGGATCCCCCACGTCGTTGGTGCTATAGATTGCACCCATGTTGGCCTTGTTCCACCACAGGCCACTGAGCAGCTCTACCGCAACAGGAAGCACACGCATTCTCTGAATGTGCAAGTGGTGTGCCTTGCGGACATGGTGATTTCCCACGTGTGTGCGAAGTTCCCAGGATCTGCCCATAACGCGCACATCATGCGCCACAGCATCCTACCACGACTGATGACCAATCTGCAACCGGACCGTGGCTGGATTGTCGGTGAGTATGTGGAGTAGTGTAGCGTGCTGGGTGTGCGATGCTGTCTTGTGTCCAGTTGGTATTGCAACGGTTCTCTGTGTCACACACTCACAGGTGACTCTGCTTACCCGAATGGTCCCTGGCTGATCAGCCCATTGCGAAATCCCAGGACACCAGCTGAAGACCGCTACAATGAGGCACATGGGAGGACCAGACGTGTGGTCGAGCGTACCTTTGGCCTCCTCAAGTCCAGGTTCAGATGCCTGGACCGCACCGGGGGTGCTCTGGCGTACTCCCCTCAGAAGGTGTGCCAGATAATAGTGGCTTGCTGCATGCTGCACAATCTGGCCATTCGCAGGCGGATCCCCCTAATTGTGGATGACGGAGATCAACCAGGGCCACAGCCTGCAGACCAGGACAGCTCGAGTGAGGAGGACAGTGGAGAGGATGAAGCTGTGAATGTGCGCCAGCAGCTCATTGCCCGCTACTTCACTTGACGGTGAGTGTCCATGTACGTCGGCTGATGTAGCTGTAGTTGTGCATGTGTATGTGTGCTCTGTCACGGGGGCCTTTTGTTCAATGGGTGCTGTGTGTCAATGGTCCATGTCCAGGTTGGTATGCCACTTACAGTGGCTGTAGTATTGTGCCCTGTTTCTCTGTGAGATGTGTGTACACTGCTTGTAGTTGGTGACAGGTACTGTGTGATGAGTGTGTGACACACTCATTGAATGTACCCTTGTTCTGTTTTTCACCCCTAGGACCCTACAGCCTCTCCTATCCCATGGACTTACCACACAGCAGATGCATCCCTGCTCATGGGGGCGATTGCACATCGTTCAATAAACCCAGGACACATGTAGCAGATTGTGATCAAGGTGTATTTATTAACAGCGGTGACATGTGAATGTGTGCAAGGTAATGAAAATGGTGGTACATGCTGTGACAACGAGTTGACGGTCATGGCTGCGTGATGGTCAGGGTGTACCCATGAGGTTCTATGTCCACAGTCCAACAGACACATGCCATTCACATGGCAGTGTGGGGTAGGATCGGATTACAAGTCAATGCAGTAGGTGGTCAAGGTGGCTGGCTGACTCACTGGCGTTTGGAGCGTGCAAAGTCCTCTCTGGACACCTGTTTCCTCTTTGGACGGCCCCTTCCACGTTTGATAGGGGGGGTGTGTTGATGTGCCTCTGGTGGTGGCTGAGGAGTGCTCACTCGCTGTGGATGCAGGGGAATGCGATGCTGCACGATCCTGCACCACAGCAGGTGGTGGCAGCAGTCGTGTTGCTGGCCTTGCTTGTGCCCTCCCCCCCAACACCAGCTGGCCCATGAGGGCCGTGATTTGGCCCATATGGGTGTCCATGGACCTCAACATCCCAAGGACCTCCCGCGTGTCGGTAGCCGACCTGGCCCATTGTCCTTGGGCCTCTTCATAGGCCCCAAGGACTCTTGCGATTTGCGGCAGGTCTTGGCTCCCAGGCCCAGATGGCGTTGGCCTGGCCCGGCTCCTCCTACCAGTACTGCTGCCACGACCTGCCCACTAGCCACATTGCCCACCACGGTCTTCGCACTGGCTCCCAGGGTGGAGCCCGACGGCCGTGCCACCCCTTGCGCAGGGGCTGTGGCCAGGGATGGCGTGGTGGTGGTGGTGCTTGCGGCGGTGGTGGTGCTTGCGGCGGTGGTGGTGCTTGCGGCTGTGGTGGTTATTGCGGGGGTGGTGGTGGCCGCAACGAGCGTGGCAGCAGGGGCTGTGACTGTTCAGCTGCCCTGGTTGATGGGTTGGTGGGTAGGAGGTGCCCTGGGGAGCGGGTGTGCCCTGCCAGTCCAGATGGGCCTGCTGGGTGGTCCGTGTCCGAAGAGGTGTCCAGCTCCTCTACATCCGTGAGTCCGAGTCGGGGGCTTGCGGACTGGCTGTGCTGGCTGCTGTCTCCCTCTCCAGCATCCAGCAGTTCGTCACCTATGGGGAGAATGAGATAGGTCATTGTGTTGCACCTAGCAAAGTATGTATTGGTTGTCTGACATTCACAGTTCGTGCACTGTCGTGTACAGGTTTCCCAGGGGCGTGTGTGTGGATGTACGATGTGTGTATGCGTGGGCTAGGCAATGGAACTGTGTGATGTGGACACGTGGCATGGGACGGATTGGCAATGCCGATGGGTGTGTGTTGCTATTCTCCTACATTTTGTGGCTCTGGTGTGTGCGTGCTCCAGGACCATCGACGATGTTGGTTTGAAATATGCTTTTGGGGTTCAAATGGAACGCTTAGAAACGCTGATGCCAAAAGGGGGTACAGCCCCCTAAACGCTTTTGGTTTGAAATATGCTTTGGGGGTTCAAATGGAACGCTTAGAAACGCTGATGCCAAAAGAGGGTACAGCCCCCTGAACGCTTTTGGTTTGAAATATGCTTTTGGGATTCAAATGGAACGCTTAGAAACGCTGATGCCAAAAGGGGGTACAGCCCCCTGAACGCTTTTGGTTTGAAATATGCTTTGGGGGTACATACTGTGAGTAATGGGTGCAGGACGTGACATGTGTTCTGGCAACATGACAGTGCATAGACGAAGGTGTGTGTCTGTCTAACATGCCCGGCATATCTGCTGGCTGTTATCATTCATGGACATTACATTGGTAGCATTGTTTTGGGTTCGTGCTTGTTGTGTGCCACACGACGTATTGCAGATGGGCCAAATCCTTTGTGTGCGTGCTGCCCTGGTACATGTGCATCAATGCTGTGCTCTTGGGGTGTTGACTATGTTATGTGTGTTGTTACTCCCAGTGTGACGTGCGCCTCAGTCACTGCAGGCACATGATTTGTCATGGGCAGGTATCTTTGCATTACTACTGTATGAGGGCCAGCTATTCGGATGACATACCTTTCATGACACTGGGGCTGGGAGATGTGATGTATGATATGTTGAATGTGCATTGTGTGCCTGTGTGTTTCATGGGTCCAGTTGTCTTTGTGTGCAATGTTGTGGTTCCAAGCTGTTTCTTCTAGTAAGGTTTGTCTTACATGGGCGTTGTTGTACGATGTGTGGGTGACAGGCAGTGAGGGCTACATGGACAGGACTCAGATGGTGTTGCTGATGTGTGTGGTGGGTGGCACAGTGCCTGCCTTGTGGGTCTGTACTCCAGTGGGACTTGTGCATGCAGACGTGGCTCCTTAGGTGTTGCTGTATCTGTGATGGGTCATGTGGGGTATGACTCTGTAATACATGTCCGTGTGCACATTGGTCAAATGATTGTGACAGGGAGCAGTGCTGCGTGTTCCTCTGCTACGTGACATGTCCCATGTGTCAGTCGTAGTACAGTCCTCATGCCTACAGACGCCCCGCCCTGTGCAGTTTCCCACCTATAGGTTGTTTCTGGGTGCGTATTGCAATGGATGCCACATGGTACTGTGAGGGAGGGGTGCTCCTCCTTGCTGGTCTGTGGGGGTGGGGGCCTGGTGGGTGTTTTGCTTCAGCTGTCCCCCCTCCGACCCACTGACTTTGTGTTCCTGCTCGTTACCTGTTACTTGTCGGTCTGTGTAGCTGTGGCTGACACATGGGTGTGCTCCTCCTTGCTGGTCTGTGGGAGTGGGGGCATGGTGGGTGTTTTGCTTCAGCTGTCCCCCCTCCGACCCACTGACTTTGTGTTCCTGCTCGTTACCTGTTACTTTTCGGTTGGTGCAGCTGTGGCTGACACATGGGTGTGCTCCTCCTTGCTGGTCTGTGGGGGTGGGGGCCTGGTGGGTGTTTTGCTTCAGCTGTCCCCCCTCCGACCCACTGACTTTGTGTTCCTGCTCGTTACCTGTTACTTGTCGGTTGGTGCAGCTGTGGCTGACACATGGGTGTGCTCCTCCTTGCTGGTCTGTGGGGGTGGGGGCCTGGTGGGTGTTTTGCTTCAGCTGTCCCCCCTCCGACCCACTGACTTTGTGTTCCTGCTCCTTACCTGTTACTTGTAGGTTGGTGCAGCTGTGGCTGACACATGGGTGTGCTCCTCCTTGCTGGTCTGTGGGGGTGGGGGCCTGGTGGGTGTTTTGCTTCAGCTGTCCCCCCTCTGACCCACTGACTTTGTGTTCCTGCTCGTTACCTGTTACTTGTCGGTTGGTGCAGCTGTGGCTGACACATGGGTGTGCTCCTACTTGCTGGTCTGTGGGGGTGGGGGCCTGGTGGGTGTTTTGCTTCAGCTGTCCCCCCTCCGACCCACTGACTTTGTGTTCCTGCTCGTTACCTGTTACTTGTCGGTTAGTGCAGCTATGGCTGCAACATGGATGTGGGTGTGGGGAGTGCTCCTTCTGGCGCATCTGGAGTGCAAGGGGACATGCCCCCATGGTTTTGTTAGTTTGTAGGTTTGGGCTGAGTATGTGGTAGTGTCTGTTGCATGTGTGAGTGATGTCTTGTGTATTGTGTACTGGTCATGGGTGTGTTTGTCCCTCGGAGCTATGGCATGGTGGTGGTGCATGTGAGTACATAGCGGTGTGCTGGTATACATTTGTTGGTACTTACCAGCCTCCACTCCCCCTGGTAATCCGGTGAGGATCTCCGGATGTATGATGACTCGTACCTTCTCCTCCCACGCTTTGAAGGTCTTGAATAGCGCGGGATGCCCTCCGCCAGTCTTGGCTGCCAGCTCTATATTTTTGGTCTCCTTCTTCTTGACCACGCTTTTGAGGTCGTTCCACCTTTTGTTGATTTCTCCTCTGTTTCGTGGAACGCTCCCGACTGCATTGACCTGGTCTACGATCCTGCGCCACATCCGGGTTCTGGTGGCTAGTGGTGTTTGTTGGACCTGGTTCCCATATATTTGTGGGTGCACCTTGACGATCTCGTCGACCATGACCGTCAGCTCAGTGGAAGTGAATTTGGGCATTCTGTGTGATGCCATGGTGTGTGTTTTGGTGTTTGTGGTGCTGGTGTGGGTTGTGGTGTGTGATGTGCAGGGGGTTTGTGTGGGCGGTGTTTGGTGGTGGTGGTGGTGATGGGTGTAATTGGTGCGTGTCTGTGGTGTGCTGCTGTCCTTTCTGTCTCGCTGTGTTGTGTGCTCTCGTCCTCAGTTTGTAATGTTGCAAGGGATTGTGGTCTGTGAAGGGGCTGCTTTTGTACTTACCTATGTGGGTGTGTCATGATGGTCTGTAGTTTTCAGGTGTGTTGTGGCTGGTGTTCTGGGCTTTGTAGTTTATTTGTTTGTCCAGGGGGGGGTGGTTTCGGGATGTGTTGTGTGTCTGGGTTTTTGTGCGTGATTTGCTGTGTGAACTTGTTGTCGATGTTGTGTGTGTTTGTTTTTGTCTGCGGTTGGTTTCTGTGCATGGACGTGGCCGCCGGGACTCCCGCCGTGTCCATTTTCATCACTGTTGTTTGCGCTGGCGGGCGGTGTATTTGTGTTTTTTCCGCGCTCATGTCATGCGATCGTAATTTCACGTGCGGTGTCTGGGTCGTCAGGGCGGGCGGTTCTTGGTTGTCGTGCGTCTTTCCGTCCGTGTCGGGCGGATTTACTTGGACTCGTTCATGTGCGGGCGGTATTTGTGGTTTGTTTTCCGCATCCGGCGTTTTTTTTTTCGCGCCATCGTAATTTCTCGGTCGGTATTCAGAAGGTGTAGGCGGGCGGATATTTCGCGCTGTAGTTGATGGCGGATTTTTTTACGTCCGCCATCCTAATGGGCCCCTTAATTTGTTTAAATTTAAAAAATGTAAGTATGAATTTATAATAAAATTTCAAATTTCAATTTAAAATTTAGGAGCGGGATGTTGGGTTCATAGGGGATAAGGGTGGGGAGTGTTTTAAAAAAAAAATTAATTTGTTAAAATCTTAAAATTTTAATTATGAATTTATATTTTAATTTCGAATTTGAAATAAAAATTTAGGAGCGGGATGTTGAGTTTATTGGGGATAAGGGTGGGGAGTGTTTTTAAAAATATTATTTTAATTTGTATAAATTTTAAATAATACAATATTTATTTTAAAATTATTTACGCATTTCAAAGTAAAATTTATGAGTGGGATGTTGGATTTATAGGAGATAAGGGTGGTTATTTGAGAAAATAAAACAAATTTAAATGTTAAGATCAAAAAAAAATTATATGTATAGTATAAACAACATTTCAACTTTTTTAAAAATGTAGGGAAATTTAAAAAAATATTTTGATATTAAAAAATATAAAAAATTACAAAATATAATTTAATTTTTTTATTATAATGTTATACAATATATGTAGTAGTGTGAACATGTGTTAATTAAATAGTGAGTATAGTGGGAATAGTAAATTAATTAAGTTTAGTGCCCAGCACTTACCCCAATTAAATACAGAGTGGAGTAGGAATAGTAATTAAATTAGGTTTAGTGTCCAGCAGCTACCCCAATTAAATACTTACTGGAGTGGGAATAGTAAATTAATTAATTTCAGTGCCCAGCACCTACCCCAATTAAATACTGATTGGGGTGGGAATAGTAAATTAATTAAGTTTAGTGTCAAGCACCTACCCCAATTAAATACTGATTGGAGTGGGAATAGTAAATTAATTAAGTTTAGTGTCCAGCACCTACCACAATTAAATACTGATTGGAGTGGGAATAGTAAATTAATTAAGTTTAGTGTCCAGCACCTACCCCAATTAAATACTGACTGGAGTGGGAATAGTAATTAAATTAGGTTTAGTGTCCAGCACCTACTGCAATTAAATACTGGTTTGAGTGGGAATAGTAAATTAATTAAGTTTAGTGTCCAGCACCTACTCTAAATATTGACTGGAGTGGGAATAGTAATTAAATTAGATTTAGTGTCCAGCACCTACCCCAATTAAATACTCATTGGAGTGAGAATAGTAAATTAATTAAGTTTAGTGTCCAGCAGCTAGCCCAATTAAATATTGACTGGAGTGGGAATAGAAATTAAATTAGGTTTAGTGTCCAGCACCTACCCCAATTAAATAATGACTGGAGTGGGAATAGTAAATGAATTAAGTTCAGTGTCCAGCACATACCCCAATTAAATACTGACTGGAGTTGGAATAGTAATTAAATTAGGTTTAGTGTCCAGCACCTACCCCAATTAAATACTGGTTGGAGTGGGAATAGTTAATTAATTAAGTGTAGTGTCCAGCACCTACCGCAATTAAATATTGATTGGAGTGGGAATAGTAAATTAATTAAGGTTAGTGTCCAGCACCTACCCCAATTAAATACTGAGTGGAGTAGGAATAGTAAATTAATTAAGTTTAGTGTCCAGCACATACCCCAATTAAATACTGACTGGAGTGGGAATAGTAATTAAATTAGGTTTAGTGTCCAGCACCTACCCCAATTAAATACTGGTTGGAGTGGGAATAGTAAATTAATTAAGTGTAGTGTCCAGCACCTACCCCATTTAATATTGATTGGAGTGGGAATAGTAAATTAGTTAAGTTTAGTGTCCAGCACCTACCCCAATTAAATACTGATTGGAGTGGAAATAGTAAATTAATTAAGTTTAGTGTCCAGCACCTACCCCAATTAAATACTGATTGGAGTGGGAATAGTAAATTAATTAAGTTTTTAGTGACCAGCAACTACCCCAATTAAATACTGACTGGAGTGGGAATAGTAATTAAATTAGGTTTAGTGTCCAGCACCTACTGCAATTAAATACTGGTTGGAGTGGGAATAGTACATTAATTAGGTTTAGTGTCCAGCACCTACTCCAATTAAATATTGACTGGTGTGGGAATAGTAATTAAATTAGGTTTAGGGCCCGATGCTGATGCGGGTTGGAAAAGCTTCCTGACCGAATCGGTTGGGAAATGGTTTCCGACCCACTCGGATCAGGAAAGTCCGACCGGCGGAGTAGGATGCTTCCGGATGCTTCCAGATACGATTTGGTTGAACTCCCATTGACTTCAATGGGAACATTTGTTCCTAATCGCATCAGAATTGGGCCCTCGGTCGGGAAGACACGTTCCCGATCCGATTTGGAAGGAGCAAATGCCGTTAGGAGGCCTTCCTAACCGCATCAGAATCAGGCCCTCGGTCGGGAAGCTTTTCCAGCCTGCATCAGAATCGGGCCCTAAGTGTCCAGCACCTACCCCAATTAAATACTGACTGGAGTGGGAATAGTAAATTAATTAAGTTCAGTGTCCAGCACATACCCCAATTAAATACTGATTGGAGTGGGAATAGTACATTAATTAAGTTTAGTGTCCAGCACCTACCCCAATTAAATACTGATTGGAGTGGGAATAGTAAATTAATTAAATTTAGTGTCCAGCACCTACCCCAATTAAATACTGACTGGAGTGGGAATAGTAAATTTATTAAGTTTAGTGTCCAGCACCTACCCCAATTAAATTCTGACTGGAGTGGGAATAGTAATTAAATTAGGTTTAGTGTCCAGCACCTACCCCAATTAAATACTGGTTGGAGTGAGAATAGTAAATTATTTAAGTTTAGTGTCCAGCACCTACCCCAATTAAATATTGACTGGAGTGGGAATAGTAATTAAATTAGGTTTAGTGTCCAGCACCTACCTCAATTAAATACTGACTGGAGTGGGAATAGTAAATTAATTAATTCAGTGTCCAGCTCCTACCCCAATTAAATACAGGCTGGAGTTGCAATAGTAATTAAATAAGGTTCAGTGTCCAGCACCTACCCCAAATAAATACTGGCTGGAGTGGGAATATTAAATTAATTAAGTTTAGTGTCCAGCACCTACCCCAATTAAATACAGAGTGGAGTAGGAATAGTAATATAAGTTATTTTAATGAAAATTATTATTGTGTATTTACGTTGAGTGGAGTAGTAAGCATAATTTAGGTGAGTGTTTTTAAAATATATAATAATATTATTAGAGTTAAAATTAGTTAAAACATATTAGTTATATTTACATCAAGAACAGCTATATCATATATATATATTATACAATGAAAATTATGCATTTTATAATATATAATTTATTAAAAAATATTTAATTATCTACATTAAATGTGATATCAATGAAAAGGTAGTCAAAGAAATTTAAATCTCATTTTCATTAATAATTTTATTATATAAAACATAAAAATGACAGGTAAATCCAAAATGTAATTTTTTAATAAACAGTAGAAAGTTAATCACAAAATATGTATATATATATACAGGAGAGTGTATTTATGACATAAAAATACAGTTTACCAATATGTATATTTTAACATGTAAATAATACAAAAAAAATGTTAACAATAAAAGAAATTGACTTCCCAATTTTTTAGATGTTAGAAATATATCATGATGCATTTGAATTTTATTATGCACATTTTATACATTAGTATTTATTTTTAATAAGTGCTAAATATTGTTTGTCATTTTTAACATTTTTACAACTGTTACAAATTTTGGTATTTATTAACATTATATACTGAAAATATTTGTACAATACATTTCAGATTAAAATAACAGTTTAATTTTGTAATACAAACATAATATATTTTAATAATTAATAATAATAATAAAATATTAATACTAATAATTATTACATTTAATAACAGTTGTTCATTTTATTTACAACTCAGATATTTTTTTAACAAAAAACAACATTAATAAAATGTTTTAGTAATTGTTGTTTGACATATATACATTTTTCTAATTATAATATTAAATATTATTAATTCATAATATTTATTATTATAATTTTACATAATATAAAATAGAGAAAATAAATATAAATAAATCAGGTAAATTTTTAAGTATTTTATTAGAATGTAACAGTCATTTTTAAACCATTTTATAATATTAAATAAATAGTTTAGCTATTTATTTAATATGTTTATAGTTGCCATCTTTGTTTGGGGCTTTAATTTAGTAACCGCTTGCTGTTGTTTTGGGTCATTTCAGAAGAAAGAAGCTCGCGGTTGGGAGCTGCTTTGCGTCTGAGAAGGTAAGAGTAATTTTCTTTAATATTAAACAATTTTAAGTGTATTTTGAAGGTAGTAATGTTGTAATTAGTGTGCGTGGAGTTATGTTTTAGAAGTTATGGTGTGTTTAGTGTTTTATTTAGTTATTAATTGTTAATGTTGTGTTCCGTATTTGAGGCCTAGTTACATTTTTTCTATTTATGTCTTTTTTACGTTAATACTGTGTGAATAATGTTTGTAGTCATGTTTTTAAGTGTATTATGTGTACATTTGTGTGGGTGGGAATGTTTTTTTTTTGTTTTGTAGGTTTTACGATGAAGAAGTTTGGAATTACAGAACATTGCGAATTTTTTTATTTAAGGAAGTGTGTATTAGTTATATTAACTAATAATTATTTTATACTTCCTTCATTTTTCGGTTTTCATGGAGCGGTTTTTAATTTTATACTATTTTTAGGGTTTTTTATGGTTAATGGATTGTCGATTTTTCCCTGCAGGATTACATTTTTTATACAGTTGTGTTTTTACATTTTATTGGGGTTACTTTTTAATATCTATGGATTGTGAACTACCTGGATTACTTTGGAAGATGTAGCATTTTCGTATTAGAGCAACGGGAAAGGTAAGTGTTTTTAAATATTTTAATTGTGAGAGGGAAATGATTTTAATTTAATTGCAGTTGCTGTTTAGTTGCTTTTCTGTTTAATTAATTTGTCTATATATATGTATATATAAATTTATAACATATATTAGACAAATTAATAAATTTTTTGATTTAAAAGAATGCACTGTTTTTATTCTAATATTTTTTTTCTTCAGAAAAGTATATTTACATTGTTTATAAGTTTTAGAGTAGAGTTTTAGCTATCATATTTAAGTACTCAAGGCCTTTTGTGGAAGGGTATAGCTGAACTTGATGTTGGAGATACTGATACATTTGATTAGTTTATCTAGATAGTTTTGGTTTTAATTGGATGACAGATTGTTGCATTCTGAGTTCTTGGAAGCTTTGTTCTTTTTGTATGGCAAGTAATAGTTTATGCAGGGTAGGAGTGCTTTGTCCTGTAGAAGATAGGAAGGCATTATGCCATCCCTCAACTGCATTGTTTGTTTTAGCTTCTTGGTTAAGTGTAGTTAGATACACATCCCACCAAGGAATTTGAAATTTAGGTTGACGCCTATGGCCTGATCTGTGTAATCTCCCCACCCAGGTATCCTCAAAATAATCTAGGAGGGGAGATAATTTTTGTTCATTTTGTTGGTAAAATGGACTTTCAAATAAAATGTTATAATGCTCAGCTACATCTGTCACTGGCACATAGGCCAGGGCAATTAGTTTTTTAATTTGGTATGCAAAGGTAATATTTGTTGCATATTCTACACTTAGGGCATCATTACGATGGCGGGCGGACACCGTAATGGCAAACTGGACCGCCCGCAAGAGGTGCGGCGGTCCTGCCATGTGTATTTGGATGCCACCGCCACGGTGGCGGTGGCATCCCGCATCATTTACATTGCGGCGGGCGGTGCTGTGAGCAGCACCCGCCGCAATGTAAATAAAGCATGTTGTGCATTTGCATGCACAATGTGACAGGCACCGCGCGGTGCCTGCCACGTTGTGCATGCAAATGTCAGGGGGTACCATGGGTACCCCCCAAGTGCAGCTACCCACCCCACCAACCACCTTGGGGCCCGCAACGGGCCCCCAAAGGCATTCTCTGCATGCCTTTCCATGGCGGAGTCTTCGCCATGGAAAGGCATGAGACCGCCATCATCGTAATATGGATGGCGGTGCCTGCAAGGCACCACCACCATATTGCAGGCCTTTTCCGCCCGGTAGGCAATCGGGCGGATTGCCTACCGGAGGAAAACTGGCAGACGGTCTTTCCGTCCGCCTGGGTCCCCACCGCCATCGTAATATGGTGGGGGGAAATGTTAGGCGGGCGGACGAAAATGGCGGGCGGATCACAACCGCCATACGGGCGGTGGCGATCCGCCCGCTATCATAATGACCCCCTAAGTGCAGATTTTTGTAAATGTCTCCATAAACATTGGTTGAAATGGAAGTAACATCCTTGTATAGATGTGTGGGGATACAATTTAAGGATAGAATTTATCATGGCTTGCTCAAAGTCTATTATTATTCTTTGAGGAAAAAAGTCATTTGTTTCTTGCTTTATTTTACCTAACATTTCAGTATATGTTGCATTCTGTTTATTTGGTTACAATGCATATATGAAGGGGATGCAACTGTTATGATATTGCCCATGGATACTGTAAAGTTGGTAGAATGGTTTGGGTCATATTGTGAAGGTGCCATCCATCATCCAGGTTTGGCATTGTTGAAGTTTAGTTATATTGTTTGCTGTAGCAAACATAATAATTCTTTTATCTTTATTTTTATTGTCAAAGAAAATAAAAGGTTCATCACTGTGTGTTATACTTAGTTCTGGGGGAATTAAGACATCTTCAAAATTTTTAGGCGTAGGTATTGTGGTTGTTGTTGCTTTTTTGGTCCTAGCTATGGTTCTTTTAATTGAAGCAATGGATGGTAATTGACCGGTTGCTTCTTTGGGTACTTTAGGTAAAATTCCTTTAAGTATAACACTTGTAGGAGTTTGTGAGCTAGTACTTAATTCTTTTATATTATCAAGAGTTGCTCTCACTTCAATTTCAGAAACATTCGGCGGATGGTTATTTTCTCTAGTGTATAATACAGTTGTTTCCCTGGTGGTAACACAACCATAACATTTATTTGAATAATATTTTGAACATTTCCAGTTCACTTTAAGGCCCGTTTGCTTCTCTTGGGTGTAGACGTACTCCATGTAACACAATAAGAATTTCCCTTTCTGAGATGCTATAAATTGGGCACCTTCAGTCATTGTGATGTGGAAAATTCTATAAAAAATGTATATGAACATATATGAAAAAGCATATTATACATGTTTATATGGTTAAAAAGAAAACATT
The DNA here is from genome assembly GCA_963921515.1 of Calotriton arnoldi. Classification (NCBI taxonomy): domain Eukaryota; kingdom Metazoa; phylum Chordata; class Amphibia; order Caudata; family Salamandridae; genus Calotriton; species Calotriton arnoldi. The sequence goes on from CAWUFW010016506.1 coordinate 127,958, forward strand.
TTTACATATACATATATGTTATTTAGTTGTCTTTAAATGGAGATGTTCTTTGTTCAATAAATGCTGTTTGGTCGAAGTTTTCTGTGAAAGGAAAATAAACCATATTTTATTTGATGTTTTACAATTTTACATAGGGTGGTATTGGTGTTTAGGCTAGACTATAGCTTCATTAACGTTTTTGTTAGATTTTACAGTCTTTTAAAATGTTTAAAAATTTAAATGGGTTGGTTTTGGGGTCTAGGATATATTAGGTGTTTAGTTGCATTTTAGTGAGATTTTACAAAAGCTTTTTAAAGTATACTTACTTTGTTAGTGAGCTGTTTTTGCGAGGTAAATTATTTTTTCTCGTTGTTTGGAGTAATATCTGTAGTGAAAATATAAAGAGATAAAATATATAAGTTAGTAATTTTAGCTAGCAATTGAAATCTGTTTTACATTTTAATTTAACTGCTTATTTAGAAATGGTAATTTACTTACTTTTTCCTAAGTGTAGTAGGCTTTATTTTGATGCAGTCCTTGATTGTGGTCAAAATCCGGCAGAGTTTCGCCTTACTTAATTATTTTGGTTTAAGGTGTAAAATAAGACATATTTTTCTTTGTTTATATAGTGTCTTTTTAATTATTTGTTGAATTTCATTGGTTTATTTCGATCTTCTGTATTTTTATTGGTTAATTTTTACTTTGTTTCTCGGTTTGGGAATTGTTTTCCTTATATGGAAAACGCTAATTAAGAGTAATTTATTTTTTTGGGGTGAGGAAGGAGACGTTGAATTAATTATATTTTAATAAAATATATATAAGATGTAAATGTTAGACTATGTTGCAAGTATATATTTTAAAATATTATTATTAGTGTGTTTATTATGTTATTATTTATTTATGTTGTTATAATTTTGATAGTTATGTTTTTGGTTCAATTTAATGTGATATGTATGTTTATGCAATTTATTGTATTTATGGTGTTTAAAGTAATTGTTTTAATGTATTATTGAGTTGTCGATATATTGAAAAAAACGTTAATATTGATGTCTATATTTTTGTAGTTGATATTTTAGACATGTTCTATATTTATTTATAAACGTCGATATTTTGTATTGCGGTATTTATGTGTGCGATATTTGTGTTGTCGATATCGTTGTATGACGATATTGTGGTATCGATATTTGTGTATTTTTATATTTAAGTATGGAACATCGATATTTTTGATATCGATATTTTTGCGTCGAAATATTTGTAGTTCGATAATGTGACTTTCGGTATTATGTCAGTGATTCTAAATAAATATGTCATCCTCGTCCCAGTCCTTACCATGTGAGGCAATTCTGCCTCACGACAGCCAATAGAAACATTAGTATTTTATTTTTGTACTATAAGCCCCTCCCACCCACTGCTATGCCTGTTTTGTTTGTTGTCTAACATGTCTGTCGGAATGCTGGTATGCTGTGCCGTGTTTCCTATTTCTGCAAATGTTATCTTGCTGGGGACCTACGGTGACGTGAGTTTTCTTTTACTTACTGTTTGTGTTACTTACTTTGCATGCTGCCGCACCAGTGTTACAGTTGGTCACGTACCTGCTCCGTTGCGAGAACGTGCTCCCCGCGCATGTACTTGGCTGGGGTGCTTTCCTTTGCGTTCTGGCCTCGGGCCGTTCCGGTGCTGGGGTCTGCTAGCGGCATCTAGCTCCTGCAGGCTTGATTTTTGTTCTATGGCTGTGGGGGAGGTGGCAGGGCTGTCCCTTTTGTTTGTTCCAAGTCTTGTGTTGATCAGGACTTGGTTGCTTGGTGACAGCATTTAAGGGGAGTGGCTGGTCACTTCCTGGTGTGTTCTGTGGCTTCCTGATTGGTTTTCTCTTCCTGACTGTGGCCATGGGTGATGAGGATTCCTCTCCAGTGCCTGCAAAGTCCTTATCCAAGCAGAATAATGTTCAGGAGATGCAGGAGGATGACCTGTTGCAAATTTCCAGGTCTGATTTGCAGGATTTTATTCATTCTGCTGTGCAGGCTGTGCTGCTTGAACCTTCTGCTAAGAAATCCAAGGAGGATGATGAGGACATGGACAATTCCCCTAAGGGGAAGTATATCCAGGGGAAGGTTTTTTCAGAAGTGTTGGTCCATATTCGTGAGGTACTGGGGTTTGATCCGAAGTCATTGTCTTTTGAGGGGTTTTACTCCCAGTATAGTACCTCGGTGGTGGATGACCTGCCTTTTCATGATGTTAACAAGGATATTCCGGCTAAGGAATGGCTTGAGGCTGACACGCAGGGGATTCCCCGTTTTCTGGAGAAGCGGTATCGCCTGGCGGAGTTTGATGCCCAGTTTCCTCAGGTTCCTAAGGTCAATTCTATTTTGTTCTCCATGGCTGCTTCTTCTTTGACTTCGGAAGAGGCTTCTCTTGCTGACTCGGTTGAACGGAAGGTGGAGTCCGCTCTCAAGCGTTCTTATGCTGCTTCTCATTTTATGGTTCGTGCTAGCACTTATTCGGCCTATGCTTCACAGGTCCTTATCAAGGATTTTGAGAAATTGTTTGACTGTCTTCAGGATCAGGGGGATCCCACTCCTATCTTGGTGCAGATGGATGTCTTGGTTCAGTTTCTCTCTGATGTGAGTTTTGATATCCTGTTGGCCTTCACCTCGGCTGCCGGGGCAGTGGTAGCTGGTATGAAGTCTCTCTGGACCATGCCTTGGCGTCTTGATGGTGCTCAACAGTCCTTGGTTCATAAACTGCCCTTTCAGCGTCCCTGGCTTTTTGGTGATGATTTGAACATGATGGTGCAGCGGTCTGCAGAGGAGAAGAAGTTGTTGAAACCTTTTCAGACTGTGCAGAAGAAGAAATATTTTTTCCACAAGCAAGGGTTTCAAGGTGCTCTTTCTTCTTCTCAGCCCTTTCGTGGTCGGGCCCGTGGTCGGGGGGCTGCGTTCCATTATAAATCCCGGCTTCAGCAGCAGCAACAGCAGCAAACCGAGGGTGCTGGACAAAAATGACTATGCCAAGGTGGTGGCTCGGCTCCATTTGTTCCTGGATCGTTAGTCAAGTCTGATTTCCGACCAGTGGGTCCTGTCGATCATCGCTCTTGGTTACCGGATTCCATTCTGGGGCCCTCCCCGTTTGGACTGTTTTCAGTTTACCCCATTGTCAAAATACCCTGTGTAATGGTCTGCCACATCGACCTGTTATTATCAAAGGGTGCTGTTGTGCTGGTTCCGGTGGCGGAGCAGGGCTTGGGGATCTATTCCACTCTGTTCCTGGTCCCAAAATCCGATGGTTCCTTCCACCTGATTCTGAATCTCAGATCTTTGAACAAGTTGGTGCTGCTGGATCATTTTCGGATGGTCACCTTACAGTCCATCATTCCCCTCATCCAGGAGGGCGATTTTTTGGCTTCTCTGGATTTAGAAATGCCTATTTTCACTTTCCCGTCCATCCGGAAAGTCAGTGGTTCCTGAGGTTTGCGGTGAACAGGATCCATTACCAGTTTTGGGAGTTGCCTTTCGGCCTCTCTACTGCTCCCCGGACTTTTACCAAGGTATTGGCTCCTGCTGTGGGGGTTTTGCAGCATCAGGGTTTCTCTGTGTTTCCCTATATTGATGATTGTCTGTTCTCTGTTTCCTCCCTCCCTAAAGCTCTTCTGGCAATGGAAGCAATGATGGCCATGTTCCAGGGTCTGGGGTTCAAGTTGAATCTGGCAAAGTCTCATCTGGTTCCTGTTCAGAGACTGCAGTTCATCGGGGGACTTTTCAGCACCTTGGAGGGGGCAGTGTTTCTCCCTCCTGTTTGGATCATTTCCCTGCAGACTCTGTTTCGGGACCTGCTGGGTCACCCTTCTGGCCCGGCTCGGGTTTGGTTGTGGGTCCAGGGGTTGATGGCTGCCACCACGGCAGTGGTTCCTTGGGCTTGCCTGCATCTCAAACCCTTGGTGAATCATCTGTTGGCTCAGTGGGACCCCTCCTGGGCAGATTATGAAACTCTGGTTCCTCTCTCCCCTGTTCTGGTTCAGGATTTGGAGTGGTGGCTTTGCACTCCCAATCTGGAGAAGGGAGTGCACTTTCAACTTCCTCCTCCCCGCTTGTTGATGACGGATGCCAGCCTTTAGGGTTGGGGGGCCACATTGGGGTCCCTGGAGGCCAAGGGTCAGTGGTCTCAGAGGGACAGCACCCATTCCTCGAACCAGCGGGAGTTGGCGGCCATTTGGCAGGCGATGCTGTTCTTTCAGGTTTCTCTCCAAGGGGCGAATCTGTTGGTTCGTACCAACAATCAGGTGGCTCGTTGTTACTTGAACCACCGGGGGGACCAGGTGCGCGTCTCTGAATCTGCTGGATTCTTTGATTTGTGCCTGGGCGGAATCTCACCTGTTGGCATTGAGGGCTGTTTACATTCATGGGAGTCTGAACTTTCATGCGGACGGCTTGAGCCGCAACCTTCCAACCGTCTGTTCTGTACCATCTGTCTGTTCCTCTGTTCCAGGACCTTTGTCTTCGGTTCGGGACTCCCTAGATGAATCTTTTTGCTTCCCACAATGCTCTTCTCCCCCGGTTTTGTTCCGAGGTGGTTTGTCCTCAGGCTTGGGAGGTGGATGCTCTCTCGATTCCTTGGCCTTTGGGCCTTCTGTATGCCTTCTTTCCAATTCCCCTTCTCCCGAGGGTGCTGCAGAAGATTCAGGGGGAGAGGGTGTCTGTCCTATTGATTGCTCCTTTTTGGCCTCGCCGCCTTTGGTTTCCGCTCCTGATGCAGCTGGTGGGGGGCAGGTTTGCCCGGATTTCCTTGGTTAGGGCTCTACTTCAGTATCCGCTCCTGTCTTTGCCCAGTCTTCGTCGCTTACATCTGATGGCCTGGCTCTTGAGTGGCTGACTTTGGAGTTTTTGGGCTGTTCTTCTGTGATGGCCTGTGACATTCAACAGTCTCGTCAGCCTTCAACTCTTAAGAGCTATGGTAAGCACTGGGGCTCTTTTGTCTCCTGGTGTTTCGCTCATAGTGTGGATCCTGTGGTTGGGGATCCGGCTTCCATTCTTGATTTTCTTAGAGATGGGTTTTTGAAAGACCTTTCCCCTTTTACCTTGTCTGCTCAATGGGCTGTGGTTCGGGCATGTAGGGGTCCTTTGTTGAGTCGGCTTCTGCGTAGTTTTTGGCTTTGTTGTCCGGTCACTCCTGTGATTGTGTCTTCTTGGGATTTGCCGACTGTTTTGAGGGGTCTGCAGTTGCCCCCCTGTGAACCTTTGTTGGAAGCAGATTTGTTGTGGTTGTCTGCTAAGGTGGCTTTTCTGTTGGCCATCACCTCCGCTAGACAGTTGGGTGAGTTTGGTGCTTTGCTTATCTCCTTCCCTTATTTGCTGTTTCTGCAGGATAGGGTTGTTTTGCGGCTTGATCTTGCCTTTCTCCCTAAAATTTCCTCCAAGTTCCATTTGCAGCAGGAGGTGGTCCTTCCTTATTTGCCTGTGGATGGGGATTCGCTTGTTCCTTTGACCTTGGATGTTCGCAGAGCCCTTCAGGTTTACCTCCAACGTACCCTGGGGTTTCGTCTTTCCCCTGCCCTTGTTTGTCTCCTGTGGGGGTGTGGCTAAGGGGAAGAAGGTTTCTGTTTCCACCATTAGTCAGTGGGTACGTTTGGCAGTCTACCAATCTTACAAGTCTGTGGGTCTGCCTCTTCCTTCTCAGGTGCAGGGACATTTGACGCATTCTGTGTCTGCTTCCTGGGCTGAGGCAACGGGAGTCTCAATCCAGGAGATTTGTAGGGCGGCCACTTGGTAGTCCCATCACACGTTTGTCTGGCATTATCACCTCGATGTTTTACATGCCTCTGTCAACAATTTTGCTATTGCCGCTTTGAGCACAGCTGTAGCTTAATCATTTGTTTGATTCAATTCTTGTACTTTTGCATGGATGCCTGGTGTCCTGCGTTTTTCTTCTTAGTTTTCTGCTTGTGAGTTCCTCACATGGTAAGGACTGGGACAAGGAGGACATATGAGGGGATAATGTCTTGTTACTTACCAGTAATCTATGTTACCCTGATTAAGGTCCTCCTCATCCCAGTCCTGTTCCCTCCCTCCCTCTCACTGTGTTTGTGTCTAAACCTGTTGATAGCAGGCATAGCCGTGGGTGGGGGGTCTTATATTATTAAAAAATGTAAATACTAGCGTTTCTATTGGCTGTCTTGAGACAGGATTGCCCCAAATGGTAAGGACTGGGATGAGAAGGACCTTAATCAGGGTAATGAAGATTACCGGTAAGTAACAAGAAATTATGTAGTGCAAGCCCGTCATCTGGCAGCGCAGGACACCAAACACCATGCAAACTGGGACTACCTGTCCCAAAAGCGCTCAGGTGAGAGGAGGAGCCACGTGATCCTTGGCAGCTGTGGACTTCCTGAAGCACTTTATAGTGTGAGCACGTCATACGGCAGTGCAGGACGCATGCAGAACACAGCCGGGCCAATCCTGCTCCCATCAGCACCAGGAAGAGCCAGGGCAGGGCCACCCCCCTTGGTTATGTGACCTGGTGTTGTCTACTGAGTTTCCTGTTTGGACTACTTTACACCACCATTAAGGTACTGATGCCTTTCACTTATTCACTTGGCTAATCTTGTTGTGTGCATTGCCTCTCTGGGATGTAACCTGGTTGCGGCGAGCCCCCCAATAATCCTTGTTGTACCTGAACCCAGGATCGTTGCTGTGTTCCTGCTCTACCCTGCCTGGGAGTCACATCTAGCAGCACGTCTTCCCTGAAGCTTGGCCGCTACTAATTTTATGTAGAGCTGCGCGCCTGCGCCTAATGCCTCGTGGACTTCTACGTGAGTGACTCTTTAAATCAATTTGTCAGCTCGTCCCTTTCAGGGCAATGGGCATTAATCTGCCTTGTATTTCCCTAGGGTCTATATTAGGCAGTACGCCCCCTTGTTGTGTTGTGCCCTAAATTGCAGGGACTTACCTCTACTTCAACTGCTGTATTTTCTTAGTTCATTGTTGTTTTCAGGCTTACAGGGTTAGCCTGTCTAGTTTTATTGGGGGCTACAACAGGGATGAGCCCTGCCTACGACCCTTCTAAAGATTGGCCTAGGGACAGAATCCTCCTATTTCTAACTAGATTGTTGGTTTCTGATCCTTTGACCTTATAACACTATTACCTGGAAAGCGCCCCCGAAAACTACAACAACCACTTGCTATTCACCACTATCACTGGCATCCTGCTATGTGGGGTACATTTACATTACATTCTGTGAGAAGTGTATTCTGTTTTTCATGATTAGGGGCCGGAGTGGTTAGTCCCGGGCAACAGGAGACTATTGTTCTTTCTAGGTTCCCCATTGGGTGTGAATACGTTTGTCTTCATATTTCCACTTTAATGATTGCCAGCCATGGGTAAGCAGAAAGCTGTTCCTTTTGTCAACAAACCCAACAATTGTGCTAGGAAAGTTGGAGATTCTAGCAGCCTCAACCAAGTTAATGATTTGATTGAGGAGGTTGAGATGAAAATTGACCCGCCCACATCCACTGCTACCCAGAGTCCAGGGAAGAATGTGAAATTGACTCTACCTGGCATTTTTGGGAAGAAGCCAGAAAAGGTACAGATGGGCAGGAGTAAACCACATGCGCGCCCAGACCCTGTGTCTAACTCTGCCACAGATGGTGAATTGTCCATTGCTTCCTTGGTGTCCCAACTGCCCCCAATTGAACACGTAGCGGTCTGCTCCAATAAGCTTACCCCTCTGATGGAAAGTGCTACGGGAGGGTTACCAGTGGCTGTTTGTTGGGTGTGGAGGCTAGCATTACCACCTGTCGCGTGACACAACCACCAATTTGTGAGTGTTTGTACTAGCATTGTGCGATGAAGTATTTGGTCTGAAAGAAGTTAAATCTTTGGAATGTAAATGTAATACTGCTACACAAATGTTAGCTCAGGCTACTACACCGCAGGGTAATGCAGCTAGCTCGACCCTTCCTTTGTCCCTTGCCATTCCTACTTTTAAATATCTCAGCAGTATAGAATCAGGGTATCTTTGAATATTGGCAGGACACCACCAGCTTGCCCTGTTTATCTATCCCAAACCACTAGGCATCAGGAAAGGCAAAAAGGATTAATCTTTGGGCAGGTTCATAGTCGTGGCTACAACTTTGCAGACCATTATAGCCCAGTATATTCAAGTAGAACTTTTAATTCCGCACCCCCTGGAAGGATAAACAGCAGGGAAGCACAGGCTGGTTTTCCGGCTAGGGGCATCTGTGGTTTTAAGTGCAGTGAGAGATTAACCCGGACAAAACATTGTGAAGGCTATTATAACTTCAGGTTAATTAATGTGCTAAAACTGGGGAAGGAGTGTTTTGAGGGCAGGGACACTTTACACAACAAAGTTCTTCTCTACATATGGTGCAATTATCAGTTTGCGGCAATCTTTATGGAGGATATCCTGAGTACCCGCAGACATTGCTCAGAGCTTGAGCCACGTGGCTCCATTGAGGTGTTGGTGGCTTCTAGAAGAATCCTAGATGGCCTACTGGCAATTGAAGCTCATGATATCTGCACCACAGAAACCGGGATCCAGCTTGCCTTCTGTAGCAAAAGAGGGCATAGTGGTCATCCATGGCTGGGGGAGGGTGTCTCTTGGAAGGAGCGACCCTTAAGTGGTGTTGGTTGACTGCAATCCATAGCTGCCCCCAGCACTTCTGTCCCTGTGCACATTGTAGCGGCCCCTGAAGTCTTGACATCTCAACTAGCAGTAGAGGTAGATTCTATCCTCGGGGCAAGGACTGTTTTTTGTCCATCACACTGGAACAATCTAGAGCTGTGGGTCAGCTGCAGATCCTCTCCTGGAACTTGGCTGGTTTACGCAGTAATTCGGTGGACCCATTATGGGGCAACTACATTGATTCCTTCCATCTTTGCCTTTTTTAGGAGACCTGGGGCTTAGAGCCATTACACTGGTCTGGCTTTGCCACTTTTTTAGTAGATGAGCTCACTTCCATGTCCAGTCGCCCCTCCGAGGGCCTCCTCATATGGGTTAAAATCTCCCTCAACTGGGTTATTGAGCAACTAGAGATCAAGTTGCCAGATATGCTTGGGTTATATGTAAAAGTTAGCAATTGGCCCTCTATCAATATCTATAACTTCTACAATCGTGGTGTGGTTTCCAATAGTGCTTCTCCCACATCAAGTTTCCTCTATAATCACTTAGAGTCCTTGCTTTACAAACCTAAGAACATTCTCTGAGATGACTTTAATACCACCTTCAAGCCGCTGGATTATATTACGCTGGTGACCAAAGCAGAAGATGCAGCCCTGGCTATCCCCAAACTGAATACCACCCCCTTTAAAGATCTGTTCTGTATTGGCCATACAAATGGCTCTGTTTACTATTGCCAATAGGATTCTGGCATGGAACGGCAGAACAGATTCCCATCAGACCAGGGCTTTCACTTTCTCTAGGGGTTCATTATGTATTGCGATCTCTCGACCTGTGGAACTGGAGGTTTTCTGTGTTACTGACAGGACAGAGAGTGACCATAACCCACTGCACCTATCGCTCAAAGAATGGCTATTTGAGCTTTCGGACCATATCAGGCCAGCGGCGGCTCCTCCGCTAATGAGGAGGAGTGTTGACCCACTGCTCTGCAACCATTTCAAAATGAAAAATAAAATGATAATTGTAGGAAGCTGGCTCTGTATATACTATACCAAAGTGAGGTATAGTGTGCACAGAGTCCAGTGTAACCCAAAAGGTAGGCAGAGGTAAAGTAGATAGCACCTCACTCTCTATTTGTGGTAGTGTGGTCGAGCAGTAAGGCTTTATCAGACCACAGTGTTAAGCATTTTTTGTACCCACTCAGTCAGCAAATGAATTCACACACTCAAAGACTGAACTTCAGATCAATTGTTTTTGTATAAAAATATTGTTTTAGTTATTTTATTTTCTAGAACCAAGCAAGCCTGGCACAGGTAAGCAATACATATTTTACAGTAGTAATGCAGTTGTAACACAGTTTGGTTTGCAATTGTATATGCACTTTGTTTTGGTTACAGTATTGTTACTGAAAATGCAATGCTTTGGAAATACAGTACATATACTTTGTATAGGCTTTTTAGTAAAATGACCAGTAGATTACTTTGCAGATTACTTTTCTTACACAGTACAGTATACCTGGATACTGCACAGGGACATCTCCTGTAAACAGGTGAGTAAAAGCATTTTTGTTATCTAGTACAATTTTTAAAGGATTTCTTAGATTTTCCAACTCCACACAAACTTTTCATAGAAAAACAGTCAATGTTATCCTATGGAGGAAAATAGTGTTATCGGTTAGCAGGTAAGTACTTTGTTGTGGGAGTTGGTATTCTGGGGTTAGACTCGGGTTCCCCCAGGGTCAAGGATGCACTCTTGTTACACCCTCAGCGGCATTAGGGCAGCCGGGTGCAGAGTGCTGAGGCCCAATGTTATCCAATGCGGGATAGGGGGCCTCCGGTTGATGGCTGCTGACAAGCAGGCCACTGGGTTGTGGGAGCAAAGCTCCTGGACTTAAGCTCAGGGCAAATGGAGGTTCAAGCCAGCACAAAAGGAGCACCCTCAGCGGCACTGGGGAGGTCGGGTGCAGCCTGCTGTTTTGGCATCCGGAGCCCTGTAGCTTTCAATTGGGAGTCTTCGGTTTGCAAACACACTGCAGGCTCGGGGACGAAGGTCTTCTGGGTGCGACCACCACTTGGAGAGGTAAGTTGGGATGTTGGGGGTTGGTTAGGCACCATCGGTTGGGCCACCCAAGGCCATGGGGCGTCGGGTGCAGGGGTGCCTTTTAGGGTCGAATCTTCTTACCAGCTCCTGGTCGCAGTTGGGGGGACCTTCCGGTTTGAGGCTGCAGGCGTCGGCTGGAGGCAGGTCAGGGGTCACCGGATCTTGGGTCAGGATCACCGGGGAGACCTCCTCTTGGTGTTGGGCCACTCGAACTCGGGCCGTGGGCATTGGGTGCAGAGTGGTACAGACTTGTGGACTTTGGCAGACCTGGAGTCTGTTGGTGAACAAATCCGGTGTTCACGGGAGACAGAGTCTTTTCTTTTGAAGGCAGGGCAGGTTCTCGGGGTTCTTGAGGCTGCTGGGTGTAGGACACACCGGAGTTTCGCTTCTGCAGATTCGTGGTGGGGACAGGCCGGTAGGGCTGGAGCCTAGTCAGTAGGCATCCTCCTCTTGTTAGCTTCGGCACGGCTGTTCGGTCCTTCTTCTTTTTTTCTTCTGGTTTATTGTCTGAGGAAGCAAGGTTCAGGGTTGCCCCTAAATTCTAGATTTATGGGCGTTACAGGTAGGTAAATGGTTAGGACCAATGGGTCCCTTCCCTGGGGTGGGTACACCCCATATTATGCCTCCCTCCAGTGGGAGGGGGGCATAAGCCTTTCCCTGGTTGGCTGGGTCCCCCCATCTGCAAGATGGCGGGGACTGAGAGTTGTGCTTCACCTCGCCTCCCCCACCTGAGGGGTGTAGTTGGCAGAGGTGGGCACACCTCTCTTCCTCACTTGTTTTTCCCACTGGTTCTCCCACTGAAAGTGGGGGTCAGAACCAGTGGGGACCAGCTGCTGAAAGCAGCAGGTGGCCTGGGGAAGCTCACAAAGGCGGCAAGCCTTTGAAGCTTCCCCTTCGTGGACCCTGCCCATCTTGGGAGAGAAGGCTTGGCACCTCATCCCAGGATGTGCATTGTTTCAGACTCCTGAGAGCAGCAGGCTCTCGACCCAGGGGTCCAGAAACATGTCTGGTGGTGGCAGCTGAAAGCAGTCACCCAACCTGGACACTAGTGGTAGGTCGTTTTTCAGGGGGCATCTCAGAGATGCCCTCTGTGTGCATTTTTGATTAAATCCCACCCTTGCATCAGTATGGGTTTAATGTGCTGAGAAGTTTGATACCAAACTTCTCAGTTTTCAGTGAAGCCATTATGGTGCTGTGGAGTTCGTAATGACAAGCTCCCAGCACCATATACTCTTAATGGCAGCACTGCACTTACAATGTCTAAGCATGGACTTAGACACTGTATGGGTACAGGGCTCATGCACCTGTACCCTCACCACTGGTGTAGGGCACCCAGCTAGAGGGGTGACTGATCGATGCCAGGGCAGTGGGTTGTAGGCATGGCACACAGGGATGTGTGCCATGTTGACTCTTTACTTTGTTCTGCACCAAGACACACAGCCTGCAAAGGCAGTGTGTGAGTGTAAAGGTACAGGACCTCTAAGGGTGGCACAATAAGTGCTGCAGCCCTTAGAGGCCTACCCTGGTCACAGTGCCCTGGGTACTACCTGTGGCACCATTTACCAGGGGCTGACCTGTGGCCAGAGATGCATATTGGTTTTTGTTTTCAATGAAGTTTTAGGGAAAGAACATAGGCCCTGGGTACCTGATTGGCAGGAGCCTAGGGCACACTCAGTCAAAGCACATCAGCAGTTCAGCAAAAAGTGGGGGCTACCATGCAGAAAGAGAACACTTTCTCACAATAATGCAACTTTATCATTTTATTTTTCCTACTGCAGTGGCTCAGTTTCTTTAGGGCAGGGCTGGTCAGAGCAGGGGGTAGGAGTGGTGGCACTCTCTAAGTATTCATGACAATTTGGCCAGCAGTCTTTCGGCAACCGAACTGTCATGCGCACTTTGCATGTTCCCCACCGGCTAAATTGTACATTCTGGGTGGAGAACCTGCACAGACTCCCATTCCCCGTCTAAGTGCTGAACCACAGTGCTCAGACCAATCACGACACTGATGTCATTGTCACTGAAGCATCATGATTGGCTTTGGGGAGCCCGAGTGCTTCCTGCTGCCGGAACTCAAGACAGGAAGTCCATGAAGAGGAAGGAGGAGTGGCGGCAGCCGGCCGAACCCAGGTAAGTGCTTTAAAAAAAAAAAAGTCATTCCCCCCGCCCCACCACCCCCATCCAGTAGCAGTTGTTACTGGACCAGGCTACCTGAGGATGTAAACGTTGAAAACTCCAGGAGGGTTCTTAAGTGGCCAAAAATCTATTCTTGCCCTATGCAACTGACCCCAATTTACAACCTTTTTGATACAGTCCTTTGCCCATACAAGGATGTTGGTTTAGATGCCATTCCCATCTATATAAATTCATGATCATTTCATTGGCTTTAAGCTGCCTCTTCAAGATGGAGGTGGGTACTTGCAAAAACAAAAGAGTTGTCTCTGAGTTCGCCCATTAGTTTTCTAAAGGCTGCAAATAGACTATAGAATGCTTGCTGCTATTAAATCTTTATGGCCTCTACAGATTCGTGAGGCAAGTAGTTCCTATAAAAATATACTAGAGGCTAGCAAAAAGAACTTGGATGAGCAAAATTGACAGGATTTGTTAGAAGCTTCCAGAAGAAAAGATGTTTCTTTTTTTGGCACATAGTTGCCCATGACAGTTCGGAAGCTTGTACTTCTACTGTACTCCACATTCAACAGCAGACTTGGGTTCAACATTTTGGCAATCTTTATTCTACTCCCCTTTAAGTCCAGTTGCCATCTAGTATTGATTGCACTCTCAGGTTGACGTAGATTCTGTCGAGCTCAGTCATGTTGTTACACCTCAGGCTTCCTGCACTTGGTCCTTATGTTCTAGAATAGCACTACCTCTCCGATAATGCACTGGGTGGGAGATCAGGTTGTGTGCTATCCCATGCTGCACCAAGGAAATAAGCAGCTGACTTCACTGCCTTAAAAGAAGACCGCCCGCTCTCAGGTGCTTGGCTAACTTCCTTCGGGTGACCACGCCTCCCTGTTCAGTGCCCTTCCTTCCTGGTGCCTTGTGAATCCTGAGATACTCTCCTCCATTCTCATTCTGTGGTGCGAGAATACTTCCGTGCTATCATGCTCATTTCCAGCTCAGCGAACTCAGCGCGGAGACGCACTGCCTGTGTATTGCTCGTTTCCAGCTCTCTGAACCTAATGGCCGTGTGGGATCGCAGATTGTGGTAGCGCTGCCTTTACTTCCCACTCCCTATCTGATTCATTGACATTCAGCGCGAGGTCGCGCTGTCTCTCTGTTCCATTTAATTTCTTGTTCTGAGGAACGTAGCGTGAGGACACGCTGCCATCTTTGCTTGGACCCTTATTGAACGCAGCACGAGGACGCGCTGCCATTGTGGCTCTCTCCCTGCCTTAATCGTTTCTGAACATAGCGCAAGGACGCGCTATCACTAATATCGCTCCCAATATAAACGCCGCCTGGACTTTATGGTACATTCCTCTTATTAGCGCAGTAGGCATTTTTTATTTTTTACTTTTATTTCGCTGCTGCTGTAAAAGATTGTAGGATATTTTCCCTTTGCTGGGAGCCAGCTCAGAAACAGACAGATCATTCAGTGGCCTCACGTGTTAGGCTCTGTTGGCAACATCTGTTTATTGAATGTTTTGAACTCCATATAACATTGGGAAAAAACGCTGGACTTCTACAAATCAACTTCAGCTGTTGCTGCTACTTTGTTTCTACCTTCCCTGGCAGATTATGCCTCTCATTAAGTTCACTATTACTTAACGCTGTCCAAAGCAATGCCAGTTCCTTGATTTGTTATTTATGAAGATAGAGACCTCTCTTTCTCCTGGGACACTTCCTACATATGGTGAGTCTGGGAGTGTACACAACTTGCCCTTGCTGCCCTCTGCTATTTGGTTAATGTCTAGCACACTGTCATAAGTTGGTAATTGTGATTAACCCTTTTCCTTCTTTTTCTTTTTGGTTTATTGTTTTCATTGTTATACTGCAGTGTTGGGGACAAGCCTTCCTGATTCTCATTCTTCCCTCGGCCGACCCCGCTGAACTTCTTCCTGGTGGTCCGGAAGTGTCTCTTCTCTCCCTGGGGGTATTAGTCAGTAGTCTGTTGTTCATTGCTTGGCTAGAGCTGATTGTACCTTCTGTGAGAGTTGGGGCTCTCTCTTCGCTCCTGAGGATATCGGTTTATCTGAGATGCAGATCTGAATCCCGACAGATAGCCAAGCCCACGTATTTCCTTTCCCCGAGTGAAGATGGATAAGAGTGCCGCATTTGATGCACTCATGGAAGGTGCCAGTCTCTTGAGACACCGGAAACTACCATGAATGAGTTGGCAGCAGCTGTAGTTAATTTACAGACAGAGCTTAGAGTTTTAAAAGGTGAAAACCAACGATTAGTAGCAGAGTTAGACCTCTTAAAGACACAGAAGCAATTAGAGGCTAGAGTGGCAGATAGCACTCCTAAGCATAATAGAAGCTACATACAGCCCGCTCATTTCCAAGTGCCTTCCTCTTCTGCTACCCCTACTTCTCCTGTAGCTGCCTCTTCTCCAGTGAACGTGACTGTCGTAACCCCTCTGCAAACACCCTTAGCGTAGCGGATTTACCCGGTGACAAGACGAGAGACTATACTGAATCGATCTTGAAATTTTGATGTTTTAAACAATGTTACGCTACAATTCTTGAAAATGTCTGAATTTAACGTTGATACCTTGTCTTGCTGGAACGATATAAATAGCCTTGAGAAAGCCCTGGCCTTACTCGCCACACGGGGCGAAACACGTGTCGGCTGTTCTTTCTCTTTTACAATGTTTTCTATGAAAAACCTAGAATGAGTGAAATGGACTCAATTAAGTGATAAATAAAAAGAACTACTTTCACTCCAACCTACTTGTATTGTGTTACATCTAAAAAAGGAATTAGCCTACTGATGGGTATATAAACATGTTTGTAAAGGAGGAACAGATGCTCACAACCCTCTCTTCACTTGTTCTTTTGAGGCTGAAAAGGTCCAGAGCCTTGAGCAAAACTCCTCCAGAACTCTAGGGATTCATATCCAGACTCAGGATCTCTGGACCGTTTTCTTCTGTTGTACCTTAACAGAAGCAATTAGAGGCTAGAGTGGCAGATAGCACTCCTAAGTATAAAAGAAGCTATATACAGCCCGCTCATTTCCAAGTGCCTTCCTCTTCTGCTACCCCTACTTCTCCTGTAGCTGCCTCTTCTCCAGTGAATGTGACTGTCGAAACCCCTCCGCAAACACCCTTAGCGATGCCAGAGAGGTTCACTGGGGATAGTAACAAATATGGGGTGTTTATGAACCAGTGTCACCTACAATTCTTGTGTAGAGCAGCCTCTTTCCAGGACGATGCCGCCAAAGTAGCCTTTATAATATCTTATTTGAGTGGCAACGCAGCACTATGGGCTGTGCCTGTAGTAGAGAACGATGATCCCATTTTGTACAATCTGTTACAGTTTAAAGATAGGATGAGGAGTCTGTTCGCACGTCACTCGTATATGCAGGCTAGTGATAACGAATTATTAGGACTTAAACAGGGTTCAAAGGATCTGATAACCTACATTACCACTTTTAATCGGCTAGTTACAGAAACCCAATGGCCCGAAGAAAAGAGAACTTCCTTGTCATACATGGGTTGTGAGGGACGAGCTAAAAGACATCTTATCTCAGATAGTTGATCCTCCTGAGGACTGCCCGTCGTTTATAGATTTGGTAGTCAAATTAGATCACCGTCTGAATGAAAGGAAAGGATAAAAGACCAAAGGAGAGTACTCCCGCCTCTTTTTAGCATGGAGTGAGAAGAAAGAGGTGAGAGATGCTAGTGAGCCTTTTGCAGATAGGTGGCGTGAGGGGCCCCTTATCTAGTTAAGAACGTGAAAAGCGTAGAAAGCTTAATCTTTGCCTTTATTGTGGCAAAGGAGGTCATTATTCCAAGGACTGTCCCGTCAAACCAAAGGTGGTCATGAAAGCCCCTGCAGTAAGAAGCGGGGCTGCTATCCACTCGGAAAACTAAAAGACTTGGAAGACACAGAGGTCGATCTTCCAAGTCCTTCTCTCCTACAGATCTCACAGTTTTTAGCTAACACCTTAGCTCCTGTGCCTAAGCATTTTACCATAACTATTGCACTTGTCCTGCCATCTCGACACCGAAAGACCATGTCCATATTATTGGATTCCGGTGCGACCGGCAACTTCTTAGATATTTCCTTAGCCAAAGCACTCGGTATAGAATTCGTTCCAAAGGCCCAACCTGAAAAGGTAAGAGCGGTTGACGGAACGGAATTATCATCAGGCTTACTAGCCTTCCATACTCCTGACCTTATTATGCTATGTGATAATGGTCATTCAGAGATCATCCAGTTTGATCTGATCGACACTCCAAATTTTGGTGCCATTCTAGGAGTGCCTTGGCTACAGGTGCATAACCCTCATATTGATTGGGTTTCTAGAAAAGTAACTTTAAGGTCTCACTATTGCATGTTGCATTGTTATCAGGAAACCTCTCATTGGCAAACCATAAGTTGTGCCCTAGCAACAAACGTACCCTCCACTTTACCGGCAGAGTACCAAGAATACGCGGATGTTTTTGATGAAGTAAAAGCTGTGGCCTTGCCCCCACACAGATCCTATGATTGCAGGATCGATTTGATACCCAGTGCGGATGTACCTGTAAGTAGGGTATATGCCCTCACTGAACCTGAGACTAAGTACCTATATGAATACCTCCAAGACATGCTCAAGAAAGGGTTTATTCATCACTCGACTTCTCCTGTCTCATCCCCTATCTTCTTTATCCCCAAACGAGAAGGGGGCTTGAGAGCCTGCCTGGACTATCGAGCTTTGAACAAAGTTACAATCAAAAAACAAGTACCCTCTTCCGCTCATCTCCAATCTCCTGGATCAGGTGCGCAAGGCCAAGATATTCACTATACTCGATCTTCGGGGAGCTTATCATTTGATTCGAGTCAGAGAAGGAGATGAGTGGAAGACGGCTTTTCGCACTAAGTTTGGGCTGTACGAGTATTGCGTGATGCCTTTTGGCTTGTGCAATGCTCAGGCAGCCTTCCAATTTATTGTAAACGAAATCCTGAGGGATTACCTGGACTTATTCGTGATCATCTACATCGACAATATACTGATTTTTTCCCAAACAGAACAGGAGCATGTGAAACATGTTAAGTTAATACTCCAACGTCTACAAGATAATCATCTCTTCGCAAAACTAGACAAATGTCTCTTCCATACCACAAAAGTTGATTTTCTAGGTTTTGTCATCTCCCCTGATGGAATCCATATGGATCCTTCCAAGGTGTCTGCCATACCCAGCTGGTCTAGTCCTACTACGGTGAAGGAAGTGCAGTCCTTTTCAGGGTTTGTCAACTTTTATAGGAGGTTTATGGATCATTTCTCCGACCTCATTACCCCTATTACACGCCTCCTTAAGAAAGGAGTGATATTTGATTGGGATGATGCAGCAGAACAAGCATTCCAGGCATTAAAGGACAGGTTAATTTCCACCCCCATCATACGACATGCTGATGAAACACAGACCTATTATGTAGAAGCTGATGCATCGCAGTACGCAGTGGGTGGGGTTTTATCGCAACTAGACCTGAAAACAGGGACCCTCCATCCGGTGGCTTACTTTTCTAAGACCCTTTCACCGGCCAAGCAAAACTACACCATTGGCGAGAGAGAGCTCTTAGCCATTAAACTAGCCTTCCAGGAGTGGCAACATTTCCTTCTTGATTCCTCTCATGTTATTACCATTTATTCAGACCATCGGAACCTCCAGTTTTTTAAGTCAGCTAGAGCTCTCACTCCTAGGCAGATGAGGTGGGTCTCCTTCTTTTGTGAGTAAGACTTTGTCATCACTTTCCGCCCTGGAACAAAACAAGGAAAAGCTGACGCCTTGTCCCATCTGGGAAAAGATCAGAAACATATAGTGGACACTCCCTTGCCCATTATTCCAGAAAGTAAGATACCAGCTGTAGGGGAGTTGCACAAGACTGAGTCTGAATCCTTTCCTGAGAAATTAGCTCTTGCTTATGCAACTCTTAATCCTGAGGAGTGGTTGGCAGACCCTTTGAACACAATAGTAAACAACCTATACTACCACGACAATCACCTGTACTTACCCTCGGAGGAACTTCAGGTTCTGATTATGCGGTGGTGTCATACTCTACCTTTTGCGGGACATCCCGGAGGGGAAAATACCCTACAAACCTGTATGAGATGGTTCTGGTGGAAAGGTATGAACCAAGACATCCATAACTTTGTTAAGGCCTGCCCTAATTGTGCGCGACACAAATCCCTACATTGCGCGCCTGCTGGCTTATTACGTCCTTTACCCATCCCTCATATCTTTTGGTTTTTCATTAGTATGGATTTCATCACAGATCTGCCTGTCACACGAGCTTTACCAAGATATTGATCGTGGTAGACATGCTATCTAAAATGGCTCATTGTATACCCCTTAAAAAACTGCCAAGAGCTAAGGAACTCACAGAAGTGTTTATAGAACAAATAGTGCGGCTACATGGCTTACCCTCTGAAATTGTTTCAGATATGGGCCCACAGTTGGTGTCCAAATTCTGGCAGGGTATATGCAAGGCTCTACACATAGATCACCGCCTCTCCTCCGCATACCATCCTCAAACGGATGGCCAAACGGAAAGGACCAATCAGAACTTAGAGCAGTACCTAAGATGTCTATTAAGCACAATCACTAGCGATTGGGTTCTAGCTCTCCCTTTGGCGGAGTTTGCTTACAATAACTCAACACATTCAGCCTCCAAGATCTCTCCTTTTTTCTTTACTAACGGTTACCACCCTAAATTCCTACCTCTTAATCTTCCCTCCTCTTCCTCCGAGATACCTGCAGTCACAGAACACCACACTCAGCTCATGTCAATATGGAACCAGGCTAGACGAGAATTACAAGAAGCTAAAGAACTCATGAAAACTCAAGCAGACAAACATAGATGCCCTGCCCCTAACTACACAGTGGGAGACCAAGTATGGTTAGCCACCAAAAACCTACGTCTATCAGGACCCAGAAAGTTACAACCCAGATACATAGGACCCTTTAAAATCCTACACCTCATTAACCCTGTAGCAGTAAAACTAGATCTGCCCCCAGAAATACAAGTGCACCCCGTTTTTCACACGTCCTTGCTTAAAAGGTATGAGCCTCCTTCATGTCCTGAGTTTCCGCCCCCTCCCATCAATATAGAAGGAGAACTAGAATATGAAGTCAGACGTATCATTGATTCACGGAGGCATAGGGGTAAATTACAATACCTGATAGATTGGGTGGGATACACACCTGAAGATAGGTCATGGGAACCTGCTGAGCATGTGCATGCCCCCTTGTTGATACAGAGGTTTCATGCATTACATCCCGATAAACCTCGACCTGTTAGAAGACCCTTGGGGGGGAGAACTGTTACACCTCAGGCTTCCTGCACTTGGTCCTTATGTTCTAGAATAGAACTACCTCTCCCATAATGCACTGGGTGGGAGATCAGGTTGTGTGCTATCCCATGCTGCACCAAGAAAGTAAGAAGCTTAGTTCACGGCCTTAAAAGAAGACCGCCCCCGCTCTCAGGTGCTTGGCTAACTTCCTTTGGGTGACCACGCCTCCCTGTTCAGTTCCCTTCCTTCCTGGTGCCTTGTGAATCCTGAGATACTCTCCTCCCTTCTCATTCTGTGGTGCGAAAATACTTTCATGCTATCGTGCTCATTTCCAGCTCAGCGAACTCAGCGCAAGGACGCACTGCCTGTGTATTGCTCGTTTCCAGCTCTCTGAACTCAGCGCGAGGACTCGCTGCCTGTGTGTTGTTTCACTCTCTAATGGGCGTGTGGGATCACAGCTTGTGGTAGCGCTGCATTTACTTCCCACTCCCTATCTGATTCAATGACATTCAGCGTGAGGTCGCGCTGTCTCTCTGTTCCATTTAATTTCTTCTTGTGAGGAACGTAGCGTGAGGACGCGCTGCCATCTTTGCTTGGACCCGGATTGAACGCAGCACGAGGACGCGCTGCCATTGTGGCTCTCTCCCTGCCTTAATCGTTTCTGAACATAGCGCGAGGACGCACTATCACTAATATCGCTCCCAAGATAAACGCCGCCTGGACTTTGCGGTACATTCTTCTTATTACCGCTGTAGGCATTTTTTATTTTTTACTTTTATTTCGCTGCTGCTGGAAAAGATTGTAGGTTATTTTCCTTTTCCTTTTGCTGGGAGCCAGCTCAGAAACAGACAGATCATTCAGTGGCCTCACGTGTTACGCTCTGTTGGTAACATCTGTTTATTGAATGTTTTGAACTCCATATAACATTGGGAAAAAACGCTGGACTTCTACAAATCAACTTCAGCTGTTGCTGCTACTTTGTTTCTACCTTCCTTGGCAGATTATGCCTCTCATTAAGTTGACTACTACTTAACACTGTCCAAAGCAATGCCAGTTCCTTGATTTGTTATTTATGAAGATAGAGACCTCTCTTTCTCCTGGGACACTTCCTACATATGGTGAGTCTGGGAGTGTACACAACCTGCCCTTGCTGCCCTCTGCTATTTGGTTAATGTCTAGCACACTGTCATAAGTTGGGAATTGTGATTAACTCTTTTCCTTCTATTTCTTTTTGGTTTATTGTTTTCATTGTTATACTGCAGTGTTGGGGACAAGCCTTCCTGATTCTCATTCCTTTCCTCGGCCGACCCCGCTGAACTTCTTCCTGGTGGTCCGGAAGTGTCTCTTCTCTCCCTGGGGGTATTAGTCAGTAGTCTGTTGTTCATCGCTTGGCTAGAGCTGATTGTACCTTCTGGGAGAGTTGGGGCTCTCTCTTCACTCCTGAGGATATCGGTTTATCTGAGATGTGGATCTGAATCCCGACACCTGTCATCTTCTCCTCAGACGACACAAGGAAGCAATCTTGTCCGAGAAAGCACCCTGACTAGATCTTAATTCCAGGTGACTTGTATTGCTTCGAGATCTAGGCCCCATTTATTGATATTCTGTCCAACTCCATCATGTCAGGTGCTCCCCTTCCTGGTTCATGGAGAGGAGCAGTGAATATACCAATCTTTAAAAAGGGTGCCAGGTTCGATCCAAGTAAGGCCTATTAGCCTCATTGACATTTTACAGAAGGTGTTCTCTCATAAGGTTTTGGCCATACTCTAGGCGTGGGCCACTAACTTTGATGTCCTTTCCCAATTTCAGGCGTGGTTTAGATTCAAGGTGGAAACAGTGGATCAAATATTTAGATTCATGATGATACTCTGGAAGTATATCAAGATCCTGAAGCATCATCTCTACGTTGCCTTCATTGATCTGAGTGTGTTATGATGAACAAGGGAACCCAAATAAGGTTGGTCAGGTACCTTGAGTTATCAATTATTTCTAAAGACAGTGGTCCCTAGACAAGGATTAATTAGAGCAAACAATAAATATAGACCCAATCAGTACTATATTTTACAGCTGTCCAGCCGGACAGGTGTTTTTAGTGTATAGTTGCTTAAATATACACAAAATTCAGCAAGAAACAAATAAAGTGGGACACAAGCCTGTATCCAACTTAGTGGGAAGGACGTACAACATGAAACAAAAAGGCTCAGGCAGAGTAAATTGTTTATTTAAGACACATTTTGGTAGGACAAACAAATTATAGTGGAGACACCATTACACATAATAAGTATTAAATAAAGAGGTGTATATGGCGTACAACAAGTTGACGGCGTTTCGATCCTTACAAAAGATATAGGATCATCATCAGGACATTAACGATGGTATGCCTGTATACATTTTGCCTAGAACCAGGTCAGAGTGACTTGGAGGAGGTTTGTTTCAGGCGAAGACCGAGTAGAAGTCCAGGCCAAGTACAAGGAGAGTAAAGGATGCAGACAGCCGCGGCTGCGGTCTGTGCAGTTGGATGCTGGGTCAAAGTTGACCTAATAAAGGCTGTAACAGCTTAAAGGAGGCATTTGAAATGTTCGCGCTGTGGAGCGGTCTCAAAATCAGAGTGGCTTATTGCAGTGGGCTGCTGTATATCAGGGACGGCAAGCCAGTAACCTGTGAGCCGCGTCCGCGGTCTCTAGTGACAAGGAATGGGGTCGAGGCCAATCTGTGAATAACCTCTGTTACAGCATGTCTTGCCTATCGGGATCGGGTTGATCTCCCCGTCTGCATCCTTTAATCTCCTTGTACTTGGCCTGGACTTCTACTCGGTCTTCGCCTGAAACAAACCTCCTCCAAGTCACTCTGACCTGGATCTAGGCAAAATGTATACAGGCATACCATTGTTAATGTCCTGATGATGATCCTATATCTTTTGTAAGGATCGAAACGCCGTCGACTTGTTGTACGCCACATACACCTCTTTATTTAATACTTATTATGTGTAATGGTGTCTCCACTATAATTTGCTTGTCCTATCAAAATGTGTCTTATACAAACAATTTACTCTGCCTGAGCCTTTTTGTTTCATGTTGTACGTCCTTCCCACTAAGTTGGATACAGGCTTGTGTCCCACTTTATTTGTTTCTTGCTGAATTTTGTGTATATTTAAGCAACTATACACTAAAAACACCTGTCCGGCTGGACAGCTGTAAAATATAGTACTGATTGGGTCTATATTTATTGATCTGAGAGCAACCTTCGATCTGGTTCTCAGAGCTTATCTCTGGGACTCCTTCAGGTCAATGGGGCTCCTTCCACCTTGGTAGGGTTGTTGGTGAGGCTGCACAAGAATATTTATGCCCAAGTGCGGTGCGGCAAGGACGGGGTGTTAACTGAGAGGATCAACGTCACACAGAGGGTGCGACAAGGATTCATTCTCTCACCAACACTGTTCTCCCTGTATATCAATGATGCGTTTAACTACCTCCATGACTATAATAATGGTGCCCCTAAACTTGGAAATGTTTCTATCCCCCGCCTGCTGTTCGCCAAAAACATGCTGCTCATCTCAAGAACCCCTACTGGAATCCAGAATCTACTAAACAAATTTTGCGATTTCCGCAACCACAGGGGCCTAGAGATCAATGTCAAGAAAACTACATTTATAACTATAAGGCCGCATAGATCTTTCAGCAGAAAATTGACACTGGGGACCACAGTACTTGAGGAAGTCAAGCACTTTGGTTACCTGGGTACAAGAATCAACAGCTCCATGTCGTGGTCACCCTACATTGAAAAGTCCAGGGCTATTATACCACACAAATCAGCCGCTATTAGAAGGATGCATAAGGATTCCTCCCAGAGGGCAGTATACCCAGTAGTGGAGGTCGATAAGGTTGCTGTCCAGTTGTCTGCACTTTATGGGTTCGAGGTTTGGGGTGCAGGTTTCTTGGACACCCTTAAAGCCAGAAAAAATCATATTATAAGGTCCTTACTTTCCCTTCCTCAATCTACACCACTCATCCCCTTGTACTTTGACTTGGCTTTGAATCGCATTGGTGACCTTGCCGCTTTGAGACCTCTGGTCTACTGGGTTAGGATTTAGTCTTGTCCAGGGCTCGCATTATATAGGCAAGGCATTTGCGAACTTGCCCAATGGGACAAGGACTCAACTGTTCCTTGGCTATCTCATATCAAAAAATGGCTCTTTATTCTGAGTCTGGAAGCCTTATAGACCAACGCCTCTACTATTAATTCTTCAATAAAGGTTCTTGTGAAGAAAGTATTCTGGGGGCACATTAAAAAAGAATGCACCTGAACATTGAACAGTTACACAGATAAATGAAACAAGGCAAACCCCAATGTGATCAATAAACAATAGTATTCAATATGTTTGGATCCGATGGAAACCATAGAACATATTTTGTTTTGTTGTTCACTGTATTCTTCTGCTAGAGCAAAAAACCCTATTGTCGGAGTTTGGGGCTCGAGCATTATTTACCTATTCTTCGAATCTTGAGCTCAGACACAAGCTCAGACACAAGCAGATTCACTGTTTTCTGCATCAGCAGGTTTTTATTGGTGGTGGGTGTGACCAGAAAACAACTTGGCCTCCAGCTACAGCACTAGAGCATTAGCACTTTATTCAACTTGGCCGACCTGTGGACTCATTCAGGGCATGTATGCGCATTTGAGTCGAGACATGTGAGCTGCCGTCAATATTTGTCAGCACATGGAAGGGTTATGTTTCAATATTCTAAATAATATTTATGATTTATGAATTTTTATCCTGTATGCTAATGGGACCACTGATGAATTGCATTGATGTATTTTTCTTTCCCTGTTTACACTGTTTTTATGGTCTGTGATCTCGACAAAGTACCATTATTACTATATGCATAAGCTCTACCATTAGACATAGAGGACCACTTTAGGTTTTTATCTACAATTTGTGTTTCTCCTTCCTGTGTAAGTAGGCTAGTAGTCAAGTACTCTATGTAACCTCTATATGTGTGAGAGATCACCAAGAGCGCTATACTGAGAATTCATGAGGTTAATGTAATGTGTTTAAAATTGTTTTTATTGTATAACGTTTATGGCCTATGTCCGAAATAAAGTATTCTCTACTACTACTACAATTACTACTAGATGATTTCTAGAAATAAAACAGTTCATTATTTGATCATCGTCATATTGCACGAAGGCGGATGTTATAACCACATAAAAACCAACACAGAATAGTGCAAAGTATCATTCTAAAAAATAAACCTATAGCACTGTCAGGATTCCAGAAAATGATAATCACAATAGTGCCAAGCCTAAGAACCCAACGATAATGGCTAGTAAAATTGTCTAAGGATTTCGGCCAAACATCATAAAGCACTAGAGTATTTCATAAATGCATAGATATGTTAAAGTGTGATATAGTGCAAAGGTACTTAATTAACCAAACATAGCACTTTCAAAAATACCAATGCAATATTTCATAAGGTGCGTAACATGTTAAAGTGCAGTATAGAGCAAAAGTACCTAACATAGCACTTTCAAAATACCAAGATGACTCTGTTCACTTGAATCATGGTTACTGAGATGATAACTTAGACAAAACCTTATTCCACTTATACTAGACGTTTAGCAAAAATTGACTCACAGCAAATACTGTGTAGCCTCAGGTACCTGTTTTTAATATTCTATATGCTACTAAGTAGCGCAGAGTCCCCTAATTCAAACACACTGGATGTTTTCTTTTGCAGCGAATACCAAGGTACTCCAGACAGAAGAACAGACAGTATTCCACTGTTATAGAGTCCATGCCTCAAGCAGGATACATGTCTGGTGTCTTCCTGTTACTCCACCTGTCTGTAAGTGCTCTGAGTGGTAAATTACCCAATCTGAAGTGGACATACAAGCTTTTTGCAAGGGGAGATGCCATAGTGTCTAGGAATGGTTTGAATTGTGAGATAATCTTGATCTAAAAAACTGGTTAATTAGATGCCCATTGTTCCTATTCAGGACATAATGTTCGAGAACAAATACCCAGTAGCTAGTCTTTAGGGCTGCAGCCTCTGCCTTTCAGATGATTCCCGGGTTTTCCCACAGTTTGGTTAAGTCCAGCTCTAAAAACCAACTCGATACAAACTTTAGCCAGGGAACTTTCAGTGAATTTGTCATACTCAATAGTTCCTTGAGAAGGGTCCCTATTATCAGTTTGCTCTGGGGAAGACCATAAATGTACTCAATAAACGGAAGACTTCAGGTTTGCCACATCAGGGATTCTTTTGAGACCAGCATAAAAAATAAAGGAACAAAGGAAGTACTGGAAGAATCTGAAATGAGGGTTCTTATGAAATTGTTCTTGGCTTTAGTTAGCTTGTGGATGTTTTCATAGCCCCGCAGCTTAGCACAATAAACTTCAACGGCAGGAGAAATGGAGCGAGAACTAGTTGTTAAGTGCGTTCGTGTGATAGCTTTAGGCCTGTGTTGGATGATTAAGAGAACTTTAGACCTGTGTTGGATGAGTAGCAGACTCTTATTAAGTTGGGGGCCCCACTTCAACTTCTCAGACAATTTTACACCCAAATAATACAAACTTTGCACCCGTTCCAACAACTCGGCTCCTGCCCTTGCAGCACAATTTCTGGTTGGTCTAGTCCCGAACACCATAAACTTTGTTTTTGATGCATTCAGCTCAAGGCCTCTTAGGTCACAAAATGTTATCAATTAAGTTTTGAAGACCCACAGGTGTCTGGGAAACAAGTAACGAGTTATGGGTAAAAAGTAAGATTGGAATCTTATTGCCGTTTAGAGTTGATGAATCAGTCAGACATTCCAGTAAATCTTTGGCCACGCTGTTTATGCAGAGAGTGAATAGGGTAGGAGCTAGAACACACCCCTGGTGAAGACCTCATAGGATTAGGATCTAATCAGTGAGTTCTCCCTTGTCTCCCCAATATAACTGTGTGTATTATTTTCATGTAATTGTGTAATAAGATTAATAAGATGTGCAGGGACACCAATTTCACCTAGGACACTCCATAATTTGTCCCACGGAACAAGATCGAAAGCAGCACGTACATTTACAAAGGCTACATACAAGTTTTGTTTATTGAGCAACACATATTCGAGTACAAAATTGTGAATCTGAACACCTGGTCTTCGAACGAAACCCAGCTTGGAATAGAGACAACCTACGATGTTCATCTACCCAATTTAACAACTTATAAAGGACCTGCCTAGAAAAAACCTATAAGACTCATGGGCCTATAGTTTGGTAGATTACAAGCATCGCCGTTCTTGTAAATTGAGATGATTTCAGCTCCTTTCCACATTTCAGGGATTACCCTAGCAGCCACAATGGTATTGGATAATAAATTAATATATTTGGACCAGATTTGGGGCTCAGATTTGCACAAGTCTCCAGGTATCTTGTCTGGGCCAGGTGCCTTAGCTAGTTTAAGGTGGCTGATAGTGGCAAGGGTGTCAGATATACTGACGCAAAGTTTACTAGCCACTGATATATTAATGTTGGGGGTAGCTGTGATTGGAATTCTGGAACTTGAGCACAAAAACAAGTCAACACTATCAGCCGGGGCATACAAGAATGAAAAGTGTGTGACCCATTTTTCAGGTTGAATATGATGATGTAAAGAATTTGTACTACCCAGTCTTCCATGTGAGATTATGGCCAAAAGGCTTTGTTATTATTTGACTCAGCAGCACATAATAAATCTTGCCAGTTCTTTTCATCCCAATCATTCTTGGCATTCACAAGTACCATTTTATAGACAGGTATGGCCTTTACAATCTCCTGGCATGCACACATTTGAACGGCTGTCATAACGAGCACTTGGCTAATTTAAAACCAATTTAAATCACTGTTTCCTCTTCACGCAAAATGCTTGTGTCAGACATTTTATAAAAAAGTTATAGTTTATTGAAGAACCTTTTGTGGATTTCTAGAATAGGAATTTCCTCATCGGGGTGACCTACAAAAGCAGACAAGTGAATATCATATAGTTTGAGAATACTTAGGGCCATGTAAACTGCCTATGGTTATTAGCTATCATAGGTGGTGGTACAGCTGTATAACAAGAGGTTAAAACTGCACTAAAAGTGTCCCCATATAAAATGTAGTCAAGGAATTGTGGTCACTACCCACAAACTGTTGACAATTTTCATATTGGCAATGAGTGGCCATAGCCTTATGGCAACAAACACATAATTAATAATGCTCTTATGTGATCCCCTTCTAAAGGTGGGTGCCATTTCTTGGTCGGAACGAGTGCAGACATTGCAGGCTCTTAGGCCCCTGTCAACTTCAATTGAAGCTAGCTGGAGGGCTATATTTGAGAAATGACTCAATGATTTACCAGTTAAGAACAGTATGATTCACTGTTCATCCTCCTGCTCAGTCAAAACCTTATTATATGGTGAGGGTTCAAAAGTAACATTGAAATCTCCAGTAACAATGACTTTGACTCATTTTTGGTGGAATTCAATAAGCTCATTGAGGAGTTCTAAGTCAGGTGAGTCAGTATTAACTGGGCAGATCTCACATAACATTAAATAAAGCTATATTCAGCCCAGAAGGAAACTTAAGTCTGATCCCCATTAAGTCGGCTGAATCGACCTTCAGTAATAAAGAATCAATAATCCTCCTGTGGCCTGCACAAATTTCCCAGGTGGTCTGGCTTCCACATTGTAGCAAGTGAAGCCATTAATAAACACCTTATTTACTGCCCAATTTTCTTGGAATGCACAAATTTCTAAATCAACTATATAGGAACCCCACTCAGTATCACATCATTTGGATTTATACCTGCCAAGTTCTACGATATCCTAAAGAGGCCTGCTTTTGCAGGGGAACCAGCTTTATGTGTGATGTCTCCTAGCATTTGTTCGACCTGTGGGGTTCCAATACACATTACCCTTCCAACCCCGCTGAGCAGCCTGAAATGAGGTCACCCACCCTCCCTTCAATGTCATAGAGTCAGTGTTTTCACATTCAACCTGTAGGCCCATGCAGTCTATATTTCCTTCACAACCAATCAACAGAGATATATCACCCCGGGGCCCCTGTCAATCATTTAAGTTTTTTTTTTTTACGGAGTTTCATATAGCGCGAACTTGACCCGAAGGTATCGAGTATCAGAGCGCTTTACAGAGCACCAGTTGCGTTACATGAGGACACATTCATTTTTGTTGTGCACGGGGAGATTAAGTGATTTGCCCAGAATCACAGGATGTTCTGCGTCATTGCCGAGACTCGAACCCGGTTCCCCAGATTTGAGGTCGACCGCCCTAGCCGTTAGGCCAACTCCTCTCCCCAAGTTAACCCAACACATCTATTCCTATGTTTTTTTGATGCCCGAGGTCGATAGTTGTTAATTGGCTTTGGGTTATTAGCTTGTCCCATACTGTCAAATCTGTATGAACAGCACCACGGAGTGCACCAAAGGATGCTGATTCTTTCTACCGCTTGAGTAGATTTTCTATTCAAACAGCAGCTTTCTCATCGTGAGCGGCAACTTTCTCAATGCGAGCGTAGCGACCTACCGCAACTGCCCACATTGAACAATCTCGCTGGGAGGCGGTCTAACGCTTGATTGTCTTGTGCTCGCCAACTTACTGTTGTGAGCCGTGTGTGGGAAGAACTCTACCATACTGCAGTTGGTGGAGTTTTTCTGAAACTCCGCACTGCAAGCGGAATGGGCAAATCTCTGCAAACTCCGCCAGAGGAGCAGAGTTTACCGCACACCCCTAAATTTTACTACTAGTAACTTCACTACCAGTAGCTTTACTACAGTTAACTTTACTAGTAGTAAAGCTACTAGTAGTAACTTACCTTTGTGAATACCAAAAAGTAGTAAAGTTAGACTTTTGGTCTAACTTTAACTTTGTGAAGCGGGCACTAAGTTTAGACCAGAAGTCTAAACTTACACTTCAGGTCTAAAGTTAGACTTTAGGGCGTAACTTAGACTTCAGGTGTAAAGTTAGGCTTCAGGTGTAAAGTTAGGCTTCAAGTCTAAGTTTACCTTTCTGAATCGGGCCGTTAACGTCTTATTTTAGACCTAAAGTGTAACTTTAGACCTGAAGTCCAAACTTAGACTTCTGGTCTAAACTTACACTATATAAAGTATTTACCTATATGTTTATTTCCCTCGTAGTAAATTTGCATGTGAAACTAGTGCATGCAATTTTGGCCACATACCCTAATTTTGTATAAAAAACAAGGTAAACAGCAGGGTGAGATTGCATGTACAGACCTAACAAGTAATAGCATTTTCTTAAGACCTTTTACTACACAGTAACAGTTTTTCTCCATGCTATTTGTTTCTGCAATTTACCATAGCACTCAGAGTGAGGGTCTGTATCTATTTACTACTCTGCAGATGAAGGCCAAGGGCAATCATGGATAAGTTACATGAACACTGGCTTACATTTCATATAAAATATCCTTATATTTCATTAACATTAAACATTTTAAATGAAATATGTAATGAAAACCATGCACTCACCTACATGCAAGTAGTAAAAGAAAAATCACAGGTATTGTTGGTGCTGCATATAATCCATAAGGAATTCTTCCTGTTTCATTTTCTACAGAAAGATGGTATTAATAAATTATTTTTATTATTAACATTTTTTGCATTGAGATAATATTAACGCATAGACCCACTAATGCTATTTGTTGAGAGAAATGTTTACTAACATTTAGATTGACTATAGCTAATGAAGGCCTAGATCATAGCCAATGTTGTTTGTCATCTGATTTGTGACGCATGGACATTTTACCTCTAAGCAAGCAGGACTCCTAATTATCGAAAACAATATTTCATTTCAAGACGGGAGGCTGCCATTATGCATTTTAACCTTTAATTGCCACTCCGCAGCACCTTTAAAGAATTACAAACCATCACAAACAGTTTTCTTTTCTTTGTGCTAATCATGGAATGTTTTAATGAAAAGCAAATTCAGGAAGACATCTGCAGTTTGCAGACTGGTCCATTTATCTTATCTAGTTGCAGGGAGTTGCTTGAAGGACGCAGAGAGAAACCTGTATTGTGAGAAACCATGAGAACCGAACCAGCATATAACTGTATCTTTACACTTTAACATAATTGGACAGTCTTATGAGAACTGCATGTAGGTACTTAAAATGTTAGAGCTTGTGGGCCCAATTCACAAAGGTAAACTTAGACCTGAAGTCCAGCTTAGACCTGAAATGTAGTTTTAAACCTGAAGTCTAAGTTTAGACTACATGTTTAATTTAGACTTGAAGTCTAAAGTTTAGACCAGAAGTGTAAGGGTCCGATTCACAAAGATAAACTTGGACTTTTGGTCTAAATTTAGACAATACGTCTAAGTTTACAACTTTGGAAATTCACAGAGGGCATTTAAGAGTACTATCTTTGGCTGAAATTTCATGCATCCGCAGTGCCATGAATGGGAGGAAGACCCTTCTCCTACATCGCGGCCAAGACCTGGAACTACTGCCCCTCCGCATCAGATGAGCCCCCACACTGCAAGTATTCAGGAAGATCCTCAAGACCTGGCTCTTCGGATGAGCAGGAGCCGCCCAAAATCCCCCCAGCACCTTGAGACCCTCACGGGTGAGTAGTGCGCTTCACAAATCCCTGAATGATTGATTGATTGATCTCCGCAGAGATCTGCCCGAGTGCAGATATAAAGATAGTACTCGTAAATTCCCTTTGTGAATTCCCAAAGTCGTAAACTTAGACATATGGTCTGAGTTTAGACCAAAAGTCTAAATTTACCAACATCCACAGATGCATGGCAAACGTCACCAACTGGAACAACTGCCTGCAGCTGAACACAGATCAGACAGAAAAATGGATCTTTGGCAACAGCAGCAACACATGGAACGACTCCTGGTGGCCATAAGACCTAGTACCCGTACCCACTCACTCCAACCACGCCAGAAACTTCGGAATCATTGACAACAAGCTCACCATGAAATCACAGATCAATGCCATCTCCTCCGCCTGCTTTCTCACTCTGCGCATACTACGTAGGATCTTCAGGTGGCTACCCGTGTACACGAGGCGCTCTGTGACACACGTCCTCATCACCAACCGACTGGACTACGGCAATGCCCTCTACATAGGAATCGCTGCACACCTTCCACAGAGACTTCAGACCATACAGAACGCCACAGCCAGACTCATCCTTGCCCTTCCCCGACAAACCCACATCACACTCTACCTAAGGAAACTCTACTGGGTCCCCGTACAGAAGAGATGCCAATTCAAGCTGCTGACCTACGCACACAAGGCTCTACACAACCAAGGACCTGCCCACATTAATCATTGCTTGAACTTCTACCAACCATCGAGAAGACTACTTCGCCTCCCTTTCACTTGCCCATACTCCTCGCATCTATTGAAGCAGAAGTGGAGTATGCTCCTTCTCTCACATCGCAGCAAAGACCTTGAAAGGCCTCCCCATGCACCTCCGGACCATCACCTCACTTCCGGAATTCCGAATGGCCCTCAAGACCTGGCTGTTCAAATAAGCCCCTGGGGCCTACAAGTGCCTGTATAACCTTCCGGGTGATGAGCCACGCTTTATAAATCCTGATTGAGTGGCCTTTGTGAATCAGGCCCTTTGTTTAGACCTGAAGTCTAACTTAGACCTTAGACCTGAATTCTAAGTTTAGACTACATGTCTAATAGTTTAGACCTGAAGTCTAAGTTTAATCCTAAAATCCAACTTTAGACCGGAAGTTGAAGTTTGGGCCTAAAGTCTAACTTTTGACCTGAAGTCTAAATTTAGACCTAAAGTTTACCTTTAGACCTGAAGTCTAACTTTATACCTGAAGCCTAAACTTAGACCTCAGGTCTAAAGTTGGACTTCAGTTCTAAAGTTATACTTTAAGTCTAAACTTAAGCTTCAGGTCTAAAGTTAGGCTCCAGGTCTAGGTTTACCTTTGTCAATTGGGCCCTCAGTTTAGACCTGAAGTCCAAGTTTAGACTTCAGGACTAAACTTACACTTCAGGTCGAAACTTACATTTCAGGTCTAAACAAAGGGCCTGATTCAAAGGGAAAGTTAGACCTAAGACCAAAAGTCTAACTTGACTACTTTTCGGTATTCACAAAGGTAAGTTACTGCTAGTAACTTTACTACTAGTAAACTTACTAGCAGTGAACTTACTAGTAGTAAAGTTACAACTAAAGGTACTAGCAGTAGCATACCTTTATGAATACCAAAATGTAGTAAAGTTAGAGTTTGGGCTAAGTTAGACTTTGGATCTCAGCTTACCATTGTGAATCGGGCCCTGTGTGTTTTTAGTGCAGATGATGATGATTTCAGATCAAAATAGAGCAGTGTTCTCTCAGAGAAAGGGGGCTGACACTCCTTGTCCTTTCCTTTCAAGACTAATACCTGCTGGGTTTTTTTCTTTTCCTAAGACTTGATCTAATATGGTTGCCTATCAATTGAGGTTTTTGCATTCTGATTATAACTTGCTACTAATCAATTTTTGCCTTCTGTAAACTATTAACTTTTAATAAACCTTCATGGTTTGAAACTAAATTGTCTGTCCTTCTTGTATGCTTCACATATTATTGAATGAATTGATTTGTTGCCCATGCTCAGTTGTGCATCACCAAAGTCCTTAGGGGATTAACACTGCTCCCTGACCATCGAGAGAAGTAGTTTATGTTTCTCAAATTTGCACATAAAAAAGCGCCAACAGTATTATATCCCAAAAGTTCTAAACTTCAAATAAGTAAGTTTGCAAAGTCCTCTAACATTCATAAAAGTGTGAAGTTTATGAATCATATTAAATATGATTGGAATTATTATTGAGGGATGGTGCCATGTAGCTGAGGTGTCATCACAAGCACTTTGACAACATCAATAGTATAACAAGAATTGAAATCTCATGTCTGTTGACTCATCTGCATTTCAGGTAGATTAATAAATAGTGATTCAGTATATACAGATAAAAACAGGTACTAAAACTGATTGACAGTCTTACTTTCAAAATATTAGTTGACAGACTGATGAAATTCACAAAATAAGGATGAAGTTGCAAGGCATACATCCCTCTAAATGATGTCCCCAAAAGAAGTGAAATGGGCTTATTATGAGGTGGCTGGAACTACATCACTCTAAGGCTTCAAGAAAAGCACTGATAATGCCAAAAGTGTGTAGTGTCTTGTGAGCATGTAATGACAAAACCTTTGTGGCGGCTAATGTATTCTGTTGAACTGTGACATAAGCATTAGAGCATAGTGAATTAAATGCAGGTTTAGAATGTGAAGTTTGCGGTTACACAAACAAGAATAAAGACGTGATATACAAAGCTCTGTTTGTGGCACAGTCATTGGTGAGTACCCAGGCTTGGGAAGACGCTACAATTGGTGACAAGATAGGGGATAAGTATCCGAAGATCGACAGTTCCCTCCAAGAGAGTTTGCCATGGTCCAGCAAACTGTCTGCGCATGCCACGTGTGCCTTCTTGGAAGTGCAGAGTCGACGTTTGGCGTATGTGAAGTCAAACCACAGTCCCAGTTCCGTGAAAGGCATTTGACGCTAATGAAAGCATCACTGAAAAGTCTACACATCAGTGGCCGAGAACCTGCTGGGAAGGCCACACAAAGAGGTACTGCGCAACTATGTATCTCAAAGCCATACATTCATACGGAATGACAACGCTATAGGAGGATGCAACAGGGTTTTGAAAGAGCAGCAAAGTTCAAGATAACACTGCGAATAGAAGCAATGTGAGGCAGAGATCAACCAGGTGTCAGATAGCACAAAGAGACACTTGAAGATAAAGTGATACAAGAAACGGGCATTTGCTAACCAGAACATTTTGCCTGGGGTTGTGCTTGCAAAGCTGTCCATACCCAAAGCGGCAGAGCACCAAAACTGCTGGGTGGTGGCTCAAAACAACTCCCAAGATCTCCTAAAAGCAAAGGGCTCCCATGTAGGGAGGTCAAGGTTCCACTGGCTGTCCACAGTGACCCAGAGGCCACCACAGCATAGAGCCTTAGAGATGGTATGGATGAAGCGGGTCCTAGCGGACAGCAGACAGTGTCGGAAGGAACTCCACCCTCAGCATTAGCCAATCTCGTAAATGGTTACGATGCCGCCGCCTTCTTGAAATCGCCACTGCCATTCGGTACCGCCAAAAAGTTGATTATTGGTGACAGATGGACTGCCTGGAAAGAAACATTTAATGATTTAATTGATGCGATTGAAGAAGCAGATAACAAGAAGATTGTCCATTTCCTTAAGAATCTTACTGGTGAAGGTGTAAAAGAAGTCATTAAGAAAATGCAGCGAGCTGACAAAATTACATTCAGTCAAATCAAAGCAGCCTTGAATTTTAAGTTCAATCCAATGCCAAATGTAGATTACGAAAGATTCATCTTCAGTCAAGACAGACAGACAGCTGGTGAGACCATCGACAAATTTGCTGAGAGACTGGATATGCTTATCAAACACTGAAAAGTTAAATACATTTAATGATGAGGAAGCTATACGCCTCAGAGTGATTGACAGATGCTTGTAAGATTCGTTAATACGACGAATGCTGAGAGAAACTCTTACTTAGTCTGGAGCGAGTTCTCATGGCTTCCAGAGCTTAAGATCGTACTGATCAACAAGCTGTTGACATACAGGACAGAGGTGCCTAGAGTGAGTCAGTCATGAATGTGAGAAATAAACAAAAGCACAAGGCTGAGAGACTCAGAGTGAATTCTCTACAGAAAAAGAAATTGTGCTTCAGGTGTGGATTTTCGTGTCCACACTAAGGTAAATGTCCCAGCCATTGGGCAGATCTGCAAACGGTTGTGGAAAGGAGAACCATTTTCTGATGATGTGCAAGGCAAAGGAAAAAATAAGTGTGTCACAGCGTGAAGACAAAATGGCTGTCGGAACTTTCCAGAAGTAGAGTTCAACACGTGCTCAGAAAGCCACACGGCTGTAGCAGCTGAGGCAAATCGACACCAAATGAAGACGATTGACATCTAAATCTTCATCAAATAGTTCTTCCATATCAATATCAAGTGTAAGTGAAGACGATGGGTGTACCATGTTGATGTTTACCTCAGAGAAGCATGAGCATGTTGGACTGGTTGCCTGTGAGTAAAAACATCAGTCCAAGAAAAGCCAACATGACAAAGCACCAAAGTCGTTTAAACAATGTCCGAAGATCACACTAAAAGTCAATTGTTGTTCAATACCTTTCATTATCGATAGTGGAGCATCAATACATTTTATGCCTGAGGAGAAATATAATGAACTGTCTCCAGTGCCCCAACTTACGCCATTGAAAACTAAAGCATATACATCTGCTGCATCGACGACACTAAAAAGGCAAGATTCATTTGTAGCAGCGATGTAGGATAAGAAAACAAAAGTCCAGGGACCCAGTCATGTGCTTCAAGGTACGGCATCAAGTGCCTGTTTACTCAGCTTCAGCACAGTTGCTGATATGGGACTGATATCTTTGAACTATAGCATGATTGCTCATCACAAAATAGTAAGTCAATTCCCTTCTTTGTTTCATGGGTTGGGAAGATTTAACACTCTGAAAGTCAAATTACATATTAATGAGAACATCTGTCCTATCACTCAGACACAGATGAATTGCCTTTCACTTACAGGAAGCTGTTGAAAAGGAACTTGAATCTTTACTCAAGCACGATATCATTGAGCATTCTACTGGTCCAACTCTATGGGCTAATTCAATAGTGGTAGTACCCAAAAAGGACAGTGAAGGAGCTGCTCGCATCTGCATGGATATGTGTCAAGTGAACAAGGCCATTTAAAGAAAATTACATCCAGGTTCACACTTTGCCAACATGAATGGTGTAAAGGTATTCTCTCGTCTGTATCTAAATAAAGGATATCATCAGTTGGACCTCGAGAAAAATTGCAGGTAAATTACAACTTTTTCTACAAATGTTGGTCTGTTCTGTTACAAGAGACTAAGGGACATATTTATGAGAGGCTTGTCCCGCCGTTGCATCACTAAGTTTGATGTGACGGCGGTGCAGGCAGTACTCCACATCTACAAGTCGACGCATGTTGCCAAATGTGTCAGTTTTTGTAGACCTGCATCAAAAAATGCCTGTGCCAAAATCGGCTGCACAACACACAGAGTGAAATATGCTAGGCAGGTGTTCCCTCATAAATTCTAACTTAAAACTAACACAGTGATATTTATGGTTTTGCCAATGTGTGACGCATTGTCGTAATGCAACATTCAGAGCCTAAAATGCGTCTGAATTTCAGCGCATTGGCAACCCAGGCGTAGGAAATTATGCAGTGGCTGTGGTTCATAAAGACAGGCCTTACAAAACAATTTGACAAGCTCAATTACGCCATGAAGGTGCTCATTCTTCAGGTGAAAGTTGCAAGGTGAAAGTTACAGAGTTAGACACACCATGTAGGCAGTGCAGGAGGAGGGAGCATATTTTTCACCTGTGGATTTCCCTCATTGAACTCAGGAAGGATGAGGTCATCAGATATTACAAACTCAGGAGGGACTCCATAATAGAAATGCTGAACAAGATAGCACCACGACTCCAGCCCCCAACTGCCAGGCCCACCAACATCCCTCAAAAGGGCAAGCTGATGGCAGTCTTCCACATGCTAAAACAGAAAGAGGTACAAATTGACCCTATGTATGCCAGTGTGCCTTTCAATACCATTTATCAGTTGACACAGGACCTCAAATAGGTATTACTTGGATTTCATGCACACTGACATCCAAGGTGTTGCACTGAGCTTCTACATCCTTGAGTGGCATAGGTATGATGCTAAATAAGAAGTAGTCGAGTCATGAGTATCTGCATATTGTCAGTGCATGCATAATTATAGTACTTAAGAATCTCTTCAATGTAAGCATTGAGGCTATCATATGTGCTTGATCATATTGTCATGATCACTGAGAAAGATATTTGTGGATGTGTGAAACTGTGTTAGTGGCTCACATGCCACATAGAACCGATTTTGTGCAGGTGGGCATTTGCATGATTATTAAGGCATTTTCACTGGGTGCCAGTCAAGTAACTGATGCTTATTGCCATACTGTGCCGTTCAATTGTTAAATGAGACTTTCCGCATAATGTCATGGCAGTAGATGCATATGATGTTTGGGCATGTCCAACCAGAGCAGGTCATAGTCACTTTAGTGCTATTTCCTTGAGATGCTAAGAAGTGGCTTTTGTATATACATATCCACCATGGTCTAGGTAGACCTATCTGCAACAGGCATACAACACACTGGTTCATAGGAGTGCATTTATTTACAGGTGTGCCCATAGGCATGTACAGTTTTGCAGTTCTTGGGCAACAACATCAACATTGTTATAAACCAAAGGATGTCCAGACAGAGTCCATATGTGACACATGTTATGTGCATGAAGAGGTGGGGAGGATTCCAGTGAGAAGGAGCTCCTAATTGACATTAGGGAAGGTAGGCCTCATCAACAGTCCACAAAAGGATTAGATAACCAGGTGAGCATACAAAAAGGGGACAGTACCAGGTGACAAAGGAGGTGGCATGGTGATAAATACAAATCCACTGAGAAACTAGCCAAGAAGTACAGACAAATGTTACTGGGCACTTCGCCCCCAGAAATTGGTGAAGTACACATCTTCCTCCTCTGATCTGTGTTGTGCCTCCCCGGAGGATGGTGGTGTTTGTATGGGAGGCATCTGAGGCACACACAAATCAGTGGCAGAGGATGTCGCTCCCCTGTCCCCAGCAGCATTTGTCAGTGCCAGCAATATAGGTAGCACAGCACAGACAAAGGCCTGATAGCTTGCCAACAAGGCAACAATGTCGCTGTGGAGGGCACCCATAGTTGTTATATAGGAGTCCTACTTGCGCTCCATAGATTGCAAGATGGTGTGCATGTTTCTCAGCTGGGTGGCAACCTCAGTGGTGTCACATTGGCAGGGCTGTTGTTCTTGTCTCTGCCTCATGACACAAGCAATGTCAGCCAGGGACTGTTCCATTCTATGGAGCAAAGGGTAGGTGCCTTTCATTGTCTCAGAGTTGTTCTTCTTGGGACTGAAGCACCTACGACTCCTTCTAGGGTACCCGCAATGGTCTCCATCCCAGCCCTCACCTCATCTACCAGCTGCCGCTGGACTCCTACCGCACTCGCCATTGGAAGGCATTGGGGGTCCTTGGAGTCCACAGCTGGGCTTGGGCTGGCAGATGGGGCATGTCCTGTGGTAAGCGGTTCCTTTGGAGACCTAGCAATAAAAAGAAGGTGTTCCAATGGAGTCCAGGAGTTGCTGGAAGGTGTCATCTTTCATGGGGGCAGGATGTCATCGCCAACAGGTTGGTCATCCAGGACAGGCTGCTGGTCAGAAAGTGTAATTTCTCCCTCTGCAATGAAATTGGAATATGATAATGGTGATCTATGATAGGTGTTGATATGAGTAATTTGACTGATGCAGACTTTATTCTCATTCACTATCAGTTAAACATTGATGTGTAGGACATATGTTGCTCTCCGGAAATGAGGCCAAGTTGCACTATAATTGCCTTTTAGATGGCAATATCTGTACATTGTACACACAACCACGGTGTGAGAAGGCTGCCTTTTCGTGTCATACCACACATTGCAACACAGTTACACAGCTTGTTGACCTGCCTTGCCTAGGAGGGTAAGTTGAGGTAAGGGCCACATCTGTGTTGATTAGTTTCCTTTTTTATGATGGCTATACTGATTCACTCATTGACAGCACTACTGTCACCAGGGTGCCTGCATTCCCTCTAGTCACTACTCAGTCCACAGCTCCTGGGCAAGTGATATAGGTTTGGCCATGCATTTGATCTGATCCTGGCTCTACCCTTCACAGAGTATACCATGTTACTCTACCTTGTTGTGCTGTCTTCCATGCACTTTGTGCATTAATGTGGCCAAGGGCTCATATTTGACACGCATCCACACATCTCCACAGCTGGCAACCTTGCTACACTGCAGGATTGTGTAAAGGCATTTACTTACCATGGTTTACCTATTTGTGTGTAATCATGTAATTCAATTACACATACAGTCATCTCCATTGTTCAGAACAGTAGGCACTGTGTACCATCTCTGAGGGGGATAGGCCCAGTCAAACTTTGAAAATTGCAACTACTGATGCTCATCCCATTTCATCATTGCCAGAGTCAGTTATCTATAGAGTATCACACATCTCTTAACTCAGACCGCTCACTTGTACCTGTACATGACTCCTCTGGCAATCCTCATTTATAAACAGGTACTCTACTTACTGTCACACACTGATGACACTCAGATTATACTTTGACTATCATGTGACACCAACACACCAATATAAGTTACCATATGCAATTGACTGACATGCCTACCTGCATGTGAGAGGTCTGGCTCAAGCTGTACTCAACATGCTAATAGTAATGATACTCTGTGACATGTACCTACCCTGGTTGGCCACACAACTGGGCCTTACAACTCACCCTCCACCCGTCCCCAAAACATGCCCATCATTGTGGATACCTAGCTTGCCCGGTCACTTTGCTATTTCCTGTTTCACATTCTCCTGCTTTGACATATGTAGCATAGACAGACATTTGTTTTTACGGCTCCCTCCTGACACCTGCTACATCCTCACCCTCGTCCACATTATATGTAGTATGAAGTACACCAATGCCCTCTTTCACGCCATCCCTTCACAGCTGAAACACAAGTGTGACACTATCAGACACAGCAGTGTGTGACTATCCCTCAGGCTACTTTGTGGTACACACATCACAACTCCCTTGCTATGCAATGGCTCCCCATTCAGACACAGTGCCACTTCAATGTGCTCAGTCACACCTACATTGCACTGCATTACAAGGGGCCCACCAGGCTCACACACCATCTATTCCCCCAAAAAACACTCATGGTCATCTGGTGTGCATCATTTGCATTCACCCCCACCCCCAGTATACATTTGTACATGACAGGAGGTAGGGTGGTCTCTAACATGGCAGATAACACATGTGTGCTCTCACCCTGCACATTAGGACAGCTGCATGCAAAGTAGCTTCATACCAGTGA
This sequence comes from Calotriton arnoldi, assembly GCA_963921515.1. Taxonomy (NCBI): domain Eukaryota; kingdom Metazoa; phylum Chordata; class Amphibia; order Caudata; family Salamandridae; genus Calotriton; species Calotriton arnoldi. The sequence goes on from CAWUFW010016506.1 coordinate 169,158, forward strand.
CTACACATGTGGCTCTTTGCATGATCCTACTTGGTGATACTTCACATACTCCACACCTGAACCCCCTTTCACATGAGGAGTTATTCCTCTGGCAACCACATTCCATTTCATTGCTTTACAATCCAGATTTGTCCGGATGGGCCAGAGTTAGACACAATAGTCTCATGATACAAGGGGGCTTGCATTGTCACAGTCAGGTTGGGCAGGGTTCAAGTGTCCATGCATGATGTGCTGCTCCAATCCAGGTTTTTTGCTTTGTATTGTGGGACTTGTAGTCCTGGTCATTCATGCTCTACATTCCACTACAAGTCCTGGCATACAAAGATTAACTTGGCTGGTGCTGCACATCACACATGACTGGACAGACTTGAGGGAGTTGGACTGGGCTATACAACATGTAACTGGGCAGTATGACTTACAGTTATGTGATGTATGAATTAACATCTGAAAGATTCTTGCCCTTTCCCTTGCACACAGCACGGTGCAGCACAGGGACGTAGCTTTCTATGCTGCACAGTATGACATTTTTAACCATATTGTCCCTTGCTGCCACTTACCCTGTGGGTCTTGCTGGTCCTAAAAGTCAGCACTGTCCTGTCCATCCACTCCTTCCACTCCTGACAACAACTCTACTGGGATGACAGATGCCACCTGCTCCTCCAAGGGATCCAGCACCTCCTGGTCCTCAGGTCCTAATCCTCTTGTCCGCATGGCTGCCTCAGGTCATTGGCCAGTTTCTCCGTGTTCCTGTGCTTATAGTCATGCCAGTGTTTCTTGCACTCTGGCAATATCCTTTTAGTTTGCCCTACACTGTTTACCTTCTCCACTATGGACTTCCAAATGGCTTCTTTCTTCCCTAATGGCACTTTTGAGGTGAGAAAGAGTTGATGTTCATGCTTTGTCACCTCTGTTATTAAAATTTGGTTCTCCTCCTCACAAAAATTGCTCTTCCTCTTTCTCTTCCCCTAGGGTTCTGTCTGAACAGTCCGGCTGGTGTTCGGATAATGCCCTGACTGTTGCTGCCTGCTCCATGTCTCCCTTTTGATGTGTTGTAAAATTATTTTCCAATACGTCACTTTTTAAGGGATTTTTGATGCAAGATGGACTCCAATGTGATGCAAAGCTGATTTGCGGCACATAAGCGTTGCTTTACAACCCGCAATGCAGCTTCGCTTCACTTTGGCTGCAAATGCATCACATTTCTCTGTGGCATCCGGCCCATCGATGTGTCATTATTTTTGATGCACCTTGGGTCCTTACTACATGGTGTGCTGTACCATAAATACGGTGCATAGATGTTGTTCGAAACTGTCATCACAGCACAACGTTTTCTGACGCATCTCTGCCTTACCTCAGCAATGCACCAGTTCTCATAAATGAGCCCCTAAGGTTTGGTGTGTCATCAGCTGCACAGCCATTCCAAGATGTCATTCGAAGAATCATACAGCCTGTCATGAATGCTTTAAATCACAGTGATGACATATTGGTTTTTGACACTACACAGAAGGAGCATAAAAAGCTCTCACACAAGTGTGTAAGTTGCTCACTGATGCTGGTTTAACTTTGAATACTGGGAAATGTGAGTTCTATAAGAAAAAGTTGAAATTCTTTGGACATACCTTTTCTGAGGGGGGTAGGACACCCGATCCTGCTAAAGGACAAGCGCCGTCAAGAATGTGTCATTGAGAGATTAGACAGCATCTTCACGGCCTGGGGGTATTCCTGCTATTTTAAAGTCTGACAACGACCCACCTTTCAACAGTCAAGAATTCAAAGACTTTTTCAGTCATCTTAATGTTAACAATCAGAAGAGCACCCCTCTGTGGCCACAGGCCAATGGCCTTGTTGTACGTTTCATGAGTACTCTGAAGAAAGCTGTCCAGTGTGCTGTACTAGAAAAGCTCAACTTTAAAGCTGTTTTAAATTTCACTCTTGGAGCTTACAGCTCGAACCCTCACTCAACCACAGGTCAAAGCCTTGCAACGTGGATGTTCAGGAGAGTCATGACAACCGAGTTACCTCAATTGACCAACAGAAGAGCAAATATCTAGGAAGAAATGCGCATGAAAGACTTGAATTGTAAGAGGAAAATGAAAGCCTAAGCAAACAAGCGTTGACATGCAAAAGAGGTCACCTTCACTAGAGGAGATCGAGTTCTTGTTTATCAGCAGAGAATATGAAAGTCTGATGCTCATTTCAATGTTGAACCATTTCATGTTCTGACCAGCAAAGGACACATGGTGAGTGCCCACCATCCTGGGAAGTCCATTACACGAGATTTCTTGCATTTCCAATGTGTGTCTCATTGCAAGTTCGGCACTGGTGTCATTGTAATGATTGGGTCTAAAAGGACGAGTGAAGAACCCCTGACTGCTGCTGTTTCTCCATCACCAACGCCAGTAATGGACATTTTTTCTGCCTGTCCCCAGTTTCCGAAGACATGGTCGGGACATATTATCCAAGTGTCACAACGACTCACTGAAGAGCTCTAATTGTATATATTTGTAAACATTGTAATTTATATTTAACATAGGGGGAGATGTAGTGTTGTGTGAGTATGTCAAGACGGAACCTTTGTGGCTCCTGATGGCCTCTGTAGAACTGTGACATAAGCATTAGAGCATAGTGAATTGAATGCAGGTTTAAAATGTGGAGTTTGCAGTTACACACGAAGAATAAAGGCATGCAGGTGCGGCTCCTCCATGTGGGCAGAGGAGCGTCACCCCACTGCTTTCTCGCAGTGCGAGAAACAGAAACATAAAATGGTATTATGAATACCATTTTATGTTTCTGCTTCTCGCACTGTGAGAAAGCAGAAAGAAGGGTTTGGTTGGGAGCGGGAGAGTGGGCGGTCCTGTTGCAGGACAGGGGAGGGGTGGCTTGCCTACTGTTGTGGGCGCTGACTGATTGGTCGGCCCTAAGGCACAGCCTGAATGGAGAAAACGGCCTCCCCATAGACACCTGTGCATCGGGATCCCAGCCAATCACAACGCTGCCATTGCAGCATTGTGATTGGCTTAGGGGAGGAGAGGGAGGCTGCCTGCTTCCTGGGACTCAGAGAGCAGAGAGAGAAGTAGACGCGACGCTGGACCGGAGGCGAAGGTAAGTTTTAATTTTTTTTATTAACCCCCCTCCCCACGTGACCCCCGTCCCCTCCCCCACACCCGCGAGTTATGCCGGCCGCGACTGAAGGCATGTTACACTAAGCTCTGTGTGTAGTGTAGTCATTGGCGAGTACCTGGACTGGGGAGGATGCTACAAAGTGGAGTCATTTCAGAGCCAGAATAGATCTCATAAATATGGACTTTTGGGCCCCTTTCAACCTTACCATTAAAAAATTAAAATAACAATAATAATAATACTCTATACTTCAGTACAGCCATTTTTTAAAGGGTACTCGATATAGGGACCTCACCAGGACAAACAGCATTTTTAGGGCTGGACATTGTAACTAGAAGGGTATAACTATTGTCAGCAGTGAGTTTTTGACTGTCAACTTTTCTTCAAATTATAGTATACATCCTTTCAGGTAACAGCTTTATTTTTTACCTTCATCACACTGAGTCCTGTTTTTTTTTGTACCAGTATTTACCATTGACCGTGATTACCTGTTTAGAGAGGCACGTTAATTTCCGCATAGGCTAATAAAATAACAATAAAGGTGATGGAAATTGGACCTCTCTTTCTAAGCCAATAAAAGGAAGATACTCTCTGAAAAGACATTCTGTATTGATTATCATCTCACCGCAATCAGTGTGTGTGTGTGATTGTCAGGTATAGGATAGGGAAGATTAGATTATATGTAAAAAAGGAAATGAAAGACAAATTGAGTTAAAAAATGTTGAGGCTAACCTGTAGGTCTATGGAACATACATAAAGATATGACACCTTTTTACAAGTAACTTTTTGAATTGTAGATAGATACACAATTTCCCTTTGGCTAGCCCCTTCCCATTGCTCCCTTCTTAGACCTAAATCTAACTTCTTTTTCTCTTACATAATATTGTTACATCCATTTTTAGTTGGGGCAATACTACACTCCGCCTCCAGTGGTTTCTTCTTACATTTGCTCTTTACTTTTTTTTCTTTCTTTTTTGTCGGAGTTTTATATAGCACGAACTTGACCTGAAGGTATCGGGTATCAGAGCACTTTACATGAGCTCCAGTTTTGTTACAGAAGGACACAATAATTTTTTGTTAGGCACAGGGAGATTAAGTGATTTGCCCAGATCAGAGGATGTTGAGTGTCGTTGTGGAGGCTCGCACCTGGTTCCCAGATTTGAGGTCGACTGCCCTAGCCCTTAGGCCACATCCTCTCCCTAAATATTCCTTACATTACTCTAATCCTGACTCAACCCCTACACCTCCCTAAGGTTAGCCACAACTCGTGAACCAACCCAACATCTTACCTCGCCTCAGTCCTAATGCCGACCCTTTCCTTATACCATATCTTCCTCTAAACATGAGCCTAACCCAACCACTATAGTTACCCCAAGCTACCAATCTGCTCTGGACTGCTGCACTGCATGTCCAGCCTTACCAAGACTGGTTGCACCTTGCAAGTTCTTACTCAGTCCCTGATCAGGCCGCTCTGTCCATCACAATATGTTTCCTTCATTTCTGGGCAAGAGCCCAAAGCCTACATGAGCCTGGGGTGATTTTCTATGCACAAAATAATTATAGATCTGGCCAGCATGAGCCTGAGGTTCCTTTCTACACACCCTACACCTGGTCAGCAAAAAATGAGAGAAAACAATAATAGCTTCACCAAACAGATTTTTGTCCCAAAACATGGGTGCCTGCATAAAAAATAGGGAAAAAGGAATGTCTTCTGACTAGGTGTTCTATCTCTTTCATTTGTTCCAGTGTCAACCAACTATAATATACCAATATTGATACATACGATATCAAAACATAAAAATCTCGGAAATTAATATTGATCATAAAAATATCAACTTCCTATACTTAACTAGTAAAAGCACAAATATCAAGACCAAAAATATTGTTGCTAAAATATGGATTTCAACTATATTGAAAACAAATATCAGATACGAAATCATTGTTGCCTTTAAATAAAAATATATGTCAAAAATATCGAAACACACAATGCCGATGACAATAATATCGCCAAAATAACTAAATAATTACTAATAGATATAAAGAAACACTTTTAACATAAAACAATTACTTTAAATGTTTTACACACATAGTAAGTTAAACAACAATATATTGCATTTACTTTTCACCCCCAAAAATATATAACAAAAAATTATAACAATACAAACCCAACAAAATGTAAGTATATATATATATATATATATATATATACACACATACACTCATATTCGGAAGTAGCAAACTATAAATTATCCATCAAAAATAATACCTAAATTTGCATTTACCATAGAAGGACCAAAGAAACAAAAAAGATCTAACTAAAACTAAACAGCTGTAACCTTAACTCTGCCCTCATGCGTTACAGGCCCAACTCATGGACCGTAAATTACCCTGAAAATCTGTCCAATAATGCTAAAAATAACTTTAAGCACAGAATTTTGAAGCAGCATCAGGAAACTGCTGCAACTGATGGCAATAAAAACGACTTTGTCTTTTACACTAAACAGCCAACATAATGGAAAAACATCTTCCTTATTCATCTCCAAGTCACTAAGTCAGTCAAAATATGCTATGGTTCAAAAATGTCCACAACCGTCTCCCCAACCTTTAGAGGGGAACTCACCATCTCCATCTTCAGAACAGGAAACATTCTCATACAAGTCACTGACCCTCACCTCACCACTTTTGACCATCACTTCCCTACACTTTTCTCAGCATTAACTCCACAGAACCACCTAACCCACTCTCCCATATCCCCCCCTGACAAAAAACCCAGACCCGACCGGGCCTCCCTTCCCGGCCGACTCACTCTCCAAACGCAGGGACATCCACCATTACTCATTACAATCACACTACTCCCATTATCTCACTCCACCGACAAATATCCACCATAATGACTGCAACAGCCCCCACCCTGACCAACACACATTCAGTTAATACACCCCTCAAGGCTTATCTCGAGCTAGGCAGATCGGACACTAACTACAGTCGGTCCACTATTGAACTCATTATAGACACTCCCCTCCGGACCACAGTAGACCCAACTCTGTTTGATCAAACTATCTCTAACTCTAATACTGACCTCTTTCCACATGCCCAAACCTTCCTCACTGCTAAGGTCACTGCTAGTCCTAATGACACTGACCTCCTCCTAAGCATTGCGCATTCGCCTTCCTCTGACCCAAGACCCTCAACGCCCCCTCTCAATTGCAAGACTGGAAGCCAGTCAGTCAGTCAAAGTACTTTATTTCGCTAGTTGTAAACAAACAGTATAAAGGTATTTCATCAGTGATAAAAACAAGAAATACATTGTAAAAACGCTTCTATAAAATGATTAAAACATCTTATATACATGTAATTTACATACAATTGAACTCATAGTTGACATTTGCGAGTCTTTATAGCACTTTGAAAACACAAAGCCAAGCAATAACAGGTATACTGATCAGGCAACTGCTTTAAGCATAAATTATCTGACTCCACCCGTTCAATCAATCTCCACTCCTAGTCCAAATAACACCATTCACCCCCATAACCCAGTACTCCCAGTACACTCTCCTTCCACAGACCCTAGACATACAATGCTCCCACCGAAGGCTAGAAGCACAATTGACACACTTACACAACGACTGTTCCGAATGGAGCAAAAAATTGACTCCCAAGCTGTCGACATCTTACATCTATGACAAGACCTTCCTAGCATGGTTAAGCAACCCCACTCACATACTCCGGGCAGTTGCACACTGCCCCCCACACAGATGCCCCCACGGCCCCCCACTCCTTTGGGGGGCCAGGCCCCTCAACCTCTCCATGTTCTTGACCCCATCTCAATAACGGAAGCAGATAATATCAACAATTCTTACCTCTCAATGAGCCAGATTACAGCTTTCTCCACAATCCCAGTAATACTTGGCACAAACAGAATCCCTAGAACTGTCTATTTGCCCAGACCACCTGCTCAATACACTAATATTCATACAGTACACTCCAGCAATGATAATCCCTGTCCTCTATCATGCATGCTCCTGAACTGTAGATCAGCAGTACAACACGCCTGATTAGACTTGACATATTTTGGCGTCTTTCCCCTGAGTTTTTGCTTTCTGACCTCCCGGTTTTGAATCTGTTTTTGCTGGCTTTGTATCTCTGCGCACTTTCTCACTGCTGATCAGTGTTAAAGTGCAAGTGCTCCTGTGGTAAACTGTGTTATGAATTGGTGTTTCCATGATTGGCATATTTGATTTACTTGTCAGTCCCTAGTAAAGTGCACTGAGTGTGCCAGGGCCTGTAAATCAAATGCTGTTAGTGGGCTGCAGCACTGGATTATGCCACCCACGCAAACAGCCTGTAAATGTAACTCAGGCCTGCCATTGCAGAGCCTGTGTGCAGTCTGGGACTGCCATGTTGACTTGGCAAGTGTACCCACTTGCCAGTCCCTAACCTTCCCTTTTCTAACATGTCAGTTGCCCCTAAGGTAGGCACAAGGTACCCCTGTGGGCAGGGTGCAGTGTATGTGAAAGGTAGGACATGCCCTGGTATCTGTGGCATGTCCTGATAGTGAATTACTGTCAATTTCATTTTTCACTATTGCAAGGCTACCTGTTCCCGTAGGACAGAATGGGGAGTTTGTTTATAACACCTTATAAACATAACTGGCCCTAGGAACTAGGTAGAAAAATTAAGTTTAGTATGCCTGAACTCAGAATCTAAAGATGCATCTTTTAGTGAAGGTGATTTTTACATTCTGTGTTTGAAAATACCGCTTTTAGAAAGAAGTAGGTATTTTCTTGCTCAGCCATCCAGTAGGCCTCTGCTGGGGTTGTGGATTGACTGTCTGGGTTTTGGATGACAGGGGCTGGGGAGGAGCTGTGGCTCCAGATAGTCTAGGTGGGTCAGGAAAGGGCTGACTAGACCTGGGCTGCATTTAGAGTAGGGGGAGGAGATTTCCTTTCACCTGAATGGGCCTGGTCTGCCTCTGACAATGCTGTCTCCACCTCCTGCCAGGAAGCCCCACCAGAGAGGGCAGAACTGGTTCTGGCTGGGCACAGACACTGTCTGCCTGAGAGGACAAAGGATTTTGGGCTATAAAAAGTGGGACCCTAACCCCTGAACTTTAGAACTCTTTTGGACCAAGAAGACTGCCAAGAAGAAGAGCTGGAGAAGCTGTGAGGAGGAACTACCACTTTGCTGAGTGCTTTGCTGTGTTGGCCTGCAGTGGCTGCTTCTGTATTGGGCAGTGAAAGGACTGGACTGAACTTTCTGCAACTTCTTTCTTTGAGTATCTTTAAGGGCTTGAGGGAGAGCTTGCCCCCTGTTCAAGAAGTCTCAGGAACAGCAAAGACTTCAAGTTCTTCTGCCCTCAGTACTGGGGACAGTGTTTTGTGCTGCAACAAAAGAAAAAGCAACCCGACGCTGTCTACGACGCCACTGCTGACTCCGCGTCCTGAAGGCACCGCAGAGAGCACAGCCACAATGCTGCACCGCGACCCTGGTCTCACCGACGACGCCATCTGATGCTGCCACCAAGCCGCTGCTCGCACCGCGACCAGTGGGCACCGCACTCCGCACCGCCTCGCTTCACAACGCCGCCTTGGTATCCCCAACGACGCCGCTTCACGCCGACATCGACGCCCCTGCTTGCACTGTGGTTCGAGGGCACCAATCGTAAAGTTACACGACGCACCGCCCTCATCCCGCACCGCAGCCTTGGCCTTCCGACGCCAGCGCCATCGACTCCAGTTCATCAGCTGATGACAGCGCTTCAGCAACGATGACGCCTCTGCTTGCACCGTGACCTGCCAGCACCGTGACGAGTACCGCATCACTTCCCACAGTGACCCTGGTCTCACTGACGACGCCATCTGACACCGCCACCGAGCCGCTGCTCGCACTGCAACCTGAGGGCATCGCACGCCGCACCGCTGCACTTCGCACCGCAGCACCCGACGCCAGTGCTCCTGACTTCATCCGCAAGGAGTTAGATCTGCCACGAGTGTGACTTCAAGGGCCCGATGACTCCTGCAACGACTTCCGGAACCGACACCTGCGGACGCCGTGCTTTTGGAAGCTCAATGAGAGGTCGCCGATGCCATGCATTTCTAAAGGTACTGTTTTGCGGGTCTCCCCGACACCGTAGCTGGCCTGCGACACCGCGGTCAGCCAGAACTGTTTGGATTTATTTGTTCACAATGCGGTGATCGCCCCGGACAGAGCTATCAACTTCAAGGAACTGTATTTCAAAGTTATTTTGATAACTAAAGATTTCTATGTACTGTATTGTGATTTTTATCGTTTTTGGTCTTGTTTTGAGTATATAAAAATATTGGATATTTTTCTAAACTGGTGTGTGTCCTTTTGTAGTGCTTACACTGTGTTACTGTTGGTTATGTGCAAATGCTTCACACACTGCCTCAAAGATAAGCCTGACTGCTCGTGCCAAGCTATCAAGGGGGTGAGCAGGGGTTAGTTTAGTAGTGTAACTCCCTTATCCTGACTAGAAGGAAGGGTCCCTACTTGGACAAGGTGCAAACCATTGCCAACTAGAGACCCCCATTTCTAACAACGCCACAGATATTGCTGAAGTTATACTCAGTGAAAAAATAGATATCGCCTTCCTCACCGAATCCTGGCACAATGACCACTCAACCCTGATTCTAGATCTACTCACCCCTCCAAGTTACAACATCTTCAGACAGGAGAGACCGATTAGAACAGGTGGCAGACTAGCTATCAATCACAAAAAAGGAATACAACTTATCACATTAAAAATTGCAGAATACCTGACGTTTTCAGTACCTTTGTGTTGGACTTACAGTCAAAGACTCCGCGCCCATCAAATTTCACACCATCTACCACCCACCAGGTGAACGTGCCCACTTCGCCAAAGAACTAACTAACCTAGTAACACAATTCTCCCTAACGGATACAAAAGACGTGTTCCTGGGTGACTTCAATATCTACTGAAATAACCCAGAAGACACCACATCCAGAACCTCTCCAACCTGCTTGAAATCAATGACCTTAAACAACTATGCAATGAACCAACTCATATCAAAGGAGCCACTCTGGATGCGATCATTACCTAAAATGAGCTGGTCTCTCTGAGATTGATTTCCACCATTGACTGGTCCAACCACCTCCTCATATTGTTTAACACCATGACCGCAGCTCGAATTCCGCTGCGGTGCGTGTTAAATAATGAGTGGGCGTGTCTGGGACGGCCCCCAGCCATCCTCCACACACGCCCACCGTGACGTCGGACAGCCGGGGGCCGTCCGACGCATCGAACGGGTTAATATCAATTCACATGCCAGAGACCAACCGACACGGTCTGCCAAACCTAAGCACTGGACCAGAACATCAATGAAGTCCCCATCACTAAACTGGAATCCAGGATTCATGTACATCTACAGCTTTATTCTCCCACTCACACAGCCAATGACCTCACAGCAAATTTAACAAAACAATGACGGAGGTGTTAGATCAAGTTGCACCACTCAAACTTAAACAGTTGAGATCCATCAAATCAAAATCCTGGTACAACGTGGATCTTAAAAATGAAAGATGACATTTCAGGGATGCAGAAGGGTCATGGAGACAAAATCCCTCAACTATGCACCACGATCTACTTAGAACCGCACGGTTGTCATATAAAAAACATATTTTTAGAGAAAAGGACTCTTTTTTCCGCGCCAGCCAGACCAGGGTAAGAATAGACCCAGGGAACTCTTCAACATTGTTAAAAGACAAACTAAAAGCGCACCCCTGCAGGATTTATTAGCCACCAATGAACGCTGTGAAGAAATTGCCGGCTTCTTCACAGATAAGGTCACAAAAATTGATCAGTCCTTCTTCCAAAGCACGAATCCACCTTCCCTCCTAACCTGCCTCACTATGCTCACCTATGACAAAACAGAACTAAATCATACTGAGGATAACCTGGTCCACACCCATCCAAAAAATGATGCCAATTGGTCGGACTTCAAAACCATGTCTGAAAAAGAAGTCTATATAATTGAGAGCTTAAAGCCCACTTCCCACACCACGGACCTACTCCTAACGACAATAGTACAAAATCTCAATCACATCAATGCCCATTTCTGGACAAAAATCATTAACTCCTCTCTCACCTCAGGCTGTGTTCCAGACTCCCTCCAAATAGGACAAATCACACCTATTCTAAAAAACCAGGGGCTGTCCCTAACGATCTCAACAACCTCAGACCTATCTCCAATCTCCTGTTCCTAGCTAGAAGTGCATTCTCCAACAACTTAAATATATTAAAGATTTCAACCTCGTTTTTTTGTAAATTGTTTTTATTGGTATTTTCACATATAGCAATCATACAATATTTATCAATGGACTGCACCAATCGCGGCACCTATGATGGACATTTCTTAACACCCAACTGAACATTCAACAACATGTCAGTGCATAAATCAAGTTCGTATGAGCATCAACACATTACCTTTACAGCAGAGTTACAGTATCCCATAACATTAACATAGTCCTAATTCAATTTTAGCCTACGTGCCTATAGCGTCTGAGGGGACCTCCCTTTTGTGTCTATGGGAGTGTCTGGGGGGTGCAATTACAACCGCGTTGCTGTGTTTTGGGGGGCTGAGTCCATTGGTGTCTACCACTGCGTTATTACGGAACCAGGCTAACACTGGCTCCCAAATATCTTTGGGCCTGGAGGTTGTAAGCATTAATTCCCAAAATAGCAATAGTTGAGTATGGCAAAATGTGACGTCCTGTAGCCAGCTTTTGACTGATGGGGTGGTGACTTTCCCCCAATGCATGGCCACTCTGCGTTTTGCCAGCAATAGTAGCATGGCGAGTAGGCGGCGGGTTTCCACTGGTGCATCTTTTACATATCCCAGTATACCTAATAAGGGTGTAGGCACAAACGATGTCTCCAGGATATCCCCAATGGTATTAAAAAAGGCTACCCAATATTTCGCTATGGGTGGGCAAGTCCAGGTCAGGTGTAGAAAGGTGGCGGGTGAAGTCCTGCATCTCCAACAGCTAGTGTCGGGCCTAATCCCCATCCGGTGCAGCTGGGTGGGGGGTATGATAGAATCGGTGTAAAAATTTGAAGTGTATGAACCTCAACTTGTAGTTGGGAGACAACATACGTAATTGACCACAGCAGTGCTTTCATTGCTCCTCCATAAGTGGAGGACTAAGCTCTGTGTTCCAGTCTACTAGTGCGTTGGGTTTTATCACTGAGTGTGTATTTTGCATGGTATTGTATAGATGTTTGATGAGCTTACGTGGTGAGGGGCAGGTTAGCATTTGCTCGAGAGCGAGCAATGTAGGTGGAGGTTCTGGGAAAGACGCATACCTTTGTTGACACATCGCTCGTATGCGATGATACAAAAATAGTTCCGTAAATTTTGGTTCCGCTCCCGCCTTCCCGGATGGTGGAGATCTAAAGTTGCCTGTGGGGTAGAGATCAGCAAATGTGTTAAGGCCTAACTGCTTTGCTAAAACCACACCACCCTTGACTCCAAGGGGAGGAACGTGTGGGTGATAGGCCAACTGCGCGGATGGGGCATAAAGATTCTCCAACTTGACTCTGTTTCTTAAGCCCTCCCAGCTCCATCGTAATGTCTCGACTGTGTCAACCTCCTCGCGGGGACGTTTATATGGATGATATATTGCTAATGAGAGCGGGGTTGGTGCCACTCTGTCCATCTCCACTGCCACGTGAGGCTGGAACGGCACAAGGTGGATCCAATGGTGCAGAAACTGGGCTTGCGCACAGTAGGCATAAAGTTGGATGTCTGGGGCTCCCAGTCCTCCCTGCGTCAGCGGAAGAGTTAGTAATTCCCACGATATTTGGGCTTGTTTACCTGCCCACACTAGGGACAACATCAAGGAACGCAAAGTTTTAAAGAAGGCTTGTGTGAGAGGGAGAGGTAAATTTACGAATAATTATAGAAATGTTGGTAATACCACCATCTTAGCTATCGCTATGGGCCCAGTCAAAGAGAGTGGCAATCTAGCCCAAGACTACACCTTACTTTCCAGCCAAGTGACGGCTTTGCCATAGTTTGCTCCCAACAATTCTTGTAGGTCTCTGGAGAGCCAGATGCCCAGGTAGTGGACAGGGCCCTCCGCCCACCTGAGGGGAAGGTCTAGCGAGAAAGACAAAGTGTCATCAGTTAGTGGGAACAGGACTGATTTGACCCAATTGATTTGTATACCAGACAGCCCACCGAACCTAAGGAGCTCACGCAGTACCGGGTTGAGATTATCTGCTGGGCTAGTGATGTATAGGATTATGTCGTCCGCGTATAATGATATTATCAGCCCCCTAGAGGTGAAGCCAAGCCCCCTCGCAGCATGGTGTTGCCTGAGACACGCAGCCAGTGGCTCCATGGCTATGGCGAACAATAAAGGAGACAGGGGGCAACCCTGTCTCGTGCCTCGGGTGATTGTCAGCGGTGATGAAATTAGGCTATTTAATCTGAGTCTGGCAGTTGGGAGAGTGTATAACAGTTTTATCTTGTTGATAAATAATGGGTTGAACCCTAATGTAGTCGGGACAGCAAACAAATAGGCCCACTCCAGCGAGTCAAAGGCCTTGGTCGCGTCAAGTAGAGCCGCCAGGGCCTTGCAGCGGGGGTCGAGATAGTGTAGGACGGCAAAGAAGGTGCAGAGGTTATGGGCTGTGGACCACCCTGTATGAATCCGGATTGGTCAGGACGCGCAATCAGGGGCAGCAGTGGCTGCACTCTAGTTGCCAAGAGCTTGGCATATATTTTTGTGTCGGTGTGGTCTATACCACAATAAATCATGCAGCGTTACTTGAGAGACTAAAAAGACACTCTGGCATTAATGGCATAGTACTAAAATGGTTTGCTTCCTAACTTCAACACCGATCGCAACAAATTAAAATCAACCCCTGTCTCTCTAAGCCTACATGAGTCATGCTTGGTGTCCCCCAAGGCTCGATCCTCCCCCGTCCCTCTTCAATTTCTTCATGGAACCACTTACAATCATTCTGAAGCAAACTGGAGTTAAATATCACCTATATGAAGATGACACTCAACTCTACTACAAAATCAAATCACCAAGTGACATCCGACACCTCAATGACACACTAACCAAGATACAAACTTGGTTTCACTCGAACCACCTAAAATTGAACCCAGACAAAACTGAATTAATACTGTTCTCTCCAAAAAGTAACCACCTAACAATCCAAGCTTGGCTCAAGAACCTGGATCCCCTAAATTGCTCTCTAGCCCTCTCTGACTTGGTAAAGTCACTAGGCATTACCTTGGACAGGAACTTATCAATGAAGGACCATATCAAAAAGTCTGCCAAAGGTGCACTGTACTCTCTAAAACACCTCAAGAAAATTAAACCTTTCATCCCCCAGGGTGATTTCAAGACAATAGTTCAATCCCTAGTCCTCTCTAAACTGGACTATGGGAACGCCACCCTAGCAGGGACACCAAAAGCTCACCTAGCCCCACTAAGGTCAGTCCTAAACATGGCAGCCTGGGTCATAACAGGTGTTAAATGGTTTGAACACATCACTCCAACCCTCAAATCCCTCAACTGGCTTCTTATTGAAGGTAGATGTATTTTCAAGTCTGCATGCATCACACACAAAACCTTTCACACACATTCCCACAACTACCTAAACAGCAAACTCGTGAAAGTAGGAAGAGCCAGAACTCTGAGAAGCTAAAACTCACTTCTTCTCATCCCTCCGCAATTGAAAAAGAAAACCACCCAGTCCAGATCTTTTTTGGGTAATGTACCCAGGATGTGGAACGCACTCCCTATTGAACTCAGATGCTACCCCTGCTTCTCCTGCTTCAAAAGGGACTTGAAACTCTATCTCCTCGACAAATATGTTACCGCCAAAACCAATTGATCCAGGCTCCAATAGCTTAGCTGACTCCCCTTACAATCTAGACCATCAAGGATTGGTGGTCATTTGACTGTTTCATCTACCTAAGCTCTCACTCACCCCTTTAATGTATTCTGTCTTAAAATGTTATGCCTATCTCTTTATGTATCCTTATATCATGTTTCGCCATTCTATCTCTTTCATGTTTGTAAAGCACTCTAATACCCATGGGTCTAGCTAGTGCTATATAAAACTTATAAATAATAATAAATAAAGCAACCAATAAAATTAAACTATAAACAACTTTAAAGAAAAAAAATCAAGCAAACAATTAAATCAACACCACAAAAGGAACACTAATTTAAACAACTAATTATTTAAAAAACAAACTCTGCAAGACGAGGAAACTGCCGTATTTTCTCCCCAAGTGTTACAGCAAACAAATGATGGACGGAATGCTGACAATGCAAACATTCTCCCCCAGTCAGAAGATCTGGGTTAAATCCATTGTTCTTTTGCTCACTACGCCACCCCAGTTTGGACCCAGCCATATGCAAATCAGTCTTGACCCTGTTCCCCATGGGAGCAGTCCAGACCGAACTGCTAGGCCAGGTCCTCTCTGAACCGGAAGCAAGCATCCTGGAACCAGTTTCAGGGTATGTCACCCTTCTTCAACCAGGCTAGCTTGAATCCCATGGCACAGTGAGCAAGGGACCTACGTCTGGGCATACCCATCCCACTTAGGGCGAAAAGTGTTACAGCAAACAAATGATGGACGGTATGCTGACAATGCAAACATTCTCCCCAAGTCAAAAGATCTGGGTTAAATCCATCATTCTTTTGCCCTCTATGCCAGCCCAGTTTGGACCCAGCCATATGCAAATCAGTCTTGACCCAGTGCCCCATGGGAACAGTCCAGACCGAACTGCCAGGCCAGATCCTCCCTGGACCGGAAACAAGCATCCTGGGACCAGTTTCAGGGTATGTCACCCTTCTTCAGTCAGGCTAGCTTGAATCCAGTGGCACAGTGAGCAAGGAACCCACGTCTGGGCATACCCATCCCACTTAGAGCAAAAAGTGTTACAGCAAACAAATGATGGACGGAATGCTGACAATGCAAACATTCTCCCCCAGTCAAAAGATCTGGGTTAAATCCATCATTCTTTTGCCCACTACACCACCCGAATTTGGACCCAGCCATATGCAAATCAGCCTTGACCCTGTGCCCCATGGGAACAGTCCAGACCGAACTGCCAGGCCAGGTCATCCCTGGACCGGAAACAAGCATCCTGGGACCAGTTTCAGGGTATGTCACCCTTCTTCAGCCAGGCTAGCTTGAATCCAGTGGCACAGTGAGCAAGGGAACCACGTCTGGGCATACCCATCCCACTTAGGGCGAAAAGTGTTACAGCAAACAAATGATGGATGGAATGCTGACAATGCAAACATTCTCCCCCAGTCAAAAGATCTGGATTAAATCCATTGTTCTTTTGCCCACTACGCCACCACAGTTTGGACCCAGCCATATGCAAATCTCTTGACTGGGGGTGAATGTTTTGATTTGTTCTGCATTCCGTCCATCAATTGTGTGTCTTTTGCTTCCTCGCCCTATGTGCGCCAGGTATGCCCAGACGTGGGTCCCGGGCTCACTGTGCCACTGGATTTAAGCTATCCTGGCTGAAGAGGGGTGAAACCCCAAAAACGGTCCTAGGATGCTTGTTTCCGGTCCAGGGAGAACCTGGCTTAGCAGTTCGGGCTGGACTGTTCCCATGAGGCACAGGGTCAAGACTGATTTGCATATGGCCAGGTCTAAACTGGGGTGGCATGGTGAGCAAAAGAATGATGGATTTAACCCAGATCTCTTGACTGGGGGTGAATCTTTTGATTTGTTCTGCATTCCGTCCATCAATTGTGTGTCTTTTGCATCCTCGCCATAAGTGCGCCGGGTATGCCCAGACTTGGGTCCCGGGCACACTGTGCCACTTGATTCAAGCTATCCTGGCTGAAGAGGGGTGAAACCCCGAAACCGGTCCTAGGATGCTTGTTTCCAGTCCAGGGAGGACCTGGCTTAGCAGTTCGGACTGGACTGTTCCTGTAGGAGAGTAGGATCTGCTTCACATTAGTACCCCCACGTTTGGATGATGCTTCACTGTTTTTCGACTTTAGTCTGGCTGGGGCCCTGCTAATCAGAACCCCAGCCTAGCTGCTTCCTCTCTAAAATGGTTTCCATGTACCTTAGGTACATCTCTGATTGGATTCTGGAGTGCCCTTATAAGTCCCTAGTATATGGTATACTATGTACCCAGGGCATAGGTACCCCAGAGGCCTTCCAGGGGCTGAAGCATGTATTATGCCACCCCTGGGAGGCCCTCCAAATTGACACCACAGGCCTGCTACTGCAGCCTGGGTAAGGTGGTGCATGCACCCCTTACTGTGGTATAGGCTACCTATATCACTACCATTGCACACACATATAAACCTATAAGTCACTCCTATGGCAGGCCTTAACAATCCTAAAGGCAGAGTGCTTGGTTTTTATGTGAGAGGGTGCCCCTGCATGAGCAGAGCCCCTCTGCAGTGTTCGGGGTCAATCCTCTGGTGCTGTTTGTGGTGCAGCCTGACCATATACTCTTAAGTGCATTATAACCTCGCATTAAATGCTAACTTTGGGATGGCTGCACGGAAACATGTCGTGTTTGGTGTCAAACATCTTGGAATACTACCCCCCGCCAGTTCTGGCGGCGGGGAGAGCATTCCACCCTTCTAGAGGGAGAGACATGTACACACCGGTATACCCGGTAGTAACTTTTCAGAGCCATGGCATCACAAAATGGATGCCGCTGCCACAGACACGGGTCTGGCCTCCTGCTGCTGACCGAAACTCCGGCAGGGGAGGCCTGGACAATAGGTTTCCTGTCACAGGGAGGTGTAACCACCTCCCCAGACAGGATAGTGTGTATTGGGGCTGGGCGGTAGCACTCTCTGGTGCTTTGAAGTCCTGCACTGGGGGCACATTTGGTGTCCCTGTGCATAGTCCAGTTCAAACCGGTTGCAGGGGCTACCTGCCCCTGCTCTGGCGCAAAATTGGACAAAGGGAATGGGTGTAACCACCCCTCTTCCCTGACCCTCCCATAGGTGGGTCCCCAGAGTATGTCCAACCCCCTAACTTAGTATAAGTATGGGACCCCAGTCCTTAGGACTTTAGATTACCCTGGACGAAACTCTGAAGCCGAATTCCTGGACCTTCGATGCTCTACTTGAAGATTAGAGGACTGAAGAATCTCCCTTGGGGTCAAGGAGTGACACCTAAGAAGCAATTGTCTGGTCTGCATCGCTGAAGCTCCTGCCGGACACCAAAGTCTTTGCAACACCAGATGTGGATTTCCAGACTTTGCCGTGGCTGCCCTGAGACCCCAGCGAAGCTGAGGCACGTAGCTGTCGTGGATAATGTGGAACCGTGACCCCTGGTCACCGAGAACTTTTGCAAGTGCATCCTCTTCCTGGTCTCCCATGAAGTTGTGCTTTGGGCTCCGCGTAGCCCCCGCCTCCAGCACCGACTGCACCGAAGATCACTGGTCTCCACTCCATGAGTGGCCTGTGAGCCAGCTCCAAGTGCGTCCACTCGAGGCTCCTTTGCGGTCGCTAGTCCGTTGGCTAGTGGGCGCTCCTGAAGGCAACTCTTCTTTTGCTTGGGCTTTCCTGGTTTCTACAGAAGTGCCCTGACTTACCCTTGCTGGGTGAGTCCCCCAGACCTTGCTGGTCTGCATCAACGTCCTTTCTTTGTTTCAACGTGACTTGTCGTTGCCAAGGCTTGTTGGGCTCAATCTGGTCGCTGACATGGCAGCAATCGACAGACATTGTGGGACAGCTCGAATCCAGCTCCTGGTCATCATCGACCCCTCCTGGACCTCATGGCTGAAGAGTCAAGACGACCATCAACCTACCTGAAGCACCCGACATCGGTGGGCATCTGCTCATAGCCTTCCTGGTCACTGGCTAGTGACCCAGACTCTGTCTCCTCTGCTTTCAGGTCCTTCAGATCTTTGATCCACTCTTGGATCCACCCGGACACTTTCGACTTGGTCGCCAGCAGCCTGCTGAAGCAGATCGCCATTGAAAACGACAACGAAACACGACGCCAAAAGACACCTATGCACCCGGCTTCCCTGGGTGAGGTAACTCGAGTACTCCGGTGCTCCCGTGGGTATTTAATCTAGAACTGCCTAGTTCTAAAGGGGTTTGCTCCAAGTCCTCCTCTAAGTGTCCTTTCCTTTTAAAAATCCAACCGCGACTTTCCCCATAGAAGTCAACGGTGGCTCGCGGCTGTGTTCTCACACTGCACGCGTCCCCCGTGGGTCCCCTGTGTCACTACCTTGGGTGGTTCCTTGGGGTCCAAGCACTTCTACAGGCTCTAGGCCTTGTGTCTAGCTCAGTCGTGGTTCTTATACCACTTTATTGGTATATGGTTTGGTATGCCCCTAGGGCTCAAACGTGTATTTGTGCTATTACTGTTGATATTTGACTTGTAAACTATGTATTTCGAACTCTAGCCTCATAAAGAGACTAGAGGGGTGTGTTTAAGACTAAATACATATATTTTATATATATACCTGGTGTGGTCCTCTTTCATTTGGTCACTCAAGAGATTATAGACTGGTAAAACAAGCTGCTTTACATTCCTTCAAGACTTAGCCTGAAGGCTTCTCTCCATAGCTACCACTAGGATAGCTTTCAATAAAGGTTGTCTTTAACCTATTTCCAATAAGGGGTTGTTTGGACTGGTGCAAGGTGCCCAGTATAATTAGTGGACAGCATATACCAGGCCAACTTTTCACATTGGTGGCAGCGTGTGGGATTCCAGTTTGCTATTGTTTTACCAGATAATCTCAATTGAATTGATCAACTGAAAACCACTAAGGGTACCTTAGGTACATATAAAACAAGCTTAGTATACAGTAAGTTCTACTGAACTTAGAGTTGTGTGTTAAGGGCTAGCACACCCTTTCTACAACTCAAGAGAGTTTAGTAGGCCACACTAGAGTAGGCAGTGCATACACCACACCTCACTAGTAATGTGTTCACTACCAGGAACCAGTGGGCTCCTGCCATCCAAATATGACAACCTCCCATTCTTGGAATTGAGAGAGTTGTGCAAGATTAGGAAGTTGAAGACAGGCAAAAGTGCCAACACCCAACGTCTCCTGGAGATGCTTCTGCTAGATGATCTTAGAAGACCCATAGGGTCTGCAAGGGTAGGCAGAGAGGGTGGGGCAGAAGATGAGGGAGGGGCCAGGGGTGAAAATACCCAGGACCTGACCTCTGAAACTGGCCAGGAGGATGACAATGATCCTACCCTGGACAATGCAGCTCCTCCTGAGGATGAGGAGGAGGATCAGAATTACCTCCCCTTTGTCCCCCCAGGAAGAGTTGTGAGTGTGCCCAGAAGGTCTAGATCTCCTTCTCAGGAGTCTAACCACTCTGACACCCCAGTAGGGACCTCTGTTTCCTCTTATAGGAGGGAATCCTCTCATGAGAGGAAATAGAGACTGCTCAAGTATGAGGAAGCTCAGTTGAGAATCAGAAGAGAGCGGTTGGCTATAGACAGGGAGTCCCTAGAGCTTCAAAGACAAAGAAGAAATTGGGACTAGAGTCCCATGGTGGCAGCAACTTCCCTAGTGGTAGGAAAAGGTCTTATGACCATAGAAACCTGAGCAAGATTGTCCCTCCCTACCAGAGTGGGGATGACATCCACAAATGGATTTCTGCACTGGAGAGGGCCTGTAAAGTACAGAGGGTCCCTCAGGAGCAGTGGGCAGCAATCTTGTGGCTCTCCTTTGCAGACAAAGGTAGAGATAAGCTCCTCTCTGTTAGAGAAGAGGATGCTGATAATTATCCAGTCTTAAAAAGTGCATTGATTGATGGCTTTGGCCTAACAACTGAACAATACAGGTTAAAGTTCAGAGATACCCAAAAGGCACAGAATCAAGACTGGGTGGACTTTGTTGATTGTTCTGCTAAGGCTCTGGAAGGTTGGTTAGTGGGCAGTAAGGTATGTGACTTCAAAGGATTGTACAATCTTATCATGAGGGATCAGATTCTTAATAACTGTCAAAATCAGCTGTTGCATCAGTACCTGGTGGACTCTGATCTGACCTCTCCCCAAGAATTGGGAAAGAAGGCAGACAAATGGATCAGAACCAGGGTGAGGCAGAAGGTACAGAACCAAGGTGGTGACCCAAAGAAGCAAAATTCTAAGAACTCTGACAAGGGTGGGGAGAAGTGTAAAGACCAGAAGTCTTCACAAGGCCCCCAAAAATCTTCTTCAGGTGGGGATTTACAGTCTAACAAAGGGAAAGGCCAAAAGAAACCATGGTGCAAAGTCTGTAAGCAAAAGACACACTGGACCAGTGATTGCACCAAGTCCAAAGACTCTATTCCAGCCCCCACCAATGCCCCTAAGGCACCTGTTCCCCCTAGTGCAGTTACAAATGGTGGTGGGAGTACACAAGCCAAGGGTTTAGTAGGGTTGACCCTGGGTAATGAGATGGGCTCTGGCCTAGTCAGAGAACTCACTCAGGATGTCCTAGTCTGTGATGGAGGCATGGTGGTGACCTCCTCTGTGAGTCCCAGTAATCTGGGCAAGTACAGGCAACAGCCATTAATAAATGGAAAAGAGGCTTTGGCATTTAGGGACACAGGAGCAAGTTTCACCATGGTGACACAAGATCTTGTGGATCCTGGGCAGATTATACTTGGTGAAATGTACCAAGTGACCAATGCTAGCAATGTCAGAACAGACCATACTCTGGCAGTTGTTAACTTCTCCTGGGGAGGGGTAACTGGCCTTAAGAAGGTTGTGGTGAGTGCAGACATACCAGTTGAATGCTTGCTTGGCAATGATCTAGAAACTTCAGCTTGGGCAGAAGTGGAGCTCAGGACCCATGCAGAAATGCTGGGCATCCCTGCAGATGTGTTTGCTGTGACCAGGTCACAGAGCAAAATGTCTAACACTGAACAGACCTTGGATCCTGTAGCAATGGACCAAGTGTCATCCAAGAGGAGGAGTAGTAGGGTAAAGGCAGTGCCTTCCCCCTTGGCTCAGAAGGAAGATCAGTCTCTTCAGGGAGATGATCTCAGTCCTGAGGAAGGAACTGTCCCAGAGGAGCTTGAGCCTGATCAGGTTGAGTTCTTCAAGGCAGTAGGCCCTTCCAGGGCAGATCTGAGCCAGGAGCAGCAGAACTGCCCCTCTCTTGAACCCCTCAGACAGCAAGCTACTGCTGAGGCTGCTGGGAATGCTAGTGGTCCCCATAAAGTGTATTGGGATGATGGACTCTTGTACTCAGAGTGTAGAGACCCCAAGCCTGGTGCCACCAGGAGGTTGGTTATACCTCTGAAGTTCAGGGGCTTCCTGTTGACCCTAGCCCATGACATTCCTCTAGCAGGTCACCTGGGCAAGAACAAGACTTGGGACAGAATTGTCCCTCACTTTCACTGGCCCCACATGTCTGAAGACACCAAGGAGTTTTGTCGCTC
Source organism: Calotriton arnoldi (assembly GCA_963921515.1). Classification (NCBI taxonomy): domain Eukaryota; kingdom Metazoa; phylum Chordata; class Amphibia; order Caudata; family Salamandridae; genus Calotriton; species Calotriton arnoldi. The sequence goes on from CAWUFW010016506.1 coordinate 191,680, forward strand.
CTGTGTAACCTGCCAGGCCAGTGGCAAGGCAGGTGGCACTACAAAGGCCCCCCTGATACCACTAGCTGTGGTGGGGGTTCCCTTTGAAAGGGTGGGGATTGACATTGTTGGTCCCATGGATCCCCAAACAGCATCTGGGCACAGGTTTATCCTGGTGGTGGTGGACCATGCCACCAGGTACCCAGAGGCTATTCCCCTTAGGACCACTACAGCACCTGTGGTGGCAAGAGCCCTCCTGGGAATTTTCTCAAGAGTGGGCTTCCCTAAGGAGGTTGTATCAGACAGGGGTGCAAACTTTATGACTGGATACCTGAAGGCAATGTGGAAGGAGTGTGGAGTGACTTACAAATTCACCACACCCTATCACCCACAATGCAATGGTTTAGTTGAGAGATTCAACAAAACCTTAAAGGACATGATCAAAGGGCTCCCAGAGAAGCTTAGGCGAAGATGGGACATACTCTTGCCCTGCCTTTTATTTGCATACAGGGAGGTGCCTCAAAAGGGGGTTGGCTACAGCCCTTTTGAACTTTTGTTTGGTCATCCTGTCAGGGGTCCATTGTGCCTGGTGAAGGAAGGATGGGAGTTACCTCTCAATCCCCCAAAGCAGGACATAGTGGACTATGTACTTGGTCTCCGCTCCAGGATGGCTGAGTACATGAAAAAGGCAACTAAAAACCTTGAGGCTAGCCAGGAACTCCAAAAAGCCCGGCATGACCAAAAGGCTGTACGGACTGTTTACCAGCCAGGGCAGAAGGTGTGGTTGTTGGAGCCAGTGGCCCCAGCAGCTCTCCAAGACAAATGGAGTGGACCCCATACCATTGTTGAGCAGAAGGGTGAGGTTACCTATTTGGTAGACCTAGGAATACCCAGGAGTCCCCACAGGGTTCTCCATGTCAACAGATTGAAACCATATGTGGACAGGGCAGACATGGGCTTGCTCATGGCTACTGATGAGGGACAGGAGGAAGAGAGTGACCCACTCCCTGACCTGCTCTCACAGAACCCTGATGGTGTAGCCTTGGCAGGCAGCCTCACTACCCAGCAGCAAACTGATTGCAGACAGGTGCTCAATCAGTTCAGGCATATGTTCTCTCTGACTCCAAGTCAGACCACCTGGTGCTCTTATGAAGTGGACACTGGGGACAGTCTGCCTATTAAAAATAAGATATATAGGCAACCTGACCATGTCAGGGACTGTATCAGGACAGAAGTCCAGAAAATGTTGGATTTGGGAGTTATTGAACCCTCAGATAGCCTTTGGGCTAGTCCAGTGGTCTTTGTGCCAAAACCTCACACCAGTGGTGGGAAAAGAGAGATGAGGTTTTGTGTGGACTACAGGGGTCTCAATGCAGTCACTAGGACTGATGCCCATCCAATGCCTAGGGCAGATGAGCTAATAGACACTTTGGCCTCAGCCAAGTATCTAAGCACATTTGACCTAACAGCTGGCTACTGGCAGACCAGGCTAGCTGATGATGCAAAGCCAAAAACAGCATTCTCAACCCCTAGTGGGCATTATCAATTTGTGGTAATGCCCTTTGGTTTGAAGAATGCACCTGCCACTTTCCAAAGGTTGGTGAATACCGTTCTCACAGGTCTGGAAGCCTATAGTGCAGCATATCTAGATGATATTGCTGTCTTTAGCTCCACCTGGGAGGATCACCTGGTCCAACTAAGGAATGTTTTGGAGGCTGTGCATAATGCAAGCCTCACTATCAAGGCCACCAAGTGCCAGATAGGGCAGAGTCAGGTTGTGTACCTGGGCCACCTTGTAGGTGGAGGCCAGGTTCAACCACTGTAGAGCAAAATCCAGACCATCATGGACTGGGTTGCTCCAACTACCCAGACTCAGGTGAGAGCCTTCTTAGGCCTGACTGGGTACTATAGGAGATTTGTCAAGGGGTATGGATCAATAGTGACACCCCTGAATGACTTAACTTCCAAGAAAATGCCCAAAAAGGTTCAGTGGACAGCTAGCTGTCAAAAGGCATTTGATGACCTGAAGCAGGCTATGTGCACTGCTCCCATTCTACAGAGTCCTGATTACTCCAAGAAGTTCATTGTCAAAACAGATGCATCTGAATTGGGGGTAGGGGCTGTACTGTCACAATTGAATGATGAAGGTCAGGATCAGCCAGTAGCTTTTATTAGCAGAAGGCTGACCCCTAAAGAGAAACGTTGGTCAGCCATTGAGAGGGAGGCCTTTGCTGTGGTCTGGGCTCTGAAGAAGTTGAGGCCATACCTGTTTGGTACTCACTTCCTTGTTCAAACAGACCATAAGCCCCTCTTATGGCTAAAATAAATGAAGGGTGAAAACCCCAAACAGCTTAGGTGGTCCATTTCCCTACAGGGGATGGACTTTACAGTGGAACATAAAAGTGGGAGTAACCATGCCAATGCAGATGGACTCTCTAGGTACTTCCACTTAGAACATGAAGACTCAACTGGTCAAGGTTAGTTTAATGTCCCTGTATTTGGGGGGGTTGTGTAGGAGAGTAGGATCTGCTTCACATGGGTACCCCCACTTTTTGCTGATGCTTCACTGTTTTTTTACTTTAGTCTGGCTGGGGCACTGCTAATCAGAACCCCAGCCTAGCTGCTTCCTCTCTAAAATGGTTTCCATGTACCTTAGGTACATCTCTGATTGGATTCTGGAGTGCCCTTATAAGTCCCTAGTATATGGTATACTATGTACCCAGGGCACAGGTACCCCTGAGGCCTACCAGGGGCTGAAGCATGTATTATGCCACCCCTGGGAGGCCCTCCAAAATGACACCACAGGCCTGCTACTGCAGCCTGGATAAGGTGGTGCATGCACCCCTTACTGTGGTATAGGCTACCTATATCACTACCATTGCACACACATATAAACCTATAAGTCACTCCTATGGCAGGCCTTAACAATCCTAAAGGCAGAGTGCTTGTTTTTTATGTGAGAGGGTGCCCCTGCATGAGCAGAGCCCCTCTGCAGCGTTCGGGGTCAATCCTCTGGTGCTGTTTGTGGTGCATCCTGACCATATACTCTTAAGTGCATTATAACCTCACGTTAAATGCTAACTTTGGGATGGCTGCACGGAAACATGTCGTGTTTGGTGTCAAACATCTTGGAATACTCGCCAGTTCTGGTGGCGGGGGTAGCATTCCACCCTTCTAGAGGGAGAGACATGTACACACCAGTATACCCGGTAGTAACTTTTCAGAGCCCTGGCATCACAAAATGGATGCCGCTGCCACAGACACGGGTCTGGCCTCCTGCTGCTGACCGAAACTCCGGCAGGGGATGCCTGGACAATAGGTTTCCTGTTACAGGAAGGTTTAACCACCTCCCCAGACAGGATAGTGTGTATTGGGGCTGGGCGGGAGCACTCTCTGGTGCTTTGAAGTCCTGCACTGGGGCACATTTGGTGTCCCTGTGCATAGTCCAGTTCAAACCAGTTGCAGGGGCTACCTGTCCCTGCTCTGGCATGAAACTGGACAAAGGGAATGGGTGTAACCACCCCTCTTCCCTGACCCTCCCATAGGTGGGTCCCCAGAGTATGTCCAACCCCCTAACTTAGTATAAGTATGGGACCCCAGTCCTTAGGACTTTAGATTACCCTGGATGAAACTCTGAAGCTGAATCCTGGACCTTCGATGCTCTACTTGAAGATTAGAGGACTGAAGAATCTCCCTTCGGGTCAAGGAGTGACTCCCCTGCTTGGCATTCACCTAAGAAGCAATTGTCTGGTCTGCATCGCTGAAGCTCCCACCAGACGCCAAAGTCTTTGCAACACCAGAGGTAGATTTCCAAACTTCCCCGAGGCTGCCCTGAGACCCTAGTGAAGCTGAGGCACGTAGCTGTCGTGGGTAACGTGGAACCATGACCCAATGACATCGAGAACTTTTGAAAGTGCATCCTCTTCCTGATCTCCCACGAAGTTGTGCTTTGGGCTCTGAGTAGCTTCCACCTCCAGCACCAACTGCACTGAAGATCACTGGCCTCCACTCCACGACTGTCCTGTGAGCCAGCTCCAAGTGTGTCCACTTGAGGCTCCTTCACGGTCATTAGTCTGTTGGCTAGTGGGCCCTCCCGAAGGCAACTCTTCTTCTGCTTGGGCTTTCCTGGTTGCGCCAGACATGCCCTGACTTTCATTTGCTGGGTGAGTCCCCCAGACCTGGCTGGTCTGCATCAATGTCCTTTCTTTGTTTCCACATGACTTGCCGTTGCCAAGGCTTGTTGGGTCCAATCCGGTTGTCGACACCACAGCAGTCGACAGACGTCATGGGACAGCTCCAATCCAGCTCCTGGTCATCGTCGACACCTCCTGGACCTCATGGCTTAAGAGTCAAGATGAATGTCAACCTACCTGAAGCACCCGACATTGGTGGGCATCTGCTCATCGCCTTCCTGGTCACTGGCTAGTGACCCAGACTCTGTCACCTCTGCTTTCAGGTCCTTCAGATCTTCAATCCACTCTTGGATCCACCCGGACACTTTCGACTTGGTCGCCAGCAGCCTGCTGCAGCAGATCACCATTGAAAACGACGACGAAACCCGACGCCAAAAGACACCTATGCACCCGGCTTCCCTGGGTGCGGTAACTCGAGTACTCCAGTGCTCCTGTGGGTATTGACTCTAGATCTGCCTAGTTCTATAGGGGTTTTCTCCAAGTCCTCCTCTAAGTGTCCTTTCCTTTTAAAAATCCAACCGCGACTTTCCCCATAGAAGTCAACGGTGGCTCGCAGCTGTGTTCTCACACTGCACGCGTCCCCCGTGGGTCCCCTGTGTCACTACCTTGGGTGGTTCCTTGGGGTCCAAGCACTACTACAGGCTCTAGGCCTTGTGTCTAGCTCAGTCGTGGTTCTTATACCACTTTATTGGTATATGGTTTGGTACGCCCCTAGGGCTCAAACTTGTATTTGTGCTATTACTGTTGATATTTGACTTGTAAACTATGTACTTCGAACTCTAGCCTCATAAAGAGACTAGAGGGGTGTGTTTAAGACTAAATACATATATTTTATATATATATCTGGTGTGGTCCTCTTTCATTTGGTCACTCTAGAGATTATAGACTGGTAAAACAAGCTGCTTTACATTCCTTCAAGACTTAGCCTGAAGGCTGCTCTCCATAGCTACCACTAGGATAGCTTTCAATAAAGGTTGTCTTTAACCTATCTCCAATAAGGGGTTGTTTGGACTGGTGCAAGGAGCCCACTATAATTAGTGGACATCATATACCAGACCAACTTCTCACAGTTCCCATGAGGCACAGGGTCAAGAGTGATTTGCATATGGCCAGATCTAAACTGGGGTGGCATGGTGAGCAAAAGAATGATGGATTTAACCCAGATCTCTTGACTGGGGGTGAATGTTTTGATTTGTTCTGCATTCCGTCCATCAATTGTGTGTCTTTTGCTTCCTTGCCCTAAGTGCGTCGGGTATGCCCAGACGTGGGTCCCGGGCTCACTGTGCCACTGGATTCAAGCTATCCTGGCTGAAGAGTGGTGAAACCCCAAAACCGGTCCTAGGATGCTTGTTTCCGGTCCAGGGAGGACCTGGCTTAGCAGTTCAGGCTGGATTGTTCCCATGAGGCACAGGGTTAAGACTGATTTGCATATGGCCAGGTCTAAACTGGGGTGGCATGGTGAGCAAAAGAATGATGGATTTAATCCAGATCTCTTGACTGGGGGTGAATGTTTTGATTTGTTCTGCATTCCGTCCATCAATTGTGTGTCTTTTGCTTCCTCGCCCTAAGTGCGCCGGGTAAGTCCAGACAAGGTCCCGGGCTCACTGTGCCACTGGATTCAAGCTATCCTGGCTGAAGAAGGGTGAAACCCCGAAACCGGTCCTAGGATGCTTGTTTCCAGTCCAGGGAGGACCTGGCTTAGCAGTTCGGGCTGGACTGTTCCCATGAGGCACAGGGTCAAGACTGATTTGCATATGGCCAGGTCTAAACTGGGATTGCATGGTGAGCAAAAGAATGATGGATTTAACCCAGATCTCTTGACTGTAGGTGAATGTTTTGATTTGTTCTGCATTCCGTCCATCAATTGTGTGTCTTTTGCTTCCTCACCCTAAGTGCGCCGGGTAAGCCCAGACGTGGGTCCCGGGCTCACTGTGCCTCTGGATTCAAGCTATCCTGGCTGAAGAGGGGTGAAACCCCAAAACCGGTCCTAGGATGCTTGTTTCCTGTCCAGGGAGGACCTGGCTTAGCAGTTCGGGCTGGACGGTTCCCATGAGGCACAGGGTCAAGACTAATTTGCATATGGCCAGGTATAAACTGGGGTGGCATGGTGAGCAAAAGAATGATGGATTTAACCCAGATCTCTTTACTGGGGATGAATGTTTTGATTAGTTCTGCATTCCATCCATCAATTGTGTATCTTTTGCTTCCTCGCCCTAAGTGCGCCGGATATGCCCAGACGTGGGTCCCGGGCTCACTGTGGCACTGGAATCAAGCTATCCTGGCTGATGAGGGGTGAAACCCTAAAACCGGGCCTAAGATGCTTGGTTCCGGTTCAGGGAGGACCTGGCTTAGCAGTTCGGGCTGGACTGTTCCCATGAGGCACAGGGTCAAGACTGATTTGCATATGGCCAGGTCTAAACTGGGGTGGCATGGTGAGCAAAAGTATGATGGATTTAACCCAGATCTCTTGACTGGGGGTGAATGTTTTAATTTGTTCTGCATTCCGTCCATCAATTGTGTGTCTTTTGCTTCCTCGCCCTAAGTGCGCCGGGTATGCCCAGAAGTGGGTCCCGGGCTCACTGTGCCACTGGAATCAAGCTATTCTGGCTGAAGAGGGGTGAAACCCCGAAACCGGTCCAGGGAGGACCTGGCTTAGCAGTTCAGGCTGGACTGTTCCCATGAGGCACAGGGTCAAGACTAATTTGCATATGGCCAGGTCTAAACTGGGGTGGGATGGTGAGCAAAAGAATGATGGATTTAACCCAGATCTCTTGACTGGGGGTGAATGTTTTGATTTGTTCTGCATTCCGTCCATCAATTGTGTATCTTTTGCTTCCTCGCCCTAAGTGCGCCGGATATGCCCAGACGTGGGTCCCGGGCTCACTGTGCCACTGGATTCAAGCTATCCTGGCTGAAGAGGGGTGAAACCCTGAAACTGGTCCTAGGATGCTTATTTCCGGTTCAGGGAGGACCTGGCTTAGCAGTTCGGGTTGGACTGTTCCCATGAGGCACAGGGTCAAGACTGATTTGCATATGGCCAGGTCTAAACTGGGGTGGCATGGTGAGCAAAAGAATGATGGATTTAACCCAGATCTCTTGACTGGGGGTGAATGTTTTGATTTGTTCTGCATTCCGTCCATCAATTGTGTGTCTTTTGCTTCCTCGCCCTAAGTGCGCCGGGTATGCCCAGAAGTGGGTCCCGGGCTCACTGTGCCACTGGAATCAAGCTATCCTGGCTGAAGAGGGGTGAAACCCCGAAACCGGTCCAGGGAGGACCTGGCTTAGCAGTTCAGGCTGGACTGTTCCCATGAGGCACAGGGTCAAGACTAATTTGCATATGGCCAGGTCTAAACTGGGGTGGCATGGTGAGCAAAAGAATGATTGATTTAACGCAGATCTCTTGACTGGGGGTGAATGTTTTGATTTGTTCTGCATTCCGTCCATCAATTGTGTGTCTTTTGTATTTTCTCCCCAAAGCATTACAGAATAAATATGTACATTTTAACAATTATTTGACCAAGTAAGTAAAACTTATATTTGCAGTTAAATGTAATTGTTATTAAACTTAAAAATCTTATATAACAAATAATTAATAAATTACTATCCAACTTCCATCTTTTTACATAGACTTCCTAAAAGGAAAACCCATGCCTAGAAACAGCAATAGGCTGTCTGAAAACACCAACTATCAAAAAGCACCAAAAAGATATAAAAAAGTAAGAATACATAAATTAATAGAAAAGTGTAACCTCACCCAACAGCAAGCAAAAAAAAACCTAATGACCGCAACACCTGGAAACCAAGAACAAATCAACATTTAAAGGGAAATTTATGATAGGTTTTCATCCAACAGAAAACAAAGCACCAGCTCCACATAAGAACACCCCAACAGAAAAGCTGCAAAATTGTGAAAAACATCTCCAAACAACATACATGTAAGAATTCAAAATAGATTTGACTGCATAATTTTAAATGTAAATAATAAATATACAATTGTTGAAATATTCTATATTTTTATACTATTACACTAATTTCAGATAAAATGACAGAAGCTGCAAAGAGTATCACTTTGGAGACAGGAAAACAGATACTAAATCATATGGGCTACACATACAGCCAAGAGACTACATCATATAAACTGGAAATGTACTATAAATTATTCGAATTCAAGCTATGTAAGGCCAACTACAAAAAATGATGTAAAGCATGTAAAAGAGCACAACCACCTCCCCAAATGTAACAGAAATTAGACATAAGAGAGATATTGCACGATATAAGAGTGGCAAGCACCAGCTTCCATGAACCCACAAGCAAAATCCTTACAGATATACTACCTAAAGTTCCCGAATATATAACAGGCCAACTACCACCTATCCCCACTTAAAAAGTTTAATTGCACGAACTAAAAGAGCTACCAGCGATACCCAAAGAAGATACCAAGAGATACACATACCTAAACACTTAACAATAACACATAATGAAGACCCCTTGCTTTTACATGAGAACCTAAAAAATGAAAAATGAGTCCTATAATTGTCTACAGCAGATACCTTACTAAAACTGAGACAATGTGGCTCGCAGATAATGGATGGAACCTTCAAAATGTGTCCCAAAGCATTCACTCATATATACACCATATATGGTGAATATGAAAACACAAATATCCATTTTATATATGCTCTACTACCAAATAAACAAAAAGGCACTTACTACGCGCTACTAAACCACATTAAACACAAAACAAATAATTAATACCCCCAAACAATAATCATAGACTTTGACTAAGCCATGATTCAAACCATTCTAAAAATATACACCCACACAGTCACACAAGGCTGTTACTATCACCTCCAAAAATCTGCACTAAGGGGGTGATTAGGATGGCGAAAGGACCGCCACCGCAGGGCCGGCGGTGGCAACATCCGGCCCTGCGGTGGCGGTCCTTCCGCCATCAAACAGATTTTTCCCACCGCCAGATTAGGATGGCGGTGGGAACTTGCCTGCGTCCCCAGCTGACGCAAAGACCGTCCGCCACCAGCAATCATTCCGATTGCCTGGCGGACGGTGCAGGGTGCCCAAAATGGTGGCGGTGCCTAGCAGGCACCGTCCACCAGATTAGGATACATGCAAAAACTGGCCTTTCAATGGCGGCGATGCTGCCATGGAAAGGCATGTGGAGTTTTGCTACGGGGGCCCGTTGCGGGCCCCCCTTGTGTTGGGGGGAGGTGGGGTGCATTTAGGGAGTACCCATGGTACCCCCAACATGCCACTGCACCAAGTGGCAGGCACCATGTGGTGCCTGCCATGTGGTGCAGTGACATGCACTACGGGCGACTTCAGCTTCACGGCGGATGCTGCAGGTCCGCCCGCCATCCTAATAAGCCCCTAAGTGTAGAATATTCTACAATTACTCTTGGCAAGTAATAGATCAATCTATATCTATACTCTTACGCACCCAATCATACAATGCCACTTCAGTGTCTAGCGGCACGCAGAGAATTTTTGGCGCCACGGATACAAACACCTAAAGGACATGTATCAAGTCTAAAGTTCCATTGAAAACCTTGATGCATTTTTAATTGGAATTTAGCCCGCGCATCTCGCAATTCAATTAAAAGGGCAAATTCCATCCATAGGACTGACTACATAGCGGTACCTACAGAACAGGTTTTTATTGTGATGTGCCTGATGAAGTTCGATCAATCCCAATTCATAAATTTCTAAAAAGTAGGGGTTGTAATGAAGGATTGCATTTCCACTCCCTATTGATTGAAAGGGAAGTAAAAAATATACCGGAGGAGTCATTTTCTCAAAGGTTTTTATGACAAAGGGCCGATTCATCAAATATACAAGCATGAACAGCTCACCCAAATGAAAATCACCCCAAAATGTTTATAGGTTTAAAAAAAAAAAAAGGAGGGGTAGTTTATTATTGTCCTGAAGAAGGTGGTCTTATTCATCTCTTTGCACCACCGAAACTCGTCAACGCCCATCAGTGTGGGGTTATATTCGAGGAACACAGTATTGTTTCAAAAAAATCATATTTTGACAGTACTATTAATGATTCTCTCGAAATAACCACTGTAAATGACACAAATCTATGTCTGTTTGTTCGTTATCTCTTTGTTTTTAATATGAAATCATTATATATTAATTTGTATTATTGATTACATTTATGATGTTCTTTTTTATAAAGTTTTAATTAAAAATGTGTTATACACACACACATACTTTGGTTTCTCTTTCTCTAGATTGATGAAGTGGCATTGTATGATTGGGTGCGTAAGAGTATAGATATAGATTGATCTATTACTTGCCAAGAGTAATTGCTTTTAACACTAATGATAGTACCCTGGCTCTTGGCCTAGAGGGGTCACTCTCTTGTTTTTTGCATAGAATATTCTACAAACAGCCAGTTTCCTTTGAAATGTAAAAAATGATACCACTAGCCAATGTCCCTGTCACAGTGGTAGCCAATCACTACAATTGGCAACTAGAAATCCCATTCTACCATTAAAAGGAAGATAAAATAGCCTCCCAATAGACTATTTTGAAGACACTTGGGTTAGCAGACTACATCTCTCAGGACACAGACGCAAATTCAAATTCCAAATACTGTGGTGTAATGTCTATGACAGCACCTTGTCACAGAAAGCCAAAACAAACAATGCAGTGAAAAGATGACACAATGCCTTCCAATCCACATTAGGCAGAACCCAACCTACACTTTGCAAATTTAAAAAGCATTACATAAAGAGCACAACTACCAACAAGTAGGAATGGAACAATCCGTTATCCTATTTGCCCCTAAACTTAGCAAACAAACCAAAAGAATGTACAATATGCTACAATTTAAAGTCAAACTCTTCATAAATAACAAAGGAGTAGATTATTTGGAAATGATTGCTAAAAGCATATTATAAAATAAATAGTAACCTACCAAAATCCTCGAAAACTATGATAAATTTTAAACCAACAAATCAAATGTTATTTTTCTAAATAATAAATATAATATTTTATTACCTCAGTCAAAAGAACAATGAAAATAGTATTATTAGTAACGACTGATACTATAAAACTATATATTGATTATTTAAAATAAAATGTAACAATCACCAGCTAAAAATAAAAAACAAATTCAATCCATCATATAAAATAATTACAACACATAAACCAAACCATTCCACCTAACAATCACATAATGTTAACACAAACATTTAAAAATTACATTTCCCGCCTAAAAGGAAATAGTTAATGTTTACAATTCTGTAGCTGCAGATCCTTCTGTATCCAAGTATTAAAAAATATAAATCCACCAAAATAGGAAAAATATTGTTCAAAAAGCCCCCCCAAAAATGCAGAAATGAAACAAATCTAATAAAATTTCATCAAAGCAATCCAAAGTATGTAGGAACCATAAAAAAACATTAAAGTGTATTAAAAAAATTAAGCGCTCCAAGAAAACTGAAATAAAGGAAATCAAATTAGAAAGCATTGGTTTACTATAAACCAAAAATTATTTCCTGAAAAAAAACCATAAACTCCCATTGGCCATAGCACACAATCATGGCCAGAAACCTGTAAAGTAAAATAAACAACCCACCTGCGGAAACACATTACAGTCCTAAAAGCATATATACATAACAGTTGATCACTAAAAACTAGGCCTGGGAGGTGCCAGCAGAGTTTCACTCTGTGGAATTCTGCGGAGTTACCAAAAAACTCTGCGAGACTCGGCGGAGTTCTATGATCGGGTGGAGTTCTCTGACTAGGGGTGTTCTGCCCACCCGACTTGCACAGGAAGGTCTTAAGCACAGGTGATGCATAGAGCAGATAAACACGGCGATGCTCCAGTAGCTAATGTGTTGCATTAGGAGAACAATAATGAAAAGCACTTCAGAGTCAGACAAGTAAACTGAATAACTAATAAACCAGCTTGGAATACAATCAAAGAGTGCATATTCATGTGGGAAGGGGACCCATACCATCCACACTTCAGCCTCAGCTGCTTGTGCAGCACCAGCGGGCAGCTCAGTGGCCTCTCTACCAGCCTGTCTACCACACCGAAGTGGTATCAGTCACCTCGCTTGGGAGCCTGAAGCATCAATCTCCGCTCTCTCATAGTACGGTGACACCAGCTCAAGCCTCCGGCATCAGGTGATCCATGCTGCCCGGGTTGGAGGAAAACGGTTAGACACAAACGCAGCCGCTCCCCTGTCCCTGCTTTCCATGGCCTCACTCACCTGTGCTCCCACAGCCTCCTGGATAGCGGTAGCAACAGGCCCTAAGTGGCCCAGCAGATTCCTCAGTGACAGCCTCTCTATCCTCCTCTTCCTAGGGCCCCGGATGGACCCAGGCTTGGGCCCAGTTCCTCTCTCACCCTTGACGCACAGTCAGCTCACAGGCAGATCGCTGACCTGAGTCTTGCTTTGTCGATAGGAAACTTCCCTTTCCTCGCTTCATCCGTGTTCTCTCTGCCCACTTCTAGCAAGGTTCTTGGACACTGGACACCACAGCAAGTTTGCCGCCAGCCAATTAACATGTGCCCATCGAAGGGTGCCTGGACCAGATGGCCAATAGGGTTTGTTTTCATGCTGCGTGGTACAATAAACGCTAATAAAAATGCTAAGTTGGCTTGGGGCCAGGCAGCTGTCGGTAAACTCGGTTACGCAGTGGGTGGCAGAGATTTTGCCAAACACTACACCCCAAGCGAAGTGTAGAGTGGCAAAACTCAGCAAACTCCGCCAATAAAAACCTAGGCCCTCATTATTATGGCAGTCGGCTGGACCACAGATCACCATCGTATCAGGCAGGTGACCGTCCGACAATGAGTCGGTGGTCCCACCTGCCCAATTATGATAGGACCGCCGTGCAGGTGGTCGTAAAGTGCTCTTTTCTATAGTGGCTTGTGCTGGGGCCCAGGAAAAGGGCTGCAGTAGAAGCTGCGGTAGAAAAAGGCACTTGTGCACATCCCTGTACTGTGCGGCAGGCACCATGTGGCCTACAGAGGATGAGTGCCCTACTTGGGGCCCCCAAAGTCTCTTTCGGTCTGCCTTATCACGGAGGTGTGACAGCCATGAGCAGGCAGTCGAAAAGGGATAGTCTAATATCTACGGTGGTAGCTGCGCAGGCACGCCTCCATTGTAGGTTTAAGAATCTGACTGCGGTCCTGACAGAGGAGGTGGTCCTAATCCCGGACCCTTGTGGTGTGACCGGCTGCATTTTAATGCAGCGGTCGGACCGATGCCTTAGATGGTGGGCGGACCACCACAGGTGGTCTGTCAGTGGCAGCCCGCCCGCCATCATATTGAGGGCCTTAATCAAAACATTACCATAGATTGTATACAAAAACGCAAACCTACAAACTAATGAAAAACAATGGCAGTAAATCATCTAAATACATACCAAACCCACAAACAAAACTATAACTACCTTCTAGACCCCACCCCGAAATCCCCCTACTCTCAAAACCATGTTTTGATGAACAGTAACATATTACAGTGACCTGATTACGAGAAAATAGACTAAAAATAGCACATAAATATTACAAAGTAGAAGGTGACAGTAAAAAAATGGGCGCTAAATAAAACCAGAAAAAAACTATCTCCCCACAGAAATGAATGGGAAATATTGTACAAATGTTGAATAAATGTATACAAAAATCTGTGTAAAACATGTCAAAATGTGTTATGATAAAATGTTTCAAAATGCATAAAGTATAAATTAAGTAATAGCATAAAATATATACAATTATTAATATATACTTAGAAAACATAAGATTAAATAATATTGAAAATATGTATATTTAAAAAGTTGAAAATCTTAAAAATTGTTAAACAATCAATCAAAATGTATATATCACAGCACTGTCATCCCTAGGGGTGTCTGGGCACTGTGGGTGCGACGCCTCTGTTGAAGAGCCGGGACTTGAGTTTCTTCAGGACGTTCGCTAGGGAGGTTGCTGTACGAAAATGGAGGGGTTGGTCTTTCCAGGTGGCAATGTAGGAGAAGGAGCAGCCCCTGCTGTGGCTGCGATGGATGCAGGGGTGTGCACACAGGCTAGTGAGGAGGAGCTCAGGTGTCTTGCGGGTAGGATGAAGTTCAGTCATTGGTGATGTAGGTCGGTCCTTTATCATGCAGAGCTTTGTAGCTGTGCAAGAGGATCTTGAACTTGCATCTCTTCTGGATGGGTAACCAGTGAAGATTTCTGAGGTGGGAGGTGATGTGGGTCCATATGTAGAGGTCCACGATGAGTCTGGCTGCAGCATTCTCTATGGTCTGGAGCTGGTTGGAGTTGCCGGTGTAGAGAGCATTGCCGTAGTCAAGGTGGCTAGTGATAATGGCCTGAGTAATCTGGTGTTGACTGAGATCCATCTGAAGATTCTGAGGAGCGTGCAAAGGGTGTGGAATCAGGAGGAGGCAACTGCATTGACTTATCATTTCATGGCCAGTTCGCTGTTGAGGATGATGCCTAGCTTGCGTGCATGGCCTGTAGGTGTGGGTGTTTGTCCGAGTTCCGCTGGCCACCAGCTGTGTTCCCAAATGGTTGTGTTCTTCCCAAAGATCAGTACTTCTGTCTTGTCAGAGTTGAATTTAAGGCAGTTGTCTCTCATCCAGTTGGCTACATTGGTCATGGCGTCACAGAAGTTGATTCTGGTGGTGGATGGGTCTTCGATGAGCGAGAGGATGAGCTGAGTGCCGTCTGTGTAGGAAATTATGTTAGGGCCATGGGATCCGACAATGTCTGTGAGGGGGGTAATTTAGGTGTTAAACAAGGTGGGGCTGAGAGATGATCCGTGGGGTATACCGCATAAGTTGTCCTTGGGTTCGAAGGTGAAGGGAGGCAGTCAGATGCTATGTGTGAGTCCTGTGAGGAAAGAAGCGATCGACTTGAGGGCGTTTTGCTGAATGCCGATTGTGTAGAGTCTGTTGATGCGGGTGTGGTGAGAAACAGTGTTGAAAGCAACTGAGAGGTCGGGAGAATGAGGGCCACATCCGTGGGTCTCTCTGCGGTTGAGGAGTGTTCTGATATCATCTGTGGCAGTGATCAGGGCGGTCTCAGTGCTGTGGTTGGCATGAAATCCTGATTGGGAGGAGCCTAGTAGGCGATTTTGTTCCAGGTATTCGGCTAGCTGTTTGTTGATGGCCTTCTCAAGAACGTTGGCTGGATATGGGAGCAGGGAGATTGGTCGATCATTTTATTAGTTTGCTGGGATCGGCAAAGGGTTTCTTTAGAAGGGGTATGACATCTGTGTGTTTCTATCTGTCCAGACTTCCGGATCATTTGAGTTGCCGTTCCGGAGTGCCGCGAGGAGCCGCGAGGAGCTACCAGACGCTGCCGTGAGGGGTTCTCTGCCGCGGCGGTGAAGTACACGATCCCGGCACTGGGAAGAGTCCGCAGGAGCAGCACGGCATCCTCGCAGTGCCGAGTAAACGCGGGAGCAGCTTGGCAGTGGCGGGAGCGTCCCGTGGTAATAGCTCGGCAGCTTGGCAGTGGCACCGGCAGTGGCAGCGGCAGGCTCCGTACAGCGGCTGGAGCCGCGGAACAGCCCGGAACAGCCCGGCGGTGAGAGGCGGTGAGAGGTTGCAGCCGCGAGCACCAGTGTGGGGGTGCCAGTGGCAGCGTGAGGCTGTCAGAGGCTGTCAGAGGCGGCTGTGTGAGAGGCTGCCACGGTCAGGAGGGGGTCTGTGCAGAGGCCACAAGGTGAGGCCACAAGGTGAGCCCAACAGGTGAACACAACACGAAACAGCCATCCCAGCCATCCCAGCAGCAGCCACCCCTGTAGTAGCTAGTGCGGTAGGAGCAGCACATCAGGGGCAGGAGCCGGGACAGCCAACCCTCGACATAGAGACACCGACAGTGACTATTCCGGATTACTCCGGACTACTCTTAATAGTCCCTAGACCCTGACCCTGACCCTGACCCAGTCCCAGTACGCCAGGTCTCCTCGAGGGTTTTGGGTCTTGCTCAAAAGTCAGAACGTGTTCAGAAGGCGCCTCAAGGTATAAGGCGCAAGGCTCAAGGCTCATTGAGACCGCAGGAACCGCAGGAACTGCTCCTCCTGGGTGAGAACAAGCACCTTTGCAACACTTGCAACCATTTCAGTGACTAAAGTTTCGATATGGCGCAGTAGTTTCACGTTTGAAACCAGATTGAAACCGGAGTTGACCACGGATAACCGGAGAAAGGTACAGACAGGCCCAGTCTTGAACAGCCCGTCAGAGCCCGTAAGAGCTGCTTCCTTGGTGGAAGTGGAGTGCAGGGGGAGAGTTGGCCACTAACAGACAAAGCAATATAAAGCACTCTCGCCTCATTTTTACTTCCGCCTCAAACCCTGCCCAGCACGCTCAGGCATTTGCTGCGCGACATGAGGTCAGGCCGAGTAAGGGAGATCGATCGTCCTAAGACTTCAGGGCGTAGAAGAAAGGACAAGGCTGGTCTCTCCACAGATCAGACGAGTGACGAACTTGCTTTAATTTCGACAGAAGGAGACCCAATTGTTGGTGGGTTGTTGAGAGAGCAACCTAAAGCCCCTCAAATTCAACCTAAAATCTATACGAAATTTAGTTTTTAAAAGACATTGGCGCCGCTCTCTATTCAAGCAACGCCACTGTGAAAGGTCTTCAGTCTCCCTTACAACCAGACCAACCAGACCAAGTATCAGCACTGGCAATTACACCAGGGCAGATAACACAACTAACTCACCAAAGCCAGCGGAAACAGCAAATTACAGCACAAGTTCATACCCCAGTTTCGGCCCAACCGAATGAGATTTCTATAACATCCTCACTTACATCCGCATCTACACCTATAACTACATCATTGATAGCGGAATATACCAAAGAAGTTCCATACAATAAAACAATAAATAAAACAATACAGAGCAATACTCAGAACAATTCAGTAGTTGAATCCCCTCAACTTGTCCCTCAGTTAGCCCTATGGCGCAGCATAGGGCGCAGAGGAAGTTGTCTACAGGTGATTCGTTATCCCCTGGAGGAACTCAATCACATTTTGCTATACCATTAGGTTCTTTAGGACCTCATACATCTTTGCAAGCAGAAGCTCAGCATTTAATAACTGTAGCCAAATCATCAACTGTATCAACTCCATTTACGACATTAGGAGCACTTCAAACAGCGCAAGCACTGCTAACTTTAACAGGAGTAGGCCATTCATTGCCCAAGGAAAAAGAACATCAGACTGACAGGAGCAAGCAGTCCTGGTCAGATTCATCTAGCCTAGAAGATATAATGACAAAACAGGACTCCCTACGGAAAGCTGAAGGATCTACTACTGGACCTCAGAATTTAAATCTACCCAGTGGCGACATGGTTAACACAGCTGAGTGTGAACTTAGCCCCATTACCCGAGTTAGTTCTATGATGACGCCCCGCAAGCTAATCTAAAATCTCCAAAGCAGGACGAAGTAAGGGCTGTCTTATCCTATTTAGGAACACAAGAGTGGGAGGACATGCTGGCAGCAAACTCCCCAGTCCAACAGACGAGACCCTCCATGGAGAAGATGAAATACCAACACCCGCCTTCAGTGGACATTCAGCCCTCGTGGGGTAAGAAGGAAGTGGGCCCTAAGGAGCGGGGGAATCCAAACATGCATGATGGGAGTACTTGGGCTTCTCTCCTAAAAACCATGCAACTGTCAGTGGAGGCGCTACAATACCAATCAGATAAGATGGATATACAGGTCTCTTTACTAAATACTCTGGCAGTGTTTACAGCAGGGATTGATGAAAAATTGGGAGATCTCAATGCACTAATAATAAGGGCACAAACAGAGTCATACCTTCATTGTGGGTGTACCCAGATAGTGGACAAACTGGCAACTCTTCCGACTATGCTTTCTACTGTGCTCAATGAGCTGAAGAACAAATCAACCTGCTCAGCCAGCGCTAGCCACTCCAACGACGGCTCCACTACACTGCCGACAGCTGATGGTAACTTAAAGCAGCTCTGTAAAGGCACTGAATCCGTCATACAACAAAGAGTGGGCATCAACGGCACTGGCGAATCACCTAAGATAGTTACAGCGACACCAACCGAGATAAAAACTAATGCCAAACAACGCCGCCAGCAAAAAAGAAAAGGTCGCAACAATAAATTACTCCTTCTCAATCAAGCAGCCACCTACTCAATTTTTAATAAACAATGCCCTAACTCAACCACTGCACTAAATGAGGGGGACTTGCAAGATTATGATCTAGCTCATACTAACTCCCATCAAGACACAGCAGCACCCTCCTGCTCCCATAACCTTGGAGTTGGATCAGGGAATATGATTTTGAAGGAAGCTGAGGGGGTCCTTGGGTCTGCAAGGGACAAAGCCGTTACCTGTTCAGCCCTCGAACCTCTGCCACATACCATCAGATCCAATTCAAAAGGGCCCGCTGAGCTCGCTGATCATCAAACAATTATGGCCCTAGCAAAGGACAAGAATCGGGAGCCCACCCCGCAGGAACTAGGGCAAGTTTCTACTGTTCCTCCAGTTGGAAGTGACCAAACAACATCTAGAATGAACTGTACAATCCAGAGAGTGGCAACCCCAGGGGAAAAGAAGCAAGCAAGGACGGCCAAGGACCAACAGCCTTTGGCTTCTCACTCCTTGCAACAACAGGGCCAACCTGTAAATTCAACTGCAATAATAATTAAGGAAAGAGATCTTAATTCCAGCCGAGCAGTTGTGCAATTGAATCAGAATGAGCCTTATCGGCTAATACAACATAACCCTGCAGCCAACTGGAACGGGCCACCTGAAATCACCTCTTATCCCCCAAACGATTCGCTATCGGCCCTGCGATACACATTGTTCAAACCAGAGTACATTTCAAAAGGATGTCACGATTTGCTGAACAGGGGCAATGTCTTAAAACTACTTAGGGCCATACCTACTCTATCAGACCTGAATACAACAGACTTACTCGCAATAGAGTTTCTCACATCAGATAATCCAGCCAAGCCAGAAATAACAAGGGCAACATGGAAAACAGATGCAACAGCCCAGAGAGTACTAAATCACCATCTTACCTTCAAAGACTGGGGCATTCAAGTCACCTCTTTTCAGCCTCAAGCCTACCCAGGTCCGCTATTAAACTTGAGCCCAAGGCTAGGTAGCAAGGATTGTTTAAGGCCCTCAACTTCTGTATTAAGAGGGGCACTTGGCTGCACTGCGCCACGAAGGGATTATAATCAAGGCGCACAACATGGATCTCCTAGGGCTGAAAAATTACGCGGATACAACTCCTGGTATGCTGAGCCAATTACAAGAACTATAAACCTTGCCACATCAAAACAATGACATCATAACTATCTAGATCACAGCAACAAAACACAAAAAGAATCCGCGATACATCTCTGCTCTTGGAATGTTAATGGCTTAGCTTCTAAAATTCAAGATCCAGAATTCCGGCAATATCTTAACAACTTTGATATCATTATGCTACAGGAAACATGGCTTATGGAACCACTACACATAGACGGGTTTCTTTGCTTTGACCGTCCAGCTACTAGAGGTAGCAAAACGGGCCATTCTTCAGGAGGGCTAGCAACCTACATCTCAACAACATCCATACCAACAGCGGTGGTAACCGGTCCGGAAATAGATGTAGCTTTAGCAGTCAAACTTACTCTTTCCCTGGCAGGGGTACAACATGAAGTATCCCTTTTAACGTATATATCCACCCAAAACGGACAGCTAGTGACTCTGCAAAGTTAATTGATCAAATAACTTCTTATTTAGGCAGTGCCGAAATTTCAAACCTTATATTATCGGGGGACCTGAATCAATATCTATTGGGGTCATCCAAAGTAAAGGAAGTTTGTCTCCAATCCTCAAACTACAACATACCGTCACAAGGAACCTTCACGAATGGGAGGCCTAATAGGGAAAACAGATCCCTTTTGGAAGAATTAGAACATCTAAATCTTAGGGCCCTTAATGGAAGAACAGCCGGAGATACTCCCCCAGTGGCAAGCTACTACACCGAACTAACAAGCTCGCTTCTAGATTATACGTTTGTTAGTCTCGCACTGTTTTCATATGTAATAAGCTTTAGAATGGGCGACAAGGGGGACAGTGACCATCGTCCACAAGAGACTATTGTAGCGGCAACTGCTCCGTCCAGCATTTATCCTGCTCCACAGTTAGCCTTAAGCTACATGATAAATTACAAGAGGATCAAGTATACTGTGGAAAGCATTGAGTCCTTAACAGACTCAGCAATTAATCTTGCTCTTGCACAACCGTTCGAAAAGAACTTGATACAAACCTGGGAACGCTTCACCATTACCCTTAGCAACTTAAAGGCCACGGAAATAAAAATGAGTAGTCTTCCGGGGCCAGCACAAGCGAAAAAGATACCTATGGCTGAAAAAGCGCAAATAAAAGCCCTTAAGAGAATGATAAATGGCTCCATAAGATCTTTGCGTCATGATCCAGGGAATATATTGCTTCTTTTATCCCTGCGGCAACAAAGAACTCAACTAAAGAAGTTGAAATGGAACATCAACAATAACTACGAACAGGACTTCTGGGCAAAACTTTTGCATAACATAAAGTATAACGCCAGCGATCGCTTCTGGAAATCAGTAAATACAATTATCCACCCGCATCATGGGGGACCTACTTCCCATATCCTGGAGGAAACCTGGGCAAGCTACTTAAACTCCCACTTCAACAGTCAAAGCAATACTCTGCCCAAACAGGAACAGAGTAGAGCAGACTTGGACGGGCATTATTCCAACATCGGAAGAAAGGCAGGAGGCATCATTAATTTCCCTGATTGCTCCGATGCTACCCGACAAATGGCAAGTAAT
Source organism: Calotriton arnoldi (assembly GCA_963921515.1). NCBI lineage: Eukaryota > Metazoa > Chordata > Amphibia > Caudata > Salamandridae > Calotriton > Calotriton arnoldi. Next base: position 212,683 of record CAWUFW010016506.1, read on the forward strand.
ACATCCAAATCTCCTGTTTTAATCCACCAACAGGAGGAAAGGTCAATCGGCACTGAGCTTTTAATTATTATGAAACAGATCAGGAAGGGTAGAAAGGAAGGAGCCCCGGGCCCAAATGGAATCCCGCCTGCAGTGTTCAAACAAAGACCGGAAGAATGGGCAAAAATATTCCATCCACTATTTCTGGAAGTAAGACGACTGGGCACCATTCCAGACTCCTGGAAAGGTTCCACGATCATTCCAATCCACAAAAGCGGCAGTAAGGCCTTGCCAGCCAATTATAGGTTAGTAGCACTGATCGATAACGAGGCTAAATATTTTGCGGGAATACTGCTAGATGAACTAACCTCCTGGGCAGAAAATAATGAAATAATCCCGTTAAATCAAACAGGCTTCCGAAAAAACTGTGGCACAATAACCAACCTCTTGGCAATCTCGTTAATAATGGACACAACAAAATTGAGGAAAAACAGTTGCATGTCTGTTTTATTGATTTCAGCGCCGCATTCGACAACGTGGAGAGGACTAAACTGTGGAATAAGCTAGCCAGATGGGGCATTCCAAATACTCTTTTATCAATGTTAATGCTTCTACATACTGATACCTGGGTACAGGTGAAATTAGGATCAGGGTCTCATCTATCAAGAAAAGTAAAAACAATCAAAGGACTTAAACAGGGCTGCGTGCTGGCCCCTATTTTATTTAACTTATTCACGGCAGATTTACCACAGATACTTGATTCCTGTAATTCCCATGCGCCCAGACTCGGGGGTACCAGCTTGTCCAACTTACTATACGCAGACGACGTAGTCCTGCTTAGCCACACGGTAGTTGGCTTGCAACATCTTCTCAACGGTCTGCAGGTCTATGCAGAGGAAAATAGCCTGACAATAAACTTAAATAAAACCAGGACCATGACAATTAACAGCAAACGAAGAAAGAGGTACCTATGGCATCTGGGCGGCACTCATATTGAAACAGCAGAGACTTATAAGTATCTGGGTGTCCACTTAGACAAAGAAGGATCATTTACCCGCCAACAAGAAGAGATCAAAAGGAAAGGGATGATCCTTGCCTTAACCATGAAAAATTTAACAGCTAAGCTATTGGGCCCTACGCTGAGCCCTCTTTTAATGGTAGCACGGGCTAAAATTCTACCTACAATTGCCTACGGCAGTGAAGCTCTGAGAGGGAGAGATACTAACCTTTTGGATAAAACAGTTGTAAAAGCTTACAGAATGATGTTTAGCCTCCCGAACTATACTTCCCCGGCGCAAATTAGACTGGAGTTTGGCCTGTTAAAGCAAACCTGGGCCAGATATGGAGCATACATCAACTGTTGGAACAAAATCAGAATATCAAACCCTAACTCAATAAACTACCTTCTGTGGCAAGATCTTCAACAGAGGGAGAATTCACCCGCAAGACTGTATCTTCAGGAGGCCCTGGCAAACACAGGCTTATTGCCCTTATGGAATACACAGTGTCATCATTCAACTCTGAAGAAATTAGTCTGGAAGTCGCTGAAAAAACAGTCACTGGTGGAGGATAAAGCTGCTTTCTCAGCCAGAGCGCATGCTTGGATGACGTTGAATTCTTACAAGATCTTAGCCCCACAACAATATTTTAACCTGGGATATCCAAAAGCACAGAAATTAAAATTCCTAAAGCTACGACTTGGAGTGATACCATGCACACAGCACCTTCCACCATGGAAAAGGGTGCAGACTTTTACAGTATGCAGTTTGTGCAAAAACGGCCAGGGTGATATCATCCATACCATCTGTTCATGTACAGCGATGCTCCAAGAAAGGAGGCAACTGCTAAAAATCCCCCTTAATCAAAGGGGAATTCGGACAAGGAGGCAAGCTGTTTTGGCTTGCTTCGATCCAGCATCACCTCAACTGAACTCCAGACTAGTTAGATTTCTGGAAGCGGCCAAAGCAAAAATGCCAAACTGTCACTAAAGCTTTTTGGGAAAAAGGAGACTTTTGATTATTAATTTTCTCAGAGGGAGCAAAAATGCCCGCACTGACTGGTCAACTTATATTGGTTGTTCTTGAATGTTTAAATCTTAATATTTTATTTTGTAACCAACAGAAGTGCTTTATATTTTAACTGCGATGAAACTTTTATTATTGTAAATTAATATTTTAGATATGACTTCATTCTTACCACGTATTGCAATGGTTTTAAGTAACTCTGCAAAATAAAATAAATACTAAATAAATACTAAATACTATCTGTCCAGGAAGGCTGTTGTGGTGATGGATGTGTTGATGATGCTGGTGAGTTCCGTGTGCATAGGGTCAGTTCTGAAATTCAAAAGATGGTGGGGGCAAGGGTCGGTGGGTGCCCCGGAGTGAGTGGATGACATGATGGTCGTGGTGGTCTGAGTGGAGATCAAGTGGTGATCATTCAGCTGTTGAGGATGAAAGCGGTGGGCTAGGGGTCAAAGTTGTTGTAAATGGTGGCAATCTTTTTGTGGAAATAGTCCGAGTTGGTGTTGCAGAGTTTTTGAGAGGGGTGGATTTGGTTCTCAGTGGCTGCAGGTTTGGGGAATTCCTTGACTATTTTGAAGAGTTCTTTTGTGTGGTTGGCTATTTCATTGATGCGGGCTGTGATGGCTGTTATCTTGGCTTCCTTGATGCGCCTGTAGTAGTTGATGAGGAGTGCTTTATGAGCGGCTCTGTTGCAGGAGTTCCTTGTGGCGCACCACTGTTTTTCGAACAGTAACAGATGTGCTTGGTGGTTCTGAGCTCTGTGGTGTACCAGCTGGCTTGTTTTGAGGTTTTGTTGGTTTTAGAGGGTTTCATCTGGCAGCTCTGTGCATTTGGAGATCCATGCAGAGAAGTTCTGGGCAGCCTGGTCAAGGTCTGATGAAGCTTCGGGTTGGGAGGCGCTGAGAGCCTGTGTCCTTTGTGTCTCCATTATCTTGTCCTGGCTGCTGTGGGAGGAGCAGTGATGTCTGGGGATGGTGTGCTGAAAGTCGGAGATGGTGAAGTGAATGATGCGTGGTCGGTCCAGGTGAGTTCTGTGATGTGGTTGAATTTGATTCTATCACTGGAGGTGAAAATGGAGTTGAGTGTGTGTTCGGCTTTGTGCTTGGGTTCAGTAAGGCCAATGGTTTTCAGGTTCTCCAGGAGAGCGTGGAGTTGTCATTGTTGGGGTCGTCAATGTGGAAATTGAGGTCATTGAGTAGGATGTAGTGGTAGGAGTTAATTGCTAGGGGAGAGATGAGGTTGGAGATGGCATTGCAGAAAGCCGGTCGGGTACTGGAGGTCTGTATACGAGGGTGCTTCTTATTGTGGTCTTGGCATTAGTCTATATTATAATCTGAGGTGTTCCATGTGGAATTTTGGGTCATCGTTGGTGGCAATGCATCAGATGGTTTCCTTGAAGATGATGGCAACGCCCCCATTGTGTTTGTTGATGCACTCTTGGTGTACCATCTGGTAGTCATCGGGTATTGTGGTGGTGATGTCGGGGCTCAAGGAGGCGTTGAGCCATGTTTCAGTGATGAAGTCAACGTCAGAGGAGAGGGAGTGATGGTGTCACAGATTTCCAAGGCATGCATGCAGAGGGAACGGGCATTGAGCTGGATGCATTAGAGCTGGTCTGGACAGAAATGGTGAGGGATCCAGGGCAGGCTGGCAGCCCTGTGTTGCAGTAGAAGCGGTAATGGTGGCAGGAAAAAGGTAAAATGGTTGATCGTGGGAATGAAGTGTAGCAGAAGTTGTTTCAGTGTCCAGGGTTCAGGGCGAAGAGCTCCTTGGCGGTGTAGAGGTTGGTGGTGAGAGGGCCAGTGGCTCTGGTGCTGGATGAAGTTCAGGCGCAGACAGGCTTGCCTTGGACCCGCCATCGGCATACCAGAGGGGCACACCCTGCATGGGTCTGCTGGGCGGTCACGCTGCAACCTCTATTAAGTAGGTCCTGTGGGGAGGGGGGTGCTGGGTGGCAGTAGGAAGGAAACAGAGGGAAGAGGGAAACATCAGAAAGAGGGAAGAAACTAGCAGAAAAAGCTAAAGTAAAGGGCAGAAAACGAGCAGAAAAGGCAAAACAGAGAACAGAAAAACAAGCAGAAAAGGCAAAACAGAGGGCAGAAAAATGAGTAGAAAGGCAAAACAGAGGGCAGAAAACTAGCAGAAACGGCAAAACAGAGGGCACAAAAACAATCAGGAAAGGCAAAACAGAGGGCAGAAAAACAAGCATGAAAGGCAATACAGGACAGAAAAACAGGCAGTAAAGGCCAAACAGAGGGCAGAAAAACGGGCAGGAAAGGCAAAACAGAGGGGCAAAAAACAGGCAGAAAAGGCAGAACAGAGTGCAGGAAAACGAGCAGAAAGGACAAAACAGAGGGCAGAAAAACATAAAGGAAAGGCAAAACAGAGGGCAGAAAATGAGCTGAAAAGGCAAAACAGAGCAAGAAATGAGAATGGCACCGACAGAGGGCAGCAGGTAGACAGGCAGCAAAGGGTAGTGGACTGCGGGCAAGCTGGACAGGAGAATTGTCGCAGGGGGAGCTGGTGCGGGGACCTGCCAGCTCCCCCTTAAGCAATATAAATAAACATTGAAAATGTACAAATACAATACTATGTATATATAATTTACATATTTTTTGTTTATTAATAAAAAAATATAAAGAAATGTTTGCTTTTGACATGCGCTAAGTATAATTAAAAATATCCAAATATACAATTAATATGGTCTGAAAAAATATATATAAAAAATGTGTGACATGTCATAAAACAATGTAATTAATAATATGATTGTATACAAACATACAACTACATTTTTTTAATTATATTTCTAATGACCAACAATAGCAATAACATAAAATTAAAGTAAGAAATGAAAAGACACTAAAGGGGTTACATTTACTATTCCTACTCCAATCTAAACCAATTTGGGGAAGGCGTTGGACAGTAATGGGGTTAGATTTACTATTCCCACTCCAATCAAAACAAATTTGGGGGAAGTGTTGGACTCTGAAGGGGCTAGATTTTCTATTCCTACTCCAATATGAACTAATTTGCGGAAGGTGCTGGACACTAAAGGGGTTAAATTTACAATTTCCACTCCAATCTAAACCAATATGAGGAAGGTGCTGGACACAAAAGGGGTTGCATTTACTATTCCCACTCCAATCTAAACTAAATTGGGGAAGGCAATGGACATTGAAGGGGTGACATTTACTATTCTTACTCCAATTTAAACCAATTTTGGGAAGGCGTTGGACATTAAAAGAGTACAATTTAATAATTCCACTTCTATCTAAGACTATTTGAAAAAGGTGTTGAACACTAAGGGGCTGATTCCGATCTCGGCCGGTAGGGCTCCGAATAGGATTCGGCTTTACCGGATCCGATTCGGAGCCCTTTTTCCCGACCGAATCGTACGCGGGTCCGGCCGAGCGAGTACGATGCGAGTCGCCGACCGACTCGTCCGGGCGACCCGACCGCTCCGACCGACTCGTACCCGGATCGTACCGCTCCGACCGACTCGCTCGGACCCGATTCGCACCGCGCAATGGAGACGTTTTCCGGCCGGGTAAGTACGATGCGCACCTCGACCGCTCCGACCGACTCGCGCCGTCCGACTCGAACTCGCTGTCGGAGCCGTACTTTGGGGTCCGTGTCGGACCCCCTGTACGCATACCCGCGCGAGGCGCACACAGGGGGGACCCATGGGTCCCCCTACCTGTGCGTGTACGCCGCGGAGCGCTCGCGGCATACTCGCTGTAGGGGGCGCCCTTGTCCGCCTCGCACCCATTGAGGCAATGGGAGCCCGCGTACGCGTTGTACGACCGGCTCCCATTGAGTTCAATGGGAGTCCGACCGACTCGTGTCCGGTGGCATACGAATGCATCGGACTCGTTCGGTCGGACTGCACGGGGCCGATTCGGTCGGAAATCTCTCCGGGTCCGGCTCGGTCGGAGAGATTTCCGGCCCGAATCGGAATCGACCCCTAAATAGGTGAATTTTACAATAGGCACTTGTTAGACCTGGCACCATTGGCGTGGGTCTCCCTTCCATTTTTTTCTGCTGTTGCCTCCTATGTTTTTGCTATGTTTTGCTGGTCTAGATGCTTTGTTGCACTTTGCCACTGCTGTTCAGTGCCAAAGTGCAAGTGCTCCCTACTGTAAATTGTTGTAATGGATTAGTGACTCCATGATTGGCTTATTTGATTTACTTGTCAGACCCTAGTACAGTGCACCATGAGTGCCCAGGGCCGGTAAATCAAATGCTGCTGGTGGGCTTGCAGCACTGATTGTGCCACCCATAGAAGCAGCTTGTAAAATATGGCTCAGGCCTGCCATTGCAGAGCCTGTGTGCAGTCTGGGGCTGCCATGTCGACTTGCCAAGTGCACCCACTTGCCAGTCCCTAAACCTTCCCTTTTCTGTATGTTAGTCACCCCTAAGGTAGGCCCAAGGTAACCCTATGGGCAGGGTGCATTGTATGTGAAAGGTAGGACACGCCCTGGTGTGTGTGGCATGTCCTGATAGTGAAATACTGCCAATTTAGTTTTTCACTATTGCAAGGCTATCTCTTCCCATAGGCCAAAATGGGCAGTTTGATTATAACATCTTATAAGCATAACTGACCCAAGGAACAAGATAGGAAAATAAAGTTTAGTATGCCTGAACTCAGAATGTTAAAGTGCATCTTTTAGTGTGGGTGATTTTAACATTCTGTATTTGAAAATACCACTTTTAGAAAGTAGGTATTTTCTTGCCTAGCCATCCAGTATGCCTCGGCTAGGTTTGTGTATTACATGTCTGGTTTGTGAGTGACAGGGGGCTGGAGAGGGCTTTGGCTCCAGCAGTCTGATGAGTCAGGGCTGGGCTGAATAGGACCTCGGTTGAATAGAGAGTAGGGGAGGAGATTTCCTTTCACTTGCCTGAGCCTACATAGAATAGAGAGTAGGGGAGGAGATTTCTTTTCAGCTACCTGGGCCAGGTCTGCTTTCAACAATGCTGTCTCCACCTCCTGCCAGGAAGCTGCACCAGGGAGGACAGAACTGGGTTGGGCTGGGTACAGACACTCTCTGCCTTCAGAGAACAAAGGATGTTGGAGTATACATATTGGGGCCCAGACCCCAGAACTTTAGATCACTTCTGGGAATCAAGACGAACCTTTGCCAAGGAGAAAAACCAAGGAAGCTGAAGGAGGAGACTGCCCCTGCGCTGGTGACTGTTTGGGGTTGGCCTGCAGTGGTTACTTATTGCCAAGGAAAGGAGAAAAGGAACTTTGTGTGTACTTTAATCATCTTGAGGAAGATCTCCAAGGGATTGAAGCTGAGCTTGCCTCCTGTTCTGAAGTCTCAGGGACACAAAGACTTCACCCCCAGCTCCCCCTGAATTTCCTTGCTGGGAATTCTACCTGCATAGAGGTGCCTGCTGTTGTTTTGGGCCCTCTAGAGACTGCGTGTCACTGGGAGCTGGAAGCGCAACGCAACGAGGAAGAAGCGTGCCGCCACCGCAGCTGTTTGCCATTGCATCACCGAAGAAGCGTGTCGCATCACCAGAGAAGCGTGCCGCTGCCGCAGAGGTTGCCGTCACATCACCAGAGAAGCGCATCGCAGGGCCTGTCGCGGCTCAAGAAACCACCGATTTCGCCGCACGGCCGTCGGGCGTGCACGCATCGCATCCAAGTTGTTGCATCTCAACAAAGACGCCATTTTGTCACATCGCACCAGATTGTCACATTGCATCGAGGCGCCATCTGGTCGCATCGCACCGGATCGCAGTAAGAAACAGACGCTTCGCCTCCTCTCCGGTAAGGAACAGACGCATCGCCTCCCCTGTGCTGCAGTAAGGAACAGGTGCACCACCTCCCCCAAAGCAAGGAACTGACGCATCGCCTTCCCTGCGACCCTTTTGTTTGTATTGCGTTACGCATCCAAGGTACTTTGAGAGTAAAGTGTTGCATTTACCATCTACGTTGAACTAAGATATTTCTACCATTTGAAAGTCATATTTTTAGTACTGTATTGTGGATTTTTGTTGTTTGGTCTTGTGTTAAATCTAGATAAAGATTACTTATTTTTCTAAACTGGTGTGGTGTCCTTCTGTAGTGTTTTCACTGCATTACTGTATGTGTTCACAAATGCTTTACACACTGCCTCTAAGATAAGCCTGCCTGCTCGTGTCAAGCTACCAAGGGGTTGAGCAGGGGTTATTTTAGGAGTATCGCCCCCTTACCATGACTAGAAGCAAAGGCCCCTACTTGGTCAAAGGTACCTACCTCTGCCAACTAGAGAGTAGACCCCCATTTCTAACAGCACTACAATATAAATAACTTTAAACAAGGTAATACTTATTGAACAACTTAAGCACACAGTTAATACTACATACTCATGCATATCTTTTTTATCATAAAATACATTTTAAAATGATCAAACAATACCTTGAACTACAAACCTATATATACAAATTTAAATGTTAAAATAAAACAAATGTTCATTATTGCTTATATTTAAAATATTTTTGACATTTTGTTCTCACAATCCTAAACTTTAAATCATAAAATAAGAAACTATTGTTCAATATTTAAAAATTAAAAACATGTGAATACATTTTAACATTTTATACATATAAATATAATTTTTTATTTAAAAAAGTATAAAATGTCTACAATGTAAACTTATTTTTGGGAAACATTAAAAAAATGTACATATTTTATTTTAATAAAAATGTAGCTGTATATTCAGAATTTCTGCATTTTAATAAATATTGATTTACCATTACCATATTATCCCGAAAATTCATAAGGACAAATTGAGACCCCCAGGTAGACCAATAATATCTGCTAAGGAAAGCCTTTTGGAAAACGTATCTGTTTATATAGATTCATTTCTTCAAGAGCATGTGAAATCTCTATCGTCATATATACAAGACACTACGGACTTTGTAAGGCAATTACATGATTTCAAATGGGAGGATGACTATGTTCTGGTGTCCATGGATGTGTCCAATTTATACACTTCTATCCATCATAGGGATGGGTTAAGGGCAGTAGAATACTATTTAAGTACAAGGCCCATAAAGTATCATGTACATAACAAAATGCTTATTGACCTGATTAATTTCTGCCTGAACAACAATTACTTTATGTTCCAACAGCAGGTATACCACCAGGAAAGAGGCGTAGCTATGGGCGCTAGCTTTTCGCCCAGCTACGCCTGTCTCCATATGGGGTGGTGGGAGGAGAAGGTATTGAAAATAGAACATAAGAAGGCTTGGACAGAAAATGTGGTCAAATGGGTCCGTTTTATTGACGATTTGTTTATAATATGGCGTGGGGATAAAGAGGGTGCAGAGAACTTTATTACCCAATTGAACAACAATGACATGAATTTACAATTTACATTTGAGATAAGCGTAGATTGCATATGTTTTCTGGATGTGGAGGTATATGTACAAAACAACAAGGTACATACACAATTACACCGTAAGCCCACAGCAGGGAACACAATCCTACATTCAAGCAGCTTTCACCCCAAACATACAGTGCAGAGTATCCCATATGGGGAAATGCTGCGTATTCGGAGGATTTGTAGTAATGACAATGATTTACATATAGCCCAACAGGAATGTAAATCAAGATTCCTAGCAAGAGGCTATTCACAAAAGACTATAGATCAGGCAATCTCACGGACTAAAGCCATGTCAAGAGAAAATCTGTTGTTTAAGCCCTCGAATAGTAAAATGAAAGAGTCAGACAACTTAGAAAATGCTACAAACACCCCTAGGCTAATCCTAACATATAATAAACAAAGGGATAGTCTTAGGAAAATAATCAAGAAAAACTGGCACCTTATTCTAAGTGATCCGGTTATAGGGGATAAAATGCCAACCTCACCCACTATAACATTTAGAAAAGCATGCAGCACCAGTGAATATCTAGTTAGTAGCAGTCCTGAAATTCCTACCAATACTAATTGGTTAACAAAACGCAAAGGCTTTGTGAGGTGTACAACATGCAAAGCATGTAAATATGGAGAAAATAAAACCACATTTTATACACCTTTTAATGATAAACCAGTTTTAATCAGCAAGTTTTTAACGTGTAAATCTGAGTTTGCTGTTTATGTATTAGAATGCTCGTGTGGACTGAGATACGTGGGTAGTACGCGTCTCCATGTCCACAAGAGGGTATTACAGCATCTACGGGCGATGACCAACAATGATAGTTCTTATCCGGTAGCCCGCCATTTCAACGAAATTCACAACAAAAATCTTAATCAGTTGAAATATTACGTAATTGACAATGTGCCCCCGTTGAGAAGGGGAGGAAATAGAGATGCAATACTCAGAAGACTCGAAACTAAATATATCTTAGATTTAGATAGTAAGAGTCCACATGGATTAAACACAACTGAAGATCTATATACTTGGCTATAACATGAATAATTCTGCACTGACAACATATCCTTTTAAATCTATTATATGACTTAAATTCTGCCTCTCTTCTCTTAATAAAATCCTGTTTTTTACCAGTGGTGCACATGGGCTCATGGCACACTGGAAACAATAAATTAAGCACGGTGTCACTTTATTGTTAAAAGATGAATAGTAAACATCACAATAGCACTGTAACACTTTTAGAGAGCGCGCTTTGCACTAACTTTGTACTGTATATAGAAACTCAATTACATAAAATGTTTGGGTTCAATTAGGATTTACATCAATATATGTAAGGATGGACATTGGATTATATTTTGATCAACCATGAAGAAAAAGTAAATTAACAGTACTAATAATTGGTTTCAAAATTTGGATCTGATTTTTAGCATGTGTAATTTGTTTTAACAAAAAGTATTTATATAATTATTTGTTTTAAAATGGCAACATTTGCACATACTGATTACTTTTAAAAAGAAGAAAAAGAAATGAAAGTGGTGAGGAAAACATCTTTCTTCTATTTTTACGCATTATGCAGATATGTGTTATATGTGTGTCCAAGTGTCACCTCCTTTTTAACTTGTGTTTAATATAATATACATGTATTTATGCAGTAATGTTTATGGATATATTTATATATACTTTTTAACACAGGTTTTTACATAAAAACATCTTTAAAAATATATACAGCGGAATATGTTAGAAGCAGGGTGTCGAAACAGAGATCGAATGGATAGTCTGTTTTTTATATCTATTTTTCACGTAATGCACTGTGTCACTTTAAAAATGGGAAAAAATGAGAGCATGTCATGTGATCAAGGGCTCTGGGTAGCCCGAAACGCGTCATGGCGGCAAGAAGCACGAAATAAAATATCAATGCACATATTAAGTGGAGTCCGTTCCGTTTTTCTTTGTGGATACAAGGAAGGAGTATTGAAAATATATATATATATATATATATATATATATATTAAACTGAAAATGAGAATGTGTAAAAAAGTATAAAACCAAATAAATTAAATAAATCAATATAATTCATTTGAACATTTTCAAAAAAACACATACATTTTTACTCATATGAATTTTAAAAAAATCTCCCCACCCTTATCTCCTAAAAACCTAATAGCCATCTACTAAAAAAAGGTAGTAAACACATATTTATATTTATAAAAATATCTAAATATACAAATTTCAATATTTTCATAAATAGAAGATGCCTTACTACAAAAACTAATATAAAACATTTGGTACAATAAATCACATTACAATAGATGACATGCTAATTAACACTTACAAGTGATATTAAATATAATGATATTTACTACAATAATATTTTTTGCAAAAATATTAAAAACAACACTAAAAACGATATTTTTACCATCAATATTCCTGTTGACAATATCTTTAATGTCCCGATATTCTTGATACGATATTTTTCATCGTGATATATTTTTTTCTATATTCTGTCCAAACACCATATAGATGCTATCGTCAGAAGCACCACCGTAGTTGATAACAGTTAAAGAGAAACTTGGAGACCTTTCAGAACCATTGGAAGGTTCCAGGTTAGATATGGTGACGCACTCATAAAATAATTGTAATACATAGAGCTCCATGCACTTGATACCCTACCCAAAGGAGAAAAACGTTTTAACTGACACATACCACAGGCTGCCCACATTTACTACAACCTTTTACCTGTTTACTGACCAAATGCATACTTACCTCCCTCGGGATTTAGTCATATCATTGTTCAATGACATATGACACACAATCACTTCTAATTTAGGGTATGATAAAGCACTTCCCAATACCAGTTACTTCTTTTGGATAAACCTAAAGGACTTAATGTTGTTAATTATGTGCATATTGTCATAACAATATGATGTGTCAGAATGCTTCCACCCAGAGAAGTACCTGTGCAGATTGCATATATCCCTGATGAAAATAAATATTACTAAAGTGTAATTCACTAACAACTTTATTCTTGAAAGAACTCCTTAGGATGAGTAAATGCAATGACACTCTACACTCTCCTAGCAACATGTTGCTATGTACCTAAACTCACATTAAGTATAATGGGGTTACCCTCAGAACCTGGGTATCTGAAATCTAAGGAAAAGTAGGTTCTGTCGGGAGTTAGATAATTGCTTTAACTATGTCTTAAGCTTTTGTACATGAAAAGGAAAAAAGGAAACACCTCTAAATTGATGTAATCAATACCAATTGTATTAGAAAATTAATTCATTTTGCTGTTTTACAATTTGTGTTATACATTAGTCAGGCTGTCACAGAGAACAATTTTATTGTTAAAAAATGGCGCAAACAGTGAACTAATCAGTGATGAGGTGATCTAGAACTGACAAAGTGCTTTGAGTGAATAACATATATACAGTGCTGTACAAGACATATAAAATGTTCATTCAATAGACATCAATCCCTATACAATTGAATCTCCAATTCATACACGGTTCTGCTATTACGTGGAGTGGAGAGAGTGGGGAAGGATTGTGTAGGCACGTCAACGTTCCGACCCAAGAAGGTGCGCGATTCAATTGGAGTCACAGCGGGTCTTCTTCAGGACAAGGCAGGGCAGCCAGTTCAGGTAATAATCAAAGATCTGATGAGTGCTTCCATTGATCGATTCACCAGGCGTTGGATTCTAGTCAAGGATGGAAAAGCTATGTCATTGTTGAACCATCAGAGGTTGAATGAGTCAGATTCTGAGGGCAGGAATGTAGATGAGTCACATCCGCTGCCGTGCAAATCAAGGGGCTCTGGCCGGCCGGTGAAGGAATGAACTCAGCACAGGTTATTATGCCATTTTCCCCAGGAAAGCATTGTACCTAGACAAAAGACAACTGGGGTCATTTAGAATTTGGCTGACCAGGAGATATTCTGTAAATTAGCAGTGTTCTTGTTGCATTTCTGATGCTTTACTTGCTAGGTTACAATGATGACTGTCCCTCCCTATTTAGGCCCGGATGATTGTTATGCATATTCAGTTAAATGCATAAGAAGAAGAAAACACTATTTCATTTTTGTGTTGAAAAAACAAGCCCCTGCTGTGTAAGTTTTAGCTGTGACAGAGCAGATTGATTCATTGAAAGTTTAATGTTCATTTTGTGTGTTAAAGGTAGCATAACCAGGTCGCAGAAATAAATCCACTAGACATTTCTCATTTTGCATTCACTGCTGAAGAGAACATGGCTTTTAAAAGTGCAATGAGAAATTTTCTTCATCCACGTTTTTCTCTCAACAGTGCTGTGCTGTTGATAAGATAGTCCAAATCTTTTTTTTTTTTTTGTTGAAGCTTCATGTACTGTAACTATCTTGTGCTTCGTATGAAGCATGTTGGAGATGTTCTCATAAATGTTCTTTTTAAAAATATATATTTTTTTAATTACAAGCTGAACAAGAAAACAACTACATAACAGAGATAGGGAGATCAAATACAATGTTTTAACAGAAAAAAGAAAAGTTTAAAAAAATAATATAAGAGTACAGTCAATGACAAAACAAAACATAATACAATTAATCAAAAAGAGGCCAATTGTCTAACCAAAACAATACATTTTACTCTAAAAAAATAAAGGAAAAAAAGGGAAAAAAACTTCATGTACTAAATAATCGTATGTAGGTGGAGGGGACCGCCGAGAGAAGAAAGAAATAAAGAGAATGTGCACAAGCGGACATGTCCTGTTGAGCAGCTACATTGGCCAGCCAGCCCTGAAAGAGGTCCCAAATCCGAATGAGCTTTCTTCTTCAAGCATCATTTTCAATTAATATCATCTCCAGTCTACTTATACTCAGGAATTCACACCACCAGATCCAAGGATCTGGAGACTCACTAGAAAGCCAAAATCGTGCCAGAACCAGTCTTGCTTGCAAGATAGAAAAAAAGTATAACCCTGATAGATAAGAGGAAATAACCGGTGAACGGCCCAACATAATAAACTTCAGATCCGCTGCCACCTCTAAGTCTGAAATAGCATAGAGCTTACCGAAGGCAAATTCCCAGTACAAATGCAGTGCGGAACAAGATGAAAAAACATGACCCGCATTAGCTCCCGCCGACCCACAGCTAAAACACCGGTCCTCTGGTGTAGATTCATTACAAGAAGATGATGAGGGGTGTAATACCAATCGTTAATATATTTCAGGTGATGTACCTGGATTCGAAATACATTCAAGTCTGAGTGAACCAGCACATTGCTGCGCCTAAGGTCTGCAGCTTTTACTCCAGTGCTAAAGAGTGAGCTCCACTTATCTGCCCCCGACTGGAATGAGTCAACCATGTTACTCTGTGATGCTCGATAGATCATCTTATAGACCACCCCGATGTTTCTCTTTAGAGGAGCATTCTTTATAAGGTCAAAGCCGGGGCAATCAATATAATGAAGATCTTCATCCTTGAGACTAAAGATAAAATGCGTAATCTTCAGGTACCTAAAGAAGCATTAGATGGAAAAGAGAACTGTTGCTGTATGCTTCAAAATAAAGTAAAGACGTCTGTTACAAATAACTGCCCTAAGATCAGTAGGATGCCCCTTCCCAAGGCCTCCCTGAAGCCCTTGTGAACACAATAATGGAAATTGGGATTGTGGCCCAGATATGTAAGCTGGTTGAATAGTGTAATACCTGAAAAAATCTGCTTATATGAGTTCCAGATAAGATGAGACTTTTAAAGTTTTGAAGCAGGTTCGCTTAAAGTATGCGGTGTCCACAATCCCCAATCCTAGGGGTATAGAATAGCCCAAAGGTAAGAAATCATGGAACATACGCTCCTGATGCCACAGTCCCCATCCCAATACAAGCCGCATATGTGAAAAAATGACACCAGATAGTAAAACCTAAGAATTGGGAGTGAAACCCCACCATCTTCCTTAGGTTGTTTCAAAACGGAATTTTTAAATGAGGATTCCAATAACCCCAGATAAACTTCTGCCATAAGGCCTCCACTTTTAATGAAGAGGAACACAAGAAGAAAAAGTGGTGGTCTACATGGAAAAAATACAAGTACCTAGGGAGGATGATCATCTTAATGAGGTTACAACGCCAGATGAGTCCCAGATGGAGATGATTCCACTTTAGAAGAATGTCAGCAGAGTGTTAAAATAGCGTCCCATAATTCTCAGAAATATTATTAGTTAAGATAACCCCCAGATAGACCAGTGACTGGACCCACCTCACGTCCTGTTCTGATGGAGCAACATTCTATAAGAGATGGGTCTGGTCAAAATGTAACTTGTAACCGGATACCTCCCCAAATGCCTGAGCAGCTGAAAGTACACCTCTTAAACCATTCATCAGAGCAGGTGTCATAACAGCCACATCATCAGCATATGCCAGAATTTTAACCTCATAGAGATGCAGCTTCAAGGGCTGTAGCTCTTCTGATCACTTAAGAGATTGAATGAATGGCTCAATATATAGTGCAAATAGCTGGGGAGAGAGAGCATCCCTTTCAGGTACCACAAAGAATATTGATAGGATCTGAAACTAGTCCCACACTGTGGACCCTTGCCTTGAGACCCGTATACAGACACCTAATGTTGGAGACAAAGATTGAATTTATGGACTCCATAACTCCCCAAAGGAAGGACCATGAGATCCGGTCAAATACTTTCTCCGCATCCAAACAGATCATACCGACTTTACTCCCACCTGAAGAAGCAACCTCCAGAGCTGAGATTGCTGTATTAACATGCGATGATGTATCTCGGCCTGAGATGAAACCATGCTGGTTTATATCGACCAACTTCAACATAATCACCGACAGCCGATTTGCAAGCTTGCATGTATAGATTTTAGTATTGGCATTGAATAAGGAGATGTACGGTAGGATCCACAGAATGTGGGGTTTTTCCTCTTTTTTGGAAAAATTAACATATTTGTCTTTCTCCACAACTCCGGGACCCTGTCACAAGACTCAAACGAGTCAAACAGATCCCTTAAGACCGGAGCCAAGTACTCCAAAAAGATGGAATACAACTCTAATGGAATCTGATAAGGGCCAGACGCCTTCAAACTGACCAGAAAACCATTGTCAATTTTAACTTCCGAAAGAGTGATGGGTACCTCTAATTTAGACCGCTGGCTAACCGTCACCTTTCGGTCAAAATATTGACTGATATATCGAGAAATCTTTGCGGTGGAAGAGGAACTGTCCTCGCTATAAAGGTCCTGGTAGCATTGACAAAAGACCTCACATATTGCGGCTGGATCAGTAGTGAGAACACTGTTCACATCCCTGATCTGCTGGATAGTATTATGACTAGGTCTATCTCTAACCTTAAAAGAGAAAATATGCCCCATTTCTTCACTGTTTTCAAAATAGGCCATCTGACGTGCCCTGCCAGTTTTAACCACCCTATCCCAAATTAATTTTTTAAGGGAGGTTCTGAGAATAGTGGACTGTTACAGGAGCTGGTTAGGCCATGGCCTGCAGTTAATCATGATGCTTTGTCCCAACTCTTTTTGCAATAAACTAAGAGTCCGTCGAGCCTCTGACTCCTCCATGAGCAATAGCCTCCATTGATGTGAAGCAAATTGGAGGGTCTGTCAATGACAAGACGCCTTAAGGGCATCCCAGGCTACGAGAAGCGGTGCTGATCCAATATTAAATTCTAGAAATTCCCTCAAATCGATATTCATTACGCTGACAGAACCAGGTTCTAGATGTAGTCTACGCAAGACCTACTTTGATAGAACCTCACCAACATTGGGACCCCCCAAAAATAATGAGATTCATCCAACTCCTCCACACAGAAATGTAGCCACGCACCAAGCATTGAGACGGCACCAAGTTAAAGAGCTAAACTAGAGTTGGCCTGAAACACAGGTGCATTCATGCCCCTTATAGTTTGATATCAAATATTTCAAGCTTATCCTTAAAATTGGATCTCATAAATGCACATCCTCCAAATTTAGTGGGCAGCCATCTTACTCACATTTTATACGCCAACAACCTGCTCATTTTGAGCCTGAATGGCATAAACCTGAAATCATTCACAAAAAAGCAAAAGCTGTGAAATTCAGCAAAAACATTAACAAATATGGATCACGTATTATAGATGGGCCCCAATTATCTGTGGAATTAAATTACAAATACCTTAGTATGGTATTTGACTCAAGAGGCTCATTTGTTTCGCATTTGAAATCTAAAGCCACCACCCTAACTTCAGTATTCTGTATGTTCTCAAGCTCATTGAAAGGTCCCATTTTAAGGCCACCACAGAAGGCCATGTTGGCGAAGTTGCTCCTATCCATTTCAGTACGGCTATGAAATAATGGCAAAATAGAAAGTGGCAAGGTTATTAGATCTGCTAATTGCAAAAGCCTATTGGACTTTCTATAGGCTCCCAAATTACACTTCACAGGCTTAATTGCACCTAGATCTGGGCTTAATAAACAATCACTCACCTTAAAATACTCCTTTCTAAAAATGTGTTTTAGATTTAGACTGGCAGAGGACAACTTATTAGCTGCACATCTCTGGTTTCAAATAAACAACCAGAACTCGAAACTAACATTCAGACGCCGCTTAGGTGATGCCTTCCGATTGATGTAAGCCACTGATCTATGGATTGCCAAGGCATCACTGGCGAATTCAAAAACATTCTAAATAAAACCACCAGATTTCTTTCTATGCAAGAAGATAAAGCGTTCCTGGTGAAGCAGGCCTATGCTTAGCCAGTTGTTAACATCTATAATTCTTTAAAATCACAGTCTTATTTCGACTTTGGATTCTCATTTCACAGTAAGCTCAAGTTTGTCTACTTCTATCTAGGAATCCAATCAACCTTGCATCAATTACCCACATGGTTAAAACCTGTCAAGAATACAGAAAGTAGCCTTTGCAGTATGGAAAAGAATCTTAATACACATGCTTTGCATCTGTCCTACAATGTTATGCCAATGTAGAAGGATACTTCACAGTGCCTTCAATGAGGCAGCCATTCGAACATGCAGACAACTGTACTAAAGCCAGAACATACTCGCCTAAACGTCTGGGCGGGGAAGTTCCTAGAAATATTCAAAGCAAGAACAAAGGCCATCATGGGAAATTAAAAAAGACAATAGATGTATGCGGCACAGACTCATTGTTGGTCACTGGTATTATCAAAGTAATGTCACCTTAGTAACATCTGTATACCAGCATCTATGGCTCCATCCATTTGATATATAGAGACTAACAGCAGCACCGTGTCAGCCAAGGATGCTGCAGCTGAGCACCATCCCTGAACCATCTGATGCCAGGAGGTTGACAGTAGTGACACAGTCAGCGAAGGTCACTCTTGGCCGTGCACAGACACTCCAATAAATTGTGCACTGGCATGGCTGAGCACCAACATTTTAATTAAATTTGACATAGACATGTTTATGAGTCATCATTAATGTTGGAGGCAGATAGTTGCGCTATCATCAGAAATGGATGCCTCGGCTGAGCACCAACGCTTCAATACATTTTGCACAGCTAGATCCATGGCCAAGCACTGACCCTTTAATATACTTTGCATAACCATGTCCATGGTTTACTATCCTATAAGAAAATTTAGCATTTAAAATGTATTCTTGGGTGCATGGCCAAGATGGCAGAGGAGTAGGTCCCTCTTAGCGCTCCTCTGTGGCCCAGGTCGGCTACAGCGGCTACCATCGGTGGCTCGACCCACCTTCTCTCAGGCTGACCCCTGTCTTTGACTCTGAGGCGGGGGCACATGAAATGGCCATCAGCGAGGCTCGAGCGGTCCCTGGAGGGTCCACGATCCACATCGAGGAGTGGCACTGCACAAAGCAATATGGTGGCCACCTGATCTTTGTTCCCTGGCCGTCTGCTGTGTCACCCTCTGGAGTGTCTCAGGCACATCATCGCTACTGGGACCATTGCCTGGGGAAGAGCAGCCATGACTCTGCGACTGAGAGGGGTGGTTGGAGCATCTGACTTGTGTCATCGGCTAGGCCTGTGTACTGCGATCCGGCGGGGCACCAGCCCACTCATTGCCCCCATGCTACCAACACTGCTGCACTGAGGCCTGATGAGTACAGTGAGAGGCCGGTCCACATAAATGGGGATTGACCCTCTAGGAGCTAGGTTTCCCTGGTGTGGGCCTTGTGGTGGGGCCCTCCCTGTGGCAAACCATTATTCCACCGCTAGTGAGAGGCATTGCGACAGGTTGCTGTGAGCCAGACCTGATGCGGTGGCTTCCTGCACTCTTGAGGTATACTAGACCCAAGACATGGCAGCCCAGCTGGCACAGGGGCCCATATCTCACTCTTGCAACTTGCTGGCCTGAGACAACTGTGTGGGATCTGCTGCTGCACGTGGGGCCTTCAGCTCTGTGGATAAGGCCTTCCTGACCCTCTTCTGCGCCCTCAACCTCCAGGATCTGTGAGTAATACTGTGGTCCCCCTGCTGGGCAAACTCGAGAGGAGGATCCCACCAGACATGAGAGAGTGGGGTTCAGTGGCCAGGAAGGCAGCACACTGCACCTGATTGAACATCCTTGATCCCAGTGCTTGGGGCTATCATCTACAGCAGTTATCCTTGCTGGGCATACCTCACTAAATGTTCCCTTACTCTATCTGTGAGTGCTTGTCCCACTGGCTGGCAGCCTGCTGTCCTTGTCTGCAGATTGACGCACTGAGGGATTGGAACAACGGCAGGGGCAAAATGTAAACAAGACCAATTGGTCGGGGAAATGCTTACTCGCACTATCCCGGCTTTGGTGAGAGACTCTGCCCCCAACCTTCCACCTCTGTCGCAGATGGACTCCTAAAGGTGACCTGATTCAGACCAGGCTAAGTGACCCATGCTTTCATGGCCTCCCGTTTTGACTCCCTCAAATCAGACATTCAGAACCTGAAAAAAGACCTTGTGCAGAACTTAAAAGATCTGTGCCAGGACCTAGAGTCGAAGGGGGACTGGGAGGCCACTCTTGAAGACAACAAAACTGCAAAAGGGGAAGACATTTGACTATTATGACAGGAGATTATCAACCTCCATGAACAACACTACGACCTTAAGGCGCACGCAGAGGATCTTGAAAATTGCTCCAGTCACACACCTACGAGGGTCTCCCACCAGCTCAGAGGCACCAACATTCGAGAGTACACCCAGGCACTATTTCACCATTTTCTCGACTTGGAACCTGATGCTGACTTACAACGAGACAGATTCCACAGAGCAGACCGCACTAGAGCATCTAATGCTGAAACTGCAGATATTCTCGCCAGGTTAAAGAGGACATTCTCCAGAAGGCTAGACCTAACCAACCTATCTAATTATGTGGGCACACCATAGGTTTCTTCCAGGACATCTCCCTTCTCACTCTTCAATGCCACAGGGCTTTTAAGCCTATTGTGGAGTACCTGCTTTCCAGGGAGGTGTCTTATAGATGGGGCCATCCCTTCTGACTGATCTTTCGATGAGAGGATCAACTCCACCAAATCAAATCAATTGCAGATGCCCGCCATGTCCTTGGCCTCCCTGGAGGCTCCTCTCCCCACTTCTCCTCGAGTTCCTCCGGGGTCCCCATCACGCTTGTCAACATGGATAAGAGTGCACCAGCCCAAAAGAGCCTCTCCCCTGAGGAGAGGGCACAGGAGAGACGAACAGTAGTGGCAAGTCTGGCCTCAGGAACTGGAGGTGCCACTTCCAGAAGTAAGCTCCTATGCTGAGATGTTCTCTGCCATCTCCTACTGATAAGGACTGCCATACATTGCAAATAATTTGTGGTTATGGAGCTCAGTGCACCACCCCACAACTGTCTACACTCCCTGTCTGCACTGGCTTATGCTCCACTCGTTTTTTCACCATGAATATTGGACTTCTACAGCTGCTAGTTTTGTCCCATCTTTTTGGTTCCAATGGCTAGTTCATTGTTGTATTTTTCTCCTTCTGCATACCAGGTCAATTTGTGGCATTTATTGTTCATATTATACCGGTCTACGCAGAGCTTGGGGGCCTTCCTGTCTTGTACCTCTACACTTGTGCTCAAGACTGGCCACCACCACCACACTACACCCTCCTATTCCTGGATTTGAAGGTGACCAGCCTCACTATCCGTCGCCTTAACAACACCGAAAAATGAGAAGATGTTCTCTCCCTGCTAGAGCAATTAGGCAGCAATATATGCCTCCTACAAATGCACTCCCGATGATTCCCACACCAACTTTGGTCCTCTGGACCTACTAAAAGAAGTGGGTTGCGATTCGTTTTTCAGCAGGGTTTAGAGGAGAGATCTCTCCAAGATAGCAGAGGTCTAGGGATGTCTCTTAGCATACAGGCTATGGGAGGGCACATTCTATTTAACACCTGTACATCGCTCACCAGATGCACCCATTCTGTTAGTTGGTGATCTGAACTTAGGGCCTGATTACAATGGCGTGGAGACCGCCACCGACAGGCTGTTGGTGGAGGTTTCCCGACATCGGAACAGGGATCTCCGTCCGCCATATTATATGGCTTCTGGGTGGGTGGCAATCGGAAACTCCGACAGCCATGGTCCTGACAGGCTGTCTGTATCCGACCGCCTGTTGGACCTCCCTGTAGTCCCAGAATGGCGGTGGTGCCTGTCAGGCACCGCTGTAGGGATTACATTATCCCTTTCTGTGGGTCGTTCTGCGGCGGTCAACCTGCTGCAAAACCGCAGGCGGAAACAGATTTGGGGGCCTGTAGCAGGCCACCATAGCCCCCTGGGCCAGGGACATAGGCACTAGGGGGCACCTATGGTGCCCCCTACATATCCCTACACAATGTGGTAGGCACCGCATGGAGCCTGCCACGTAGTGCAGGGATATGCGTGGGGTGTCTGTTTTGTCTTGCAGTGGGTGCTGCAGAGCGCAGAACCCGCCGCAATACAAAACATGGGCAATGCGACTCCCACTGTGGCGGTCGCATTGTAATTTGCCATGTGGGACCGCCGCCTTGAAGGCGGGCAGTCCCAAATACGATACGATGGCAGACAGACAGACGTCCGTCCATCATCGTAATGACCCCTTAGTTATGCATAATGACATGTACCGCTCAGGTCAACGCTTTGACCATTCTGTGGCCTTCACCCCTGCGAGTCTATGCTGGTCTCAGACTGTGGGCTGCGGGATGTCTAGTGGCAGCTGCACCCCACTAATAGAGATTATACATTTTATTTTGCAGCACACAAAACGTACACCTGTAT
This sequence comes from Calotriton arnoldi, assembly GCA_963921515.1. Classification (NCBI taxonomy): domain Eukaryota; kingdom Metazoa; phylum Chordata; class Amphibia; order Caudata; family Salamandridae; genus Calotriton; species Calotriton arnoldi. The sequence goes on from CAWUFW010016506.1 coordinate 235,268, forward strand.
TGACCATTTCCTCGCAACCCCCATACAAACATTAATATCTGAGGCATGCATTGCTCCCCACAGGTTATCTGACAATGCTCCCCTATCTAATCAATCCACACTGGGCCTACTACAGAAGCACGCTCTGATTTCTAAATTGCTTTGGTATTTCAGACTTTTTATGGCTCATTATATACATCTGCTGAGGGACCTGGCAAAGATCCTTCAGGTTACTTGCAAGGGGTCACACTCATTACTCTCCCGGAATGGGATTCCGAAGGTCTAGAACAACCTATTGACACTGAAGAGGTGATCTAGGCCATAGTCTGCCTAGAAGTCAAGAAATACCCAGAACCAGATGTCTTTTCTTCGCTATTTTTTAAAACTTTCTGCCACGACCTAGCTCCCCTGATCACTCTTCTCTATAATTATTTTGCCGATATGGACTCCCTCACTGACGCGATGCTCGAAGCTGTAAGCTCTGTGATCCCAAAGCCTGGTAAGGACCCCACAGTATGTGTTTCTTACAAGCCCATCTCCCTCTTGAACATTGATGCGAAAATATTCACTAGTATCCTGGCCCATTGCCTCAATCCACTGATGCCTGACTGAGCCGGAACAGGCAGGATTCACCCCAACTCGTCAATGTGGGGACAACATGAAAAGCCTCCTCTATCTTCTCAAAACACATCGATCGTGGAGCGAATCCTTTCTTCTTTTCATTGATGCTGAAAAGGCATTCGATTGAGTCCTTTGGCCCTCCCTGTTTGACACTCTAAGATGATATGGACTTGGCGCCAAATTTTATAAATGGGTCCTATACATTTATAGTGCTCCTTGGGCATCAGTTCAAGTTAATGAGATGACTTCCCCACCATTCCCTATTCAGAGAGGCAGCCGGTAGGGCTGCCCCTTATCCCCACTTCTTTTTTCCTTGTACATTGAGCCTTTTCCCCTACGACAGAGACAATGAAGCTGTCTTGGGGATTCCTTTTGGGGGTGATCGCCATCTCATTAGTTTCTACACAGATGATGTTATTGTAGCCATTACTGTCCTGATGACCTCATTGCATGCCCTTGTCAGGAGCTTCACGCTTTCAGGGAGGTTTCTGGATTCAAAGTAAACATAAAAAAATCTCAGATTCAGAATATATTGATTGCCTCACAACACAAAGCTTTATTGCGCTTTATGTTTCCCTTTGATTGGGCACCCAAATCTATACCTTACCTGGCATTACTCTGGCCCAGATCCTCTCTAAAATGGAAACTATTTACTATACTTCCCTTTTTTCCCAAGTGCGCCAAGACTTTGCACATGAGACCTTCTGCACCTTTCTTGGAAGGGTAGAATTGTGGTGGTGATAATGACCGAGCTCTTACACATTCTTTTCCTATTTCAAACTCTCCCTTTAACCCCTTCCACAACACACTCTACACACTCTCCAACTTGAAATTAATAAGTTTATATGGGATGGAAAAAAACCTCGACTTAATAAACACCTACTATACTGCCCAACATGGGAAGGAGGAATTGCAGAGCCTATGTTGCTGGCTACTACCAGGCCTCCCAGCACAGGTTTTTAGTTAAGTGGAAGAGGCCGTTATCTGAAAAACACGGGTCCTTTATGGATCAACCTTTCACCGAATCCAGCAACAGGAAAGAGGTCTGGCTTCCCCACAAACATAGATCCTGAGGCTTTTATTCTTCCCTGGTGACCAACTCCACATTCAAGGCATGGGACTCGGTGGCCCTTAGAGCAGGCTTAAAGTCCTTTCCCTCCCCTATGACTCTGATCTTTGCCAACCCCGACTTTACTCCCGGGATACAGCAGGATAATTTTTGGCGCTGGAGAGAGGGAGGCTGTAAACAGCTGGGCTCTCTCTTCGATACCTATGGGCTTATCCCCGTTGACCAACTGAAATTGGACTGCCCTCTGGAAGAGGGAGATCATCTACAATATTTACAGCTTCAACACTGGGCGACACAACCTGATGTTCAGCCAAACATGTGTAGACCTTTGACTCTATTTGAGAAATGGACACTCCTGAAGTCAGATGATAAATGCCTTATCACTGAACTATATGCCTTGTTACGCCAGGGGCAGCCACAGTCCAAATCTAAGGGGCTACTGAGATGGGAGGCAGAACTGGGCAGGTCCCTTTCTATCAAGGAAAAGCAAGATATCCACTACAGGGCCTGAAATACGACCCACAACATGGCAGGCACTGAAGCAGCTGACAAAATAGCAACCGACCGGTATCTGATGCCGGCGAGAATTCAGGCATGGAACTCAGGACGCTCAAAGGAGTGCTGGAGGGGATGCAAAGAAACATGTCCTCTGCTTCACCTCTTATGGCATTGTCCAAAATGTACCCGTTATTGTGTTCAAATTTTGACCGACATTGACCATGTTTTTAACACCTCTGTACCAAGGTGTCCGGCCTATACTATTCTTGGGCTCCTTAAGCCCCTGACCTTTCCAGCTCCGATTCTTGAGGGGGTAACAAATGGCCCTGGCCTTAGGGGTGGCCAATCATCTGATTATCTCCCTCTGGGGCACAGACTGAATGCCTGACCATAGCTCCTGGCTTCAAAAGTTGTGGATCACCCTGGGTATAGAGAAGTTGTCCTTAGTGAAGGACCCCCAAAACAAAACTTATTCTGAATTATGGGCACCCTTCATACGTATGCTCTCTTCATAATTCCGGGATGCAACATTCCCAATCTCTCTTCGATTACTCCGCCTGATCCCCCTGGCTGTCTCGACTCAGATTTAGGATTTTACCTGATGCTATGATCACACACAAACCGTGGATAATTGATTTAACCCAAGGGGCCAACACTACTGACCACATTGCTACACATACAGATGATAGTTAGAGTTTTTTTTGTATCTGTTTGAATTGTTCCTTTTTCTTTTACAGTTAACCTATAATGCCTGTGTAATGCTGCTGGCCTCAGGGTTGTAGGCGAAAGCTGTGTATACCAACACACTAGATTCTTCTTTGACACTGCCGGCCCCTGGTTTGTAGGTGCCAAGTTGTATATGCTACTAATTTGATATGGCTTTAATAAACAAAATTGATCCATAAAATGTTTTTTTATACTTTTATCTAAGTGAATAAGTACTTTTAATGCATCTGATCATAGTATTTCTGTATATTGCTAATTGTAATATCATTTTACTGTACGACTCAGAGACATGTCGGTTATATATTTTTTAAAAGCAATATGTCTGACTATTTGTTTTAATTTTTTTTTACCCACAAAAGACTCAGACATTTTTTAAATACAACTTCTTTAATTTTTTTGATTATATACAACATTAATAAACATTGCATTGTGTCAATTACTGAAATTAATGTTAGATTAAAATATTGGTGATCTTTGGAGAAAGATGATAGACCTGCTTTGTATATATTGATATGCCCACCCCTTGATGAAGCCAATATGCTCACTTATTAGTTAGTTAGTTAAGTTGTCTTTATTCGATCAAGGACAGATCATAAAAGATACACAACAATACAAGAAAACAAACAAACAAGATTCGTTACAGACACACGTATTTATAAAGTGGCAACCACATATTAAAAATAGTACAAATCCTGCGAAAGACCATACCATGAAAGTTAAAAACTGCCACATTTTTGGGCTTATAAGCTCCTCATATTAATATATGAGAAATAAAGTGACAGTGCAAGAAGATCTAACTTAACATCGAATAAAGTGACTGTACAATAAATCCAGTTCCGATTCCTGGAGGTACTATAAAATAGCAATGAATTAAAAATATTTAAAAATGATGTCGGCCTAATTCATTTGAAAAACATATCAGGAACAATAATTACTAAAATCGCTTAAAGTGCTTTTTACATCAAACAGCATACTCCTTCACTTAACTAGAGTGCGTTTCAAAAAATTCCCAACTGCGAGACAATCGTTACAATCGTTAATTTGACTACGAATAAAGTGGCTGTGCAATAAATCCAGTACCAGTTCCAGGGAGCTACTACTTGATAGCAGTTGATTAAAAATTATTCAAAGCTGACGCTAGCATCAAACAATTAAGAATCATTATCAGAAACAATAATTGCTAAACTCATTAAAGTGCTTTTTACATCAAAACAGCATGCTCCTTCTTTTAGCTAGAGTACATTTCAGAAAGTTTGCAACTGCAAAGCAAACATTACAATTGCTAAATTGCTGTAGGTAGAAGAGAGCGCTTTGCACTTAGAAAGTGTACATCTGCGCAATAACGGTAATAAAAACTTCCTAGTCTGCGGGAGATAAAATTGACAGAAAAAGACAAAATGTAAGATAGTTTGACTCGATTGCTCATCACATGGGCAAGTGGCAACAGTGTTAGTAGAATACTGACCTAAGGGAAAACATATCACCCAACGGAAGGAGCCCAGCCTGAATTTTGTCAACAAGTTTCTCTCATAAACATTGGTCACATATAAAAGATACCGGACGATAAATGGAGTTGCTTGTATAAGGCAATAATCTCTAACTGAGGGTTTAGCCACTTCCTTTAGTTCCCTAGAGGTTTGTTTGTGCTTGATTAAACTGTCCCGGACCCACTTTCTGTCCTTTTTGCACTTTCCTCTGGGCGCTCAAACAATGAGGCACAGCCAAGTGCCAAAAACAAGTTTTAATATATTGCAGCCAAGGTATGGACAGACCAAGGGCGCAACTTAAACAATCGCTAATGACCGCCTGATTAAAGTCTGCTTCTTAGTTGTACCAAACTGAGCACCAGTGGGCCAAAGGGGCAGCACTTATGGTGTCCTAGACATACTCAAGGCCTAGCTCCAGATGTACAGAGTGATGCGGGGATGAGGGAGGGACACCTAATAACCAGTGGCAGAATCTATTCTCCTCTATCTGCATAGCATGTACATCCCTGCAGCCCCAGATACCCATTCCATATGTTAGAATCGGCAAGCATTTGCATTTGTATATCTCTAATAAGGGAGCAATGTTTTTTTTTCAAATGGACATGGCAAGCGAGAAGGTAGTGTCTACTGCTTGGGTGTATCGAGTTATTCTATTTTTGGTGCACACATGCCATGTGCAGCCTTCATCAAAATCCAGGCCTAAATAGGGGAAAGCTGACCCTTTCTAGCTGTTTGCCCCTATGTTTAATGATTGGGTTTTGGTGTTGTTTGTGCCACATATCATAGTGAATGTTTTCTTGAAGTTTGGATCCAGTCCCAGGTCCTTCATAAAACTAGCGTAACTAACAATGAGTTATTTGAGGCTGTTAGCAGTCCTTGCCAGGAGGATGGCGTCGTCAGTATAAAGCAGCATGGGCACAGCTGTTTTTTCCACAAGCAGAACGTCCACCCCAACAGAAACCAGAGTCTTCTCCAAATTGTTTGTATAGAGAAGAAAGAGGATAGGGGCAAGGATGCAACCTTGTTGCACCCCGCGCTTAATGCTGAACGATTCTGTGCATTCAACGGCACTTCCATACCTGACTGAGGCAGAAAGGTCATGATGGAGGTGCCTTAGGAATGTAACCAGCCCGTGTCAACTCCCATGTTCTCTAAGATGACCCACAGCTTTGAACTGGAAACATAATCAAAAGCGCTGGACAGGTCCATGAACGCCAAGTGGGTGGAGACACTTATTATATTTTGGTGTTGTGACTCTTTGACAAAGTTGGCTGAGTGCATCCAAGACCTTCTTCAAATACAAAACCAATCAGCCAGGAATGATTAAAGCCGCACAACCCAGATAGTCACTTGAGTGTTTGTATACAAGAGTAGTTCTAAAGAACACTGTTGCCCACCTCTAAGGTCCGCTGCTTCAAGACCATAAAATAATACAGAATATACAGAAACAGAGAGGCAACACAGATATTCAAAGAAGCATATTCTTGAGTCTTCAGGTGATATTTGAAATTCTTCTTTAATGGTTTCAACCAGATATGCAAGCAGCCAACGCGTTTCTCCCTAAAGAGGGCTTCATCAGGGCACTCGTAATACAACCAAATGAATGTTTTTTGGTGTGTGGATAGTCACTATGAAATCAATGTCCCACGCGAGGTATGTAGTCTTGAAGTCAATCTATCGGACGAACTTCAGTGGCTTGATAACAGTTCAACAGAAGGCAGCGAAACGTCTCCGGAAACGCAATCCAATAGTAACGTCCTGTAAGAACTCATGTGGACACCCACTACTCCCTCAGATATGGGAGACGTGGACAGTTACAAGTATATGCCGTGTTTGGCTTTCATGTCGCAAAACGAAATGCAGAGAAGGGACTGAAGAGTAGTCAGTCAACTTACTATTGGATTACGTTTCCGGAGATGTTTTTGCTGCCTTCTGTTGAACTGTTATCAAGCCACTGAAGTTCGTCTGATTTGGCGTGCGATAGGCGGCCTGTCCCCCTGGTGTGCCCCGGTGCTTTCTGTGTTTTTTGTGCTGCTTGCTGCCTGCTGCTGTCCACTGTGACCACGGCCAGTCAAGGCAGTTTGGTACAATTGTGGTAAATGGCATTAAAGAGAAGTGTATTAGAGAAAAGAGAAGTGAATTAAAAGTGATAAATAAGAAAGGGGGCTGGTATCGATGGTATTGACCCAGAGTTGGAGAGGTGTCAGTCCCTGTGAACATTGTGAAGATCTCAGGAGAGTTCAGCTGATACAGTGGCGTTTATGAGATGGTGGCAGCGGTCAGGCAAGTGCTAAATATCCTTATATGTGACATACTTCTATATCAGCAAGTAAAACCTCTTCTAGATGGCCCCTGGTAAGACTTTAATGGTCAATGGTGCAAGGAAGGAGAGGAAAGGGAGAGCCCAATCAATCTCCCCAGTGTAGTGATGAAAAGTAACCTAAAGTAAGCAAGTACATTGGATGGCAGCCTAGGGATGGAAAAGATGCTCGAGGTAGATAGTGCTGGGCAAGGGACATCTCCTCTGGTAAAATCAATCAAGGAGGTTTTGGGGAAGCATTTCAGAGGTGTGCTACCCAAAAAAGGAAGGGTAAATATATCCTCTGCCCTGCCAAACCCTTTACCTTCACTCCTTGGACTGATATGAGCGAAGGAGAGTTAATTGAATCTCAAATCCCTCTCGACCAAGGTGTAGGTCAGCTGGAGCCGAGATTATCTTCATCACCCTGCTTGCAGTTGAAAGGGCTTAAGGGTGAAGGTTCAAAAGAGGAAATTCTTGGGGAGCGGTGTCAAGATACCCAGGAGTTGGAGGATTTCGGCATTAGTAGCACGCAAACAAAAGCCCTCAATGTTACAGGCTCTGGCCTCAGGTATGAGCAAGGGAGAGCTCCATCAAGCCCTATAAGCCCTGTAACCTTGGTGAATGAAGAATTTCCTCCCACGCTACCCTCTGACTTTGCTGTTGGGCCATGTTCCTCATCATTGATATTGGATGTTATGGTCCTAATGCAAAGAACACTGTAGGGCATCTTTGAGGTCGTGGTTCTGAATACCGATACACTGAAATCTCACAAGGCCTACCCACAGTCTTTTGCTTCTGAGCTGAAACAGATAAATGGTTGTATGCCCAAGCTGGTGAGGCTTGAGGGGAGGGATGACCCTGCAGGTCTGTTTGGAGGTGTAGGTGTGGGGTACAAGGACAACAAAATTGTTAGATCTATGGCCACAGCCCAAAGTGGTGAGGGACAACCCTTTGTGTACATATATAAATGCCCAGTGCTAATAAAAAGAAGGGGTAGCCATTAATGCTTTGTACCCGACTCCAGATCCTATAGTTATACCTCTGCCTTAGGAACCCGTAAGCTGAACAAACAGGGGAAAAAGAGGTGGGCAGGGGAGAATGGTCAGTGGTGGGAAAAAGAAACCCCATAGTATTAGGAGACAGTACCAACCCACATCTGGAAGCTCAGAAAATAGTAAAGTAGATTGTAGACATAGTACCCTGGTCAAAGGTAGACCAACCACGCCGCACTGGGCCAATGGTAAGAAAAATATATGTAAGCAAAGGAAGTATGCCCCCTCCTCGGGCCCAGAGCACAAGACCAGTTGGTAGTTTATAGGAAGGGCAAAGGGTGATTAAAGGGAGCCAGCGGGACCAGAAGGCAGAGCCCAGTAAGGAGAGCAAAAGACACATCATCACCAGACGTCGCCTTCCTGACAGAGACCTGGATGAACGACTCCTCCGCCCCCGACATCGCCATAGCCATCCCAGACGGCTATAAGATCACCCGCAGAGACCGGCGTCAACGCAGTAGGAGGAGGAATCGCCATCGTCCACAAGAACACCATCAGGGTCTCGACCAGCACCGACGACACTCTCAGCACCGCCGAACACATGCACTTCCAGATCCACACGGACCCCAACACCACCCTTAGAGGCACCCTTGTTCTACAGACCCCTGGGCCCCGACCCCAGTTCAGCGACTCCATCGCCGACTTCATCAGCACGCACGCCCTGACCTCTACCGACTACATCCTCCTCGGAGACCTGAACTTTCACCTGGAGAACAACAACGACAGCAACTCCACCACCCTGATTGACAACCTCGCCAACCTCGGTCTGAGCCAGCTCGTCACAACACCGACCCATTCCGCCGGCCACACGCTTGACCCCATCTTCTCCTCAAGCTCCCACGTCTCCTTCAGCCACACCACGGAACTCCTCTGGACCGACCACCGCTGCATCCATTTCACCTTCCAGAAACCCACCACACACCACCGCACCCAACAGATCCCACGCTGCTGCTGGAGCAAAGTCACCGAAGACCAACTCGGGCAACCTCGCTCTCAGCCCTCCCTCCGACCCATCGAACACCGACGACGCTGCCTGCAACCTCAGACGATGGATGGACGACTGTGCCAACACCCTCGCCCCGCTGAAAAAACTCACCTACAGTGACACCACCAAAAGAGCCAGCTGGTTCACCTCAGAACTCCTAGCTTCCAAGCGTACCTGCCGGAAACTAGAGAAGAAATGGCACAGTGATAAGACACCGGACAGCCACGCAGCCCACAAAGACGCCATCCGTAACCACCACCACCTCATCAAGTCCGCCAAGAGAATCTCCTTCAAAGACCGCCTCGACAACAACGCACACAACAGCAAGGAGCTTTTCAACATCGTGAAGGAACTCTCCAACCCCAGCTCCAACACCAACGACATCCCGCCGTCGCAACCCCTGTGCGATTCCCTCGCCACCTTCTTCCACCGCAAGATCGCCGACATCCACGACAGCTTCAACACCCAGACAGCCCCAACTAAGATCGATGCACCAGACCCGCCGCACACCATCGACCACGACCCCCTGCCAGCCTGGGCCAGCGTGAACATCGAGGACACCATCAAGACCATGAGCACAATACACTCCGGCTCCCCGTCAGACCCTTTCCCGCACCACATCTTCAACAAAGCCAGCAGCTCCATCGCCCCCACCTGTGCAACGTCATCAATCTCTCCTTCGTGACCGCGACCTTCCCAGAGAGCTGGAAACACGCAGAGATCAACGCCCTACTCAAAAACCCAAGGCGGACCCGAGAGACCTCAAGAACTTCCGGCCCATCTCCCTGCTTCCGTTCCCAGCCAAGGTCATCGAGAAGATCGTCAACAAACAGCTAACCCGATACCTCGAAGAAAACAGCATCCTGGACCTATCCCAATCGGGGTTCCGCAGCAACCACAGCACTGAGACTGCCCTCATCGCCGCCACCAACGACATCAGGATCCTGCTGGACAACGGTGAGACCGCAGCCCTCATCCTGCTGGACCTCTCCGCCGCCTTCGACACTGTCTGCCACCGCACTCTACGCGCACGCCTCCACAACGCAGGGATCCGAGACAAGGCCCTGGAATGGGCCACCTCCTTCCTCGCCGGCAGAACCCAGAGAGTCCGCCTCCCACCATTCCGATCCGAAGCCTCCGAGATCATCTGCGGCGTACCCCAGGGATCGTCCCTCAGCCCAACACTGTTCAACATCTACAAGGCCCCGCTCGCACGCATCGCCAGACAGCACGACCTCAACATAATCTCCTACGCCGACGACACTCAACTGATCCTCTCCCTCACCAAGGACCCCCTCGCCGCCAAATCCAACCTCCATGAAGGAATGAAGGTTGTCGCCGATTGGATGAAGATCAGCCGACTAAAACTGAACACGGAGAAGACAGAGGTCCTCATCCTCGGTTCCAACCCCTCAGCCTGGGACGACTCCTGGTGGCCAACGACGCTGGGAGCAGCCCCGACACCCACCGACCACGCACGCAACCTGGGAGTCATCCTCGACTCAACGCTCTCCATGGCCAAGCAAGTCAACGCAGTCTCATCCTCCTGCTTCAACACCCTCCGCATGCTTCGCAAGATCTACAGTTGGATCCCGACAGACACAAGAAGAACAGTCAACCAGGCCCTCGTCAGTAGCAGACTTGACTATGGGAACGCCCTCTACGCGGGAGCCCCGGCCAAGCTCATCAAGCGACTGCAACGCATACAAAACGCCTCCGCACGCCTGATACTCGATGTACCACGCCACAGCCACATCACCCCCACCTGAGGAACCTGCACTGGCTCCCCATCGACAGGAGAATCTCCTTCAAACTCCTCATCCACGCACACAAGGCACTCCACAAGACTGGCCCAGCCTACCTCAACAGACGACTCCTCTTCTACGTCCCCAACCGCCAACTCCGCTCCGCCGACCTCTCCCTCGCCACCGTCCCTCGCATTCGAAGAACTACCACCGGCGGCAGATCCTTCTCCCACCTCGCCGCCAAGACCTGGAACACCCTTCCACTAAGCCTACGACAGACCCAAGACCTGCTGACCTTCAGGAGGCTACTCAAGACCTGGTTGTTCGACCTTTTTCCCTAGCGCCTTGAGACCCTCGCGGGTAAGTAGTGCGCTTTACAAATTCTGTGATTGATTGATTGATTGAGGAACCAAAGGGGGCAGAAAGGCATATCCCCCTGATGTTAGATTTTCCCACAAGGCAGAACAAAGTTCTAGCAAAGCCCAGGGGTGGCTGGCCATCTTACACTTAGGCCTACAGATCTGGGGAAGGAAGTATACTCCCTCTGGGTTTATTTAGAGCCAGCCCAAGGAAAACAGCTAGGGAAAAGAATAAAAAAGTTAAGCTTTTAAAATAGGGCGCAGCTCCTTGAAATATTCTCATCTTGCCCCAGTTCATACTCAGTATCTGAGTTAAGGATGCCACTAAAATCTTGCTCTATTCTGAGTTGGTGTGAGATATTCTCCTCCTAGCAGAAAATGAGCTAAACCTCAAGGGGGTGAAAATATCTATGGATATAACTCCAGAACAGTCCACTTCTAAAAGGCCGGTGTTTCTGAAATGTCATGGAGGCCTAGAGGCAAACCAAGTAAATGGGTCTCGTATTAAGGAACATAGTGAAGGTAGACTTCTAGTTATACTGCCCAACAGAAAGGGTATACACATAGGGGCATCCCCTCTGATCCAAATATGTATGAGTGTTTGGACTAGGTAGAGGATGTGTGTGAATGGGGAAACACAAGTGTTAGAACTGGGGGTCTCTAGTTGGCAATGGTATACACCTTTGTCCCAATAGGGACCCTTGCTTCTAAGTCAGGAAAGGGGATTACACTCCTGGATAACCCCTGCTCACCCCTTGGTAGCTTGGCACGAGCAGACAGGCTTATCTCAGAGGCAGTGTGTTAAACATTTGTGCACACATACAGTAATACAGTGAAAAACTACAGATGGACACCACACAGGTTTTATAAAAATAAGTATTCTTTATATAGACTTAACACAAGACCACAAATGACAAAAATCCACAATACTGTACTCAATATAGACTTAAAGATGGTAGAAGTAACTTAGTTTAAGATGATGATAAATGCGACACGTTTCTCACAAAAGTACCTTGGATGCGTAACAAAAAAACAAACAAAGGGTCCGCAGGGAGGGCGATGCGGCAGGTCTGTTTGGAGGTGTAGGTGTGGGGTACAAGGACAACAAAATTGTTAGATCTATGGCCACAGCCCAAAGTGGTGAGGGACAACCCTTTGTGTACATATATAAATGCCCAGTGCTAATAAAAAGAAGGGGTAGCCATTAATGCTTTGTACCCGACTCCAGATCCTATAGTTATACCTCTGCCTTAGGAACCCGTAAGCTGAACAAACAGGGGAAAAAGAGGTGGGCAGGGGAGAATGGTCAGTGGTGGGAAAAAGAAACCCCATAGTATTAGGAGACAGTACCAACCCACATCTGGAAGCTCAGAAAATAGTAAAGTAGATTGTAGACATAGTACCCTGGTCAAAGGTAGACCAACCACGCCGCACTGGGCCAATGGTAAGAAAAATATATGTAAGCAAGGGAAGTATGCCCCCCTCCTCGGGCCCAGAGCACAAGACCAGTTGGTAGTTTATAGGAAGGGCAAAGGGTGATTAAAGGGAGCCAGCGGGACCAGAAGGCAGAGCCCAGTAAGGAGAGCAAAAGACACATCATCACCAGACGTCGCCTTCCTGACAGAGACCTGGATGAACGACTCCTCCGCCCCCGACATCGCCATAGCCATCCCAGACGGCTATAAGATCACCCGCAGAGACCGCGTCAACGCAGTAGGAGGAGGAATCACCATCGTCCACAAGAACACCATCAGGGTCTCGACCAGCACCGACGACACTCTCAGAACCGCCGAACACATGCACTTCCAGATCCACACGGACCCCAACACCACCCTTAGAGGCACCCTTGTCTACAGACCCCCTGGGCCCCGACCCCAGTTCAGCGACTCCATCGCCGACTTCATCAGCACGCACGCCCTGACCTCTACCGACTACATCCTCCTCGGAGACCTGAACTTTCACCTGGAGAACAACAACGACAGCAACTCCACCACCCTGATTGACAACCTCGCCAACCTCGGTCTGAGCCAGCTCGTCACAACACCGACCCATTCCGCCGGCCACACGCTTGACCCCATCTTCTCCTCAAGCTCCCACGTCTCCTTCAGCCACACCACGGAACTCCTCTGGACCGACCACCGCTGCATCCATTTCACCTTCCAGAAACCCACCACACACCACCGCACCCAACAGATCCCACGCTGCTGCTGGAGCAAAGTCACCGAAGACCAACTTCGGGCAACCTCGCTCTCAGCCCTCCCTCCGACCCATCGAACACCGACGACGCTGCCTGCAACCTCAGACGATGGATGGACGACTGTGCCAACACCCTCGCCCCGCTGAAAAAACTCACCTACAGTGACACCACCAAAAGAGCCAGCTGGTTCACCTCAGAACTCCTAGCTTCCAAGCGTACCTGCCGGAAACTAGAGAAGAAATGGCACAGTGATAAGACACCGGACAGCCACGCAGCCCACAAAGACGCCATCCGTAACCACCACCACCTCATCAAGTCCGCCAAGAGAATCTCCTTCAAAGACCGCCTCGACAACAACGCACACAACAGCAAGGAGCTTTTCAACATCGTGAAGGAACTCTCCAACCCCAGCTCCAACACCAACGACATCCCGCCGTCGCAACCCCTGTGCGATTCCCTCGCCACCTTCTTCCACCGCAAGATCGCCGACATCCACGACAGCTTCAACACCCAGACAGCCCCAACTAAGATCGATGCACCAGACCCGCCGCACACCATCGACCACGACCCCCTGCCAGCCTGGGCCAGCGTGAACATCGAGGACACCATCAAGACCATGAGCACAATACACTCCGGCTCCCCGTCAGACCCTTTCCCGCACCACATCTTCAACAAAGCCAGCAGCTCCATCGCCCCCACCTGTGCAACGTCATCAATCTCTCCTTCGTGACCGCGACCTTCCCAGAGAGCTGGAAACACGCAGAGATCAACGCCCTACTCAAAAACCCAAGGCGGACCCGAGAGACCTCAAGAACTTCCGGCCCATCTCCCTGCTTCCGTTCCCAGCCAAGGTCATCGAGAAGATCGTCAACAAACAGCTAACCCGATACCTCGAAGAAAACAGCATCCTGGACCTATCCCAATCGGGGTTCCGCAGCAACCACAGCACTGAGACTGCCCTCATCGCCGCCACCAACGACATCAGGATCCTGCTGGACAACGGTGAGACCGCAGCCCTCATCCTGCTGGACCTCTCCGCCGCCTTCGACACTGTCTGCCACCGCACTCTACGCGCACGCCTCCACAACGCAGGGATCCGAGACAAGGCCCTGGAATGGGCCACCTCCTTCCTCGCCGGCAGAACCCAGAGAGTCCGCCTCCCACCATTCCGATCCGAAGCCTCCGAGATCATCTGCGGCGTACTCCAGGGATCGTCCCTCAGCCCAACACTGTTCAACATCTACAAGGCCCCGCCGCACGCATCGCCAGACAGCACGACCTCAACATAATCTCCTACGCCGACGACACTCAACTGATCCTCTCCCTCACCAAGGACCCCTCGCCGCCAAATCCAACCTCCATGAAGGAATGAAGGCCGTCGCCGATTGGATGAAGATCAGCCGACTAAAACTGAACACGGAGAAGACAGAGGTCCTCATCCTCGGTTCCAACCCCTCAGCCTGGGACGACTCCTGGTGGCCAACGATGCTGGGAGCAGCCCCGACACCCACCGACCACGCACGCAACCTGGGAGTCATCCTCGACTCAACGCTCTCCATGGCCAAGCAAGTCAACGCAGTCTCATCCTCCTGCTTCAACACCCTCCGCATGCTTCGCAAGATCTACAGTTGGATCCCGACAGACACAAGAAGAACAGTCAACCAGGCCCTCGTCAGTAGCAGACTTGACTATGGGAACGCCCTCTACGCGGGAGCCCCGGCCAAGCTCATCAAGCGACTGCAACGCATACAAAACGCCTCCGCACGCCTGATACTCGATGTACCACGCCACAGCCACATCACCCCCACCTGAGGAACCTGCACTGGCTCCCCATCGACAGGAGAATCTCCTTCAAACTCCTCATCCACGCACACAAGGCACTCCACAAGACTGGCCCAGCCTACCTCAACAGACGACTCCTCTTCTACGTCCCCAACCGCCAACTCCGCTCCGCCGACCTCTCCCTCGCCACCGTCCCTCGCATTCGAAGAACTACCACCGGCGGCAGATCCTTCTCCCACCTCGCCGCCAAGACCTGGAACACCCTTCCACTAAGCCTACGACAGACCCAAGACCTGCTGACCTTCAGGAGGCTACTCAAGACCTGGTTGTTCGACCTTTTTCCCTAGCGCCTTGAGACCCTCGCGGGTAAGTAGTGCGCTTTACAAATTCTGTGATTGATTGATTGATTGAGGAACCAAAGGGGGCAGAAAGGCATATCCCCTGATGTTAGATTTTCCCACAAGGCAGAACAAAGTTCTAGCAAAGCCCAGGGGGTGGCTGGCCATCTTACACTTAGGCCTACAGATCTGGGGAAGGAAGTATACTCCCTCTGGGTTTATTTAGAGCCAGCCCAAGGAAAACAGCTAGGGAAAAGAATAAAAAGTTAAGCTTTTAAAATAGGGCGCAGCTCCTTGAAATATTCTCATCTTGCCCCAGTTCATACTCAGTATCTGAGTTAAGGATGCCACTAAAATCTTGCTCTATTCTGAGTTGGTGTGAGATATTCTCCTCCTAGCAGAAAATGAGCTAAACCTCAAGGGGGTGAAAATATCTATGGATATAACTCCAGAACAGTCCACTTCTAAAAGGCCGGTGTTTCTGAAATGTCATGGAGGCCTAGAGGCAAACCAAGTAAATGGGTCTCGTATTAAGGAACATAGTGAAGGTAGACTTCTAGTTATACTGCCCAACAGAAAGGGTATACACATAGGGGCATCCCCTCTGATCCAAATATGTATGAGTGTTTGGACTAGGTAGAGGATGTGTGTGAATGGGGAAACACAAGTGTTAGAACTGGGGGTCTCTAGTTGGCAATGGTATACACCTTTGTCCCAATAGGGACCCTTGCTTCTAAGTCAGGGAAAGGGGATTACACTCCTGGATAACCCCTGCTCACCCCCTTGGTAGCTTGGCACGAGCAGACAGGCTTATCTCAGAGGCAGTGTGTTAAACATTTGTGCACACATACAGTAATACAGTGAAAAAAACTACAGATGGACACCACACAGGTTTTATAAAAATAAGTATTCTTTATATAGACTTAACACAAGACCACAAATGACAAAAATCCACAATACTGTACTCAATATAGACTTAAAGATGGTAGAAGTAACTTAGTTTAAGATGATGATAAATGCGACACGTTTCTCACAAAAGTACCTTGGATGCGTAACAAAAAAACAAACAAAGGGTCCGCAGGGAGGGCGATGCGGCAAGCAGGCGCCTCGATGCGGTGCGACGACGTGAAGATGATGAGTGCATGCCCGACGGCCGTGCTGTGAACTCTGTACCTTTGGAGCCGTGACAGGCCCAGCGACACGCCTCTCGGGTGATGCGACGGCAGGCAGCTGCGACGGCAACACGCTTCTCCGGTGATGCAACGGCGACCCTTGCGGTGGCAACACGCTTCCCCGGTGATGCGACGGCAGGCAGTTGCGACGAAGACACGCTTCTCCAGTGATGCGACGGCAGGCAGCTGCGACAAAGACACGCTTCTCTGGTGATGCGGCGGCGGCCTCTGCGGCGGCGACACGCTTCTCCGGCGATGCGACGGCAACAGCTGCGATAGTGACACGCTTCTTCTCATTGAGTCTCGCTTCCAGCTCCCAGCGACACGCAGGCTTCTGCAGACAGAATTCCCAGCAAGGAAATTCAGGAGGGAGCTGGTGATGAAGTCTTGTAGCCCTGAGACTTCAGCAGGAGGCAAGCTCTAGTTCAAGCCCTTGGAGAAATATACTGCAAGATGATGAAAGTTCTTTGAAAGTTCCTTCTCATTTCCTTGGCAATGAAGACCACTGCAGGCCAACCCAGCAAACAGCACACTGGCAGAGCGGCAGTCCAAACTCCTGCATCTTCCTTGGTTCTTCTCCTCGGCAAAGGTTTGTCTTCTTCTTCCAGAAGTGATCTAAAGTCTTGGGGTCTGGGCCCCACTATTTATATCAGTAAATCCTTTGTCCTCTGAAGGCAGAGGGTCCTGTACCTAGTCCAAACCAGTTCTGGGTGCATTCTGCCAGTGCACACCTTCTTCCTTTGTCAGTGTGGGCCAGGGCCATCAGACGCACCACAGGAGGTGGAGCCAGCATTGTGGAAGGCAGGCACAGCTCTATTCAGGCCCAGGTGCTACTCCTCCCACCACTCCCAATGCAGTAGGTCTATTCAGCATAGTGCTGACTCACCTTATCTCCTGGAGCCCCCCAGCCCCTGTCACTCACAAAACCAGACATACAGTACACAAGCTAGCAGAGGCAGGCTGGATGGTTAGGCAAGAAAATACCTATTTTCTAAAAGTGGTATTTTCAAACACAGAATGTTAAAACCAACTTTACTAAAAGATGTATTTTATCATTCTGAGTTCAGGAATAATAAATTCGAATTTCTACCATGTTCCCTGGGTCAGTTAGGATTATAAGATGTTATAATCAAGCTGCCCATTCTTGCCTATGGGGACAGGTAGCCTTGCAATAGTGAAAAACGAAATTGGCTGTAATTCACTATCAGGACATGCTACACACATCAGGGCATGTCCTACCTTTTACATACAACGCACCCTGCCCTTGGGCCTACCTTAGGGGTGACTGATATGTAGAAAAGGGAAAGTTTAGGGACTGGCAAGTGGGTGCACTTGCCAAGTCGACATGGCAGTCTCAGACTGCACACAGGCTCTGCAATGGCAGGCCTGAACTACACTTTACAAGCTGCTTCTGTGGGTGGCACAACCAGTGCTGCAAGCCCACCAGCAGCATTTGATTTACAGGCCCCGGGCACCCATGGTGCACTATACTAGGGTCTGACAAGTAAATTAAATAATCCAATCATGGAGTCACTAATCCATACATTTATTTACAATAGGGAGAGCATATGCACTTTAGCACTGATCAGCAGTGGTAAAGTGCCCAGAGTCATAAAACCAACGAAAACAGGTCAGAGAAAATACAGGAGGAAGGCAAAAAGTTCAGGAATGACCCTGCAAAAAGGGCCAAGTCCAACACAACCCCTTCCAGCCAAAACGCAGGGTAGACCAATCACTACCTTGATGGGCTTCCCTGCTTTGGGCGATAGAACATGGACCCTGGCCCGCAACAGCAGGGGCATACTCCAGTTCTATGCCAATCTGAGCCTATTTGTGTCCCTCTGTCCATACTCTCAGGGCCCACCAAGCTAACCCATGGGGAACCCTTCTCTGCACCTGTGGACACCATCTGTGCAGCACCTAACCTTAGCTTGCTCACAGGTGTGTCCCAACAGACAGACAGCAAGCCACAGTGGCCACTGACAGTGGTCAGTGATGAGACCCAGGCCTTATGCCTCGCAGGGCTCTCAAACCTCTGTGGCGTTAGAGAGCGGGGGCAGTAGCCCTAGGTGCTTGGCACCCTTTGTCCACTCTCCCTCATGTCAGGTCAGGTATGACATCCTAGCACTGACCCACCAGCCCCGGGCCTGTACCTGGCGGCTGGACAGGAGACTGGGGTGAGCTTTCCCACACCCGTTCCTCCTTCTCCTCGTTGGGGCTCTGTACCCTCCCACCTGCAGTGGTACCCCCTTCCAGAATTGCCAGGGCACCTGTGGCAGGTGTCCTGCACAATTCGCCCACCAGTTCAGGGGTTCTATCCTGCAACTGGGCGTCCACGTCAGGGGGGACACCCCGAACCTGGCCCTCCAACCTAGGGTCTAGACCCTCCAGTTGAACCGGGGTCAGAGGCGAGGACTCCCTCCCTCTGCACCTCCTTCCAGAGTGCTGTACCATCCCACCTGGAGTGGCACCCCTAGAAGACCAACCAGTCAGGACACTGTTTACAGTTGACCCTCCCTCCAGGTCAGAAAACACCTGAACCTGGCTTCCCAACCCAGGGACCAACCCCTGCGGTTCAATACTTGTCCGGCGCACCAGGACTTCATGGGGAGCACATATGCCCCCCAAGGGTGACACACAACTCATGTGTCGTGTGACAGTCTGCCTGGTGCAGATCTCCCGACCCCTGTCCATCTGACAGTGCGTGACGATCCCCCAGGACAGAAGTGGTGTCACCTTGGTCATTTATTGGTGACTCAGCCCTTCTGGCTGGCCCCTGACCCACTGGTTCTTCTACTGGGGACTCTTTCCCCCTCTCACCCCTCAATCTGGACTTCTGTACCCTTCACTTAGGAGTGGCACTGCCAGACACCAGAACTGATGGAGGCCTGCTTACAGACACTCCCAGTTCACCAGACACTAGGGGATCCCCCTCAATGGGCGGCCCATCAGGACAGACTAGGCTCCCTACCTGGTGTTCCCTTAAAGAACCATCCAGGCCCTGAGACTGAGGTTGGGCACTATCGGGACGCATCCCAGTCTCACTCCTTCTTCTTGAAGACAGGACGTGAGGCCCTACACCCCTCCCACTACAACGGGACCTAGCTGGGCTACTCTGAACCACCTCCACCACTCTGGGTCGGAAGATACCTTAGACACCCCCCTTAGGGTCACTCCCCAATGCCTCTTCAGACCCTCTGGAATCCACAAAAAGGTCTACCTCCCTGGTGAGCTCCCTGGGGTCAGAGAACTCACTCTCCAACAGGTGTTGGCATAGCTCTGGAAAACAGGGACTTACAATATGCTCTCCCACAATTGGATCACACAGCCCCCTACAAGGGTTAACCAAACTATCCTTCACCTCACCATCCAGTGCCTCACACACGTACCCCAGACCACTCTCCTGAGACTGGCAAGACAGTATCTGACTGTCTCTGTCACTCATCCCACACTCTTCTGGGTGGTCTCCCCACACACACACCAGGACTTCAATCATGGGGGAACCCCTCTCCCTGTACCTCTCATCTAGAGTCAGTAGAGTGTCCCTCCCACCACTAGGACCATGAACCCCTGCGTCAGTTTCCCAATTCACCTCAGGGACACTGCGCACCACTGGAGCTACCTCACATCCTAGAACCTCCTGGTGTATGTTAACCCCCTCCAAGTCAGGCACCACATCTCTGGGTGTGTGCACTACTCCCTCAGCACTAGGTAACATAATTTTGCTGCCACCATCTGAGCCGGATTCCACCTCCAACTCAGCCAAACTCACTTTCTGAGCTATACACATTTCTTGTTGCTGGGCTGAAACACTCATGGCCTCAAGCCTCTCGAGCTCCAAATCAAGCTCCCTCATTCTCAACTCATGTTCCAATCTCATCCTCTCTCTCTCCAAGGACAACCTGCTATTCTCTAGGTCCCTTTGACCCTCCATCTGGAGCCTGGCCATCTCCATTTCGTGCACCCTATCTCTCTCCCTGTCTTCCAACTCTCCTGGGGACAGGCCTTTGGAAGAGACGCTACTGCCAGGCGGGGACGGTACCCCTTCCCTGGCTGGAATCAATGGTATATTCAGCTGCCCCTCTGCATCCCAAAATGGCTCCACCACCAGTTCAGGGGTATTTCTTGCTTCCACCCAGGCCCTCAGCGCCTTTTGGTATTCATCCTTTTGGCAATGCCTTGGGTAGCAACTTTAAATTTTTGCAAAAGCGCTTTAGCTGTTTCACATTGTAGGTTTACAACCTCTCTTCCTCAAAATCTAGATCCATAGATGCAACAGATGCTGGTCGGCTCATGGTAGTAAGAATTGGCAGTTCTCAGAAAAATAACAGTCCAAGGAGAAAAATTCTACCAAAAAGTATGTGGTTGCGTTTGGTCTGCACTCACTAGTAGTGTACACCAATCACTGCATATGAGTCAAATGCAAGTCCAGAATCCTCACCGCTGACCACCAATGTTAGAACTGGGGGTCTCTAGTTGGCAATGGTATACACCTTTGTCCAAATAGGGACCCTTGGTTCTAAGTCAGGGAAAGGGGATTACACTCCTGGATAACCCTTGCTTACCCCCTTGGTAGCTTGGCACGAGCAGACAGGCTTATCTCAGAGGCAGTGTGTTAAGCATTTGTGCACACATACAGTAATACAGTGAAAACCCTACAGATGGACACCACACAGGTTTTATAAAAATAAGTGTTCTTTATATAGAATTAACACAAGACCACAAACAACAAAAATCCACAATACTGTACTCAATATAGACTTAAAGATGGTAGAAGAAACTTAGTTCAAGATGATGATAAATGCGATACGTTTCTCACAAAAGTGCCTTGGATGGTTAACGCAAAACAAACAAAGGGTCCGCAGGGAGGGCGATGCTGCAAGCAGGCGCCTCGATGCGGTGCGATGATCCGGTATGATGCGATGAGAGTGCGCCCTTGATGCGGTGCGACGACATGAAGATGATGCGTGCACGCCCGACGGCTGTGCGGCGAACTCTGTACCTTTGGAGCCGCGAAAGGCTCTGTGACACGCCTCTCCGGTGATGCGACGGCAGGCAGCTGCGGCAGCGACACGCTTCTCCGGTGATGCAACGGTGACCCTTGCGGTGGCTACACGCTTCCCCGCTGATGCGACGGCAGGCAGTTGCGACGAAGACACCCTTCTCTGGTGATGCGGCGGCGGCCTCTGCGGTGGCGACACGCTTCTCCGGCGATGCGACGGCAACAGCTGCAACAGCGACGCGTTTCTTCTCGTTGAGTCACGCTTCCAGCTCCCAGCGACACGCAGGCTTCCGCAGCAGAATCCCCAGCAAGGAAATTCAGGAGGTAGCTGGTGGTGAAAACTTGTAGCCCTGAGACTACAGCAGGAGGCAAGCTCTAGTTCAAGCCCTTGGAGAAATATTCTGCAAGATGATGAAAGTTCTTTGAAAGTGCCTTCTCCTTTCCTTGGCAATGAAGACCACTGCAGGCCAACCCAGCAAACAGCACACTGGCAGAGGGGCAGTCCAAACTCCTGCAGCTTCCTTGGTTCTTCTCCTTGGCAAAGGTTTGTCTAGTTGTTCAAGAAGTGATCTAAAGTCTTGGGGTCTGGGCCCCACTATTTATATCAGTAAATCCTTTGTCCTCTGAAGGCAGAGGGTCCTGTACCTAGTCCAAACCAGTTCTGGGTGCATTCTGCCAGTGCACACCTTCTTCCTTTGTCAGTGTGGGCCAGTGCCATCAGACGCACCACAAGAGGTGGAGCCAGCATTGTGGAAGGCAGGCACAGCTCTATTCAGGCCCAGGTGCTACTCCTCCCACCACTCCCAATGCAGTAGGGTCTATTCAGCCTAGTGCTGACTCACCCTGTCTCCTGGAGCCCCCCAGCCCCTGTCACTCACAAAACCAGACATACAATACACAAGCTAGCAGAGGCAGGCTAGATGGTTAGGCAAGAAAATACCTATTTTCTAAAAGTGGTATTTTCGAAACACAGAATGTTAAAACCAACTTCACTAAAATATGTATTTTATCATTCTGAGTTCAGGCATACTAAATTTAAATTTCTACCATGTTCCCTGGGTCAGTTAGGATTATAAGATGTTATAATCAAGCTGCCCATTCTGGCCTATGGGGACAGGTAGCCTTGCAATAGTGAAACACGAAAATGGCTGTAATTCACTATCAGGACATGCTACACACATCAGGGCATGTCCTACCTTTTACATACAATGCACCCTGCCCTTGGGCCTACCTTAGGGGTGACTGATATATAGAAAAGGGAAGGTTTAGGGACTGGCAAGTGGGTGCACTTGCCAAGTCGAGATGGCAGTCTCAGACTGCACAGAGGCTCTGCAATGGCAGGCCTGAGCTACACTTTACAAGCTGCTTCTGTGGGTGGCACAACCAGTGCTGCAATCTCACCAGCAGCATTTGATTTACAGGCCCCGGGCACCCATGGTGCACTATACTAGGGTCTGACAAGTAAATCAAATAATCCAATCATGGAGTCACTAATCCATACATCAATTTACAATAGGGAGAGCATATGCACTTTAGCACTGATCAGCAGTGGTAAAGTGCCCTGAGTCATAAAACCAACAAAAACAGGTCAGAGAAAATACAGGAGGAAGGCAAAAAGTTCAGGGATGACCCTGCAAAAGGGCCAAGTCCAACAACAAGTAATGTGGACTAGGGGTGGGCTTCTCTTCTCAGCATCAGCTTGTTCTCCTGAAATACTCACAGTTTTAACAACATAATGAGATGGAAGGTGCTAAGAGAAATTACAAAGTAGTATTCAATTTTATGTTTCCAGGAAACCTGGCTGTGCAGGGAGCCGCCGCAGATAGATGGCTTTCTGGGGATCCATCTGAAGGCAGTTGAAAATGCTTCAGGACGGTCCTCGGGGGGACTGCTATCATTTGTATCCTGTAAAATTGCCTCAGGCGTATGGCAGATCAAAACAAAGTGTAACTGGATACTAGCTTGTGGCATACAATTAGCGTACGTAGGCAGGGAGAAGCAATGTATTATTGTTCTAAATATTTATATGTATACAAGAAGCACTTCCGACTATAAGGAAATATTGAATTGTTTAGAGAAGATGTGATTAATATAGGAATTCAGTGCCCCCAAAACCTTATCATCTTGATGGGAGACTTTAATCATGAACCGATTTCTGCAGCTGTAGGTGAAAAATATGAGGATTGTCTAGCTGCTTTCAATATTCAACATGTTTGTTTGCTGTCAAACGAGGCCTCAGGGAAACACATAGCCTTGTTAGACTTCCTCATGTTAAATGGCTTGGTTAATCTGAATGGTCGAATGCCTGCTGACACCCCTGCAAGGAAAACCTTCCAGTTTGATAATCAGAACTATCCCATTGATTACATGTTTGTCCAGCTATGGGCCTTTAAATTAATTGAGAAATTTAAGGTCCTGCAGATGGAGGGGATCGATCATTACCCCCTAAGTACAACCCATTAAATTGGAAATTGCACCAAGGCAGACGAGGGATCTTCCCTTAAAGGTTGGCTGTACAAAGCTGCTAAGAACAAGACTCCCCGAGAAGCATTTAAACTTATTGAAGACCCTCCAACAAAATTATGGAGGTTTAGTCTCAGGGAAGGTACTGCTAGATCCTTTAATTTGACATGAGGAAATAATAAAAAAGGTTGTTGCATTTTTGAAAATAAAAGTCACAGCCTTTAATACTACACATAATAATCTTAAATCCTCCAAACAGGGCATGGATTGTTGGTTTGATAAAGAATGTAGAACTTTAAAAAGCAACATCCTGAAGCTGAAAAGAAATCTGAGGTACTCAAGAAATAAGATTGGGGGGCTAAGCCTTCTTAGCTTAAAGAAAGAATATAAAAACTTGGTTGCTAAGAAAAAGCGAGAGCTGAATGCAAAATGCTGGGAAACTATGGTGGAGACCATAGAGAAGAAAAATTTAAGAACATTTTGTAGGTTGGTACAGAGTGGGATCGGGAATTCCCGGGGACAATCATTGGGCTCTGTGGGGAGGGATGCGTGGGTAGAATTATTAGAGGAGGCCTATAACAATGATGCCGCCACTGTTCAGCGCCCAACCAGATTTTTGATCAAGAAGGAGACAAAGGATAGGGTCTCTGAGTTAGAAATTAAGAAAACAGTTGAGATGCTAAAACATACAATGGCAGCCAGCCCTGATAATTTGCCTGCAGTAGTAATAAAAACAAATACTGCTTGGTGATCCAGTCTATTTTATACCCCTTTCCCAGAAATACTCTCAACAGGAAGATTCCCGGACAGCTGGAAGGGAGCAGTGATTAAACCTATATATACAAAAGGTGAATATGCCTTCCCACGAAACTACAGACAAATAAACCTGTTGGATGTAAGTGGCATGGTCTTCTCTAAAATCATTTTGGGATGTTAAAGGAGTGGGTAGAAGCAAGCTCTATTATCCCTCATCAACAAGGGTGGTTTTAAAGAGAACCACTGTACAATTGATCATTGCTTTAGCCTATGGGCCATTGCTAAAAATTCCATAGAGCAGTGCAGAGTATTTTATTGTTCTTTTGTTGATTTCAGCTCCTCTTTTGACTCTGTTGATCGAGCCTTGCTATGGGAAGCACTAAAGGAATATGAGATTCCAAAAGATTTGCTTTTGATATTGCAGGAACTCCACAGGGAAAATTGCGCCCACGTCAAATTAGATAGTGTAGGGTCCCAGTCTAAAAGAATTAACAAAAGGAACATCACCGTTCGCCCTGTTCCTGGCCAACCTACATAGTGTTCTAAGTCATACAAATTCTTTTAGTCCAACAATGAATGGCACGCACATTAGCTGTCTTCTATATATAGATGACTTGGTGATTTTCGATTTGACAGGAATTGGCCTCTAAAGAAAATTCAATATATTTGCAGATTACTGTAAAAAGAAAAAAAAGAAAATAAATATGGACAAGACTAAAGTGCTCCAAATAGGGAAACTTAGGAAGAGCATGAGTTGGGCAATAAACAAAGTCAAATTAGAGAGAGTGGACAAATACAAATACCTAGGAGTGTGCTTCTCCCATAATCTAGGATGGAAGGATCACCTTGGATGGATTAGATGGTAGGAGGATTAAGGACATTTGTCACCCGTTACAGCGGTCCTTCCCTGTGCCCAATGCTGATGACCTACCGGGCCATGATAAGAACACAATTTCAATATGGTGCCAAGGTAGTCAGCTTCGGGGGTAAAAAGAGCTGGGACCTGGGCACCAACAAAACCTTCATTGGGGGCCATGGGGAAATCCTCAGGGTCCCCGCAGCCCCAGCCAGCGCCCTGCCTCTAGCCGAAGCCAGCACTGCTCCTGCCCACAGGGAGCATCAGAAATATTCTGCTCTCTGTGAGCCTGGACCGTCTTTTCATCTGTTTCCCTGCCCGCTTCACTTTGGACAGTGAAACAGATGAAAAGATCGCTCCCAGCGGGCGGGAGCAATTTCAATGCAGACTTGGTGTTTGCTCCCGCTTGTGGATGATTTCATTTGCTCCTGCCAAGCAACAGCAAACACAAATTACCCTGCCCACACCAGTGTGGGCAGGGAAACTGATATGTCCCGGGGTGGGCTCCACAGGACATAGCATAAGATGTCTCTGGGGCATAAAGGCCCCAGGGCTGTTAATGGCTCAGGGAGGGGGGGCTGTGTGGCCCAGCACCCCTTTGCATGCATAGCCTGGCCACAGGGGATGGAGCCCCTGGGCCTAAATCAGCCTGGGGAGGAGGACCTATGGCCCTTTATCCTTTAGACATTCACCCAGGTCCCATGGAATGGAGTCTTGGACCAAAATAGGCCTGGGCGAGGGGGGCTGTGTACCCCCTCCCCCTTTTTTAATACTGCCAGGCCCTGGAGGATGGGGTCCCCAGGGCTTAAATTGGCCTGGTAGGGGGCTATGTGCCCCCCTTCCCCTTCTTTAATAAGGCTGGACCCCAGGGGAAGGGGACCAGGAAATTTGGCCAGGCCCCCTGAGATTGGGTCCCTGGGGCCAAAATTGGCCTGGGGCGGTGGACCACATGTGCCTCTTCCCCCTAGAGAACACACACAAACATATATATATGTATATATATATATTACCTACTGGCGGTCGCCAGTAGGTAGTTATAGTTAGGACCTTTTTTCCATAGGAA
Organism: Calotriton arnoldi; assembly: GCA_963921515.1. Classification (NCBI taxonomy): domain Eukaryota; kingdom Metazoa; phylum Chordata; class Amphibia; order Caudata; family Salamandridae; genus Calotriton; species Calotriton arnoldi. Next base: position 261,720 of record CAWUFW010016506.1, read on the forward strand.
ATTCACTACATTCTATTTCCAATAACTTTGGCGCCGGTTGATGGACCTTCGCAAAATTTTCAAAACTCGTGGGGCGCTCCGGTCCGCTCCTATCCTGAAAGTCTCGGGGTGATTCATCAAGTGGGGGCCGAGAAAAAAGGGGGGTCCCAAAACGTGTTTTCCCCATGCAATTTTCCATAGGACCCTTTAGTCGCAGCTACAGCCCGAACTGCTGAACGGAATTACACCAAATTTGGCAAAAAGGTAGCCCTTGGTTCAGAGCCGTACCTTTTGGTTAAATGGTGTAAATCCGTTCAGTAGTTCCTGAGAAATTTGAAAAAGAAAACACATATATATCTGGGCGGAGCCTAACCACACATGTCATCGTAAGATCTGATTGGCTGTCAGCACTTCATCCTGGAATTGCTGGCAGCCATCTTGGGACCAATATAAATGATAGTACCCCATTGAAATGCATTGTAGTGAATCGAAGATTTTGAGGGTTACCAAAAGGAGAACTATAAAGGGTGATAACAGACTTTAGTTACATTAGAATTCATTTGTTGATGGTACCATACTAATTTCAGGAATTGTGGTGTGTTCTAAGGTGATTTTACCCTGTGAAAAACCTTCTGCTGGGATATCATGAATCATGTTTGAGAGAAAACTATTTTCACATGCTTGTCCCATACAGTTTTGGAAGGTGCTCCAGAAGCTAAAATGAGAGCATATTTTCTGTAAATTCACATTATCTTTCTCAGTCATGTGAGAATGAAGTCTGACATTCTCAGTAAAACATGTACATCCAACAAGGGCAGAGACTGTCAGTTGATTCCTTTGTGTTCTACTGCAGCTTCCCAGAGTGTTCTAAAGAACAACTAGAGTGCTAGGCTCTGCAATGGCAGGCCTGAGCTACACTTTAGAAGCTGCTTCTGTGGGTGGCACAACCAGTGCTGCAATCTCACCAGCAGCATTTGATTTACAGGCCCCGGGCACCCATGGTGCACTATACTAGGGTCTGACAAGTAAATCAAATAATCCAATCATGGAGTCACTAATCCATACATCAATTTACAATAGGGAGAGCATATGCACTTTAGCACTGATCAGCAGTGGTAAAGTGCCCTGAGTCATAAAACCAACAAAAACAGGTCAGAGAAAATACAGGAGGAAGGCAAAAAGTTCAGGGATGACCCTGCAAAAAGGGCCAAGTCCAACAACAAGTAATGTGGACTAGGGGTGGGCTTCTCTTCTCAGCATCAGCTTGTTCTCCTGAAATACTCACAGTTTTAACAACATAATGAGATTGAAGGTGCTAAGAGAAATTACAAGTAGTATTCAATTTTATGTTTCCAGGAAACCTGGCTGTGCAGGGAGCCGCCACAGATAGATGGCTTTCTGGGGATCCATCTGAAGGCAGTTGAAAATGCTTCAGGACGGTCCTCGGGGGGACTGCTATCATTTGTATCCTGTAAAATTGCCTCAGGCGTATGGCAGATCAAAACAAAGTGTAACTGGATACTAGCTTGTGGCATACAATTAGCGTACGTAGGCAGGGAGAAGCAATGTATTATTGTTCTAAATATTTATATGTATACAAGAAGCACTTCCGACTATAAGGGAAATATTGAATTGTTTAGAGAAGATGTGATTAATATAGGAATTCAGTGCCCCCAAAACCTTATCATCTTGATGGGAGACTTTAATCATGAACCGATTTCTGCAGCTGTAGGTGAAAAATATGAGGATTGTCTAGCTGCTTTCAATATTCAACATGTTTGTTTGCTGTCAAACGAGGCCTCAGGGAAACACATAGCCTTGTTAGACTTCCTCATGTTAAATGGCTTGGTTAATCTGAATGGTCGAATGCCCGCTGACACCCCTGCAAGGAAAACCTTCCAGTTTGCTAATCAGAACTATCCCATTGATTACATGTTTGTCCAGCTATGGGCCTTTAAATTAATTGAGAAATTTAAGGTCCTGCAGATGGAGGAGATCGATCATTACCCCCTAAGTACAACCCATTAAATTGGAAATTGCACCAAGGCAGACGAGGGATCTTCCCTTAAAGGTTGGCTGTACAAAGCTGCTAAGAACAAGACTCCCGAGAAGCATTTAAACTTATTGAAGACCCTCCAACAAAATTATGGAGGTTTAGTCTCAGGGAAGGTACTGCTAGATCCTTTAATTTGACATGAGGAAATAATAAAAAAGGTTGTTGCATTTTTGAAAATAGAAGTCACAGCCTTTAATACTACACATAATAATCTTAAATCCTCCAAACAGGGCATGGATTGTTGGTTTGATAAAGAATGTAGAACTTTAAAAAGCAACATCCTGAAGCTGGAAAGAAATTTGAGGTACTCAAGAAATAAGATTGGGGGGCTAAGCCTTCTTAGCTTAAAGAAAGAATATAAAAACTTGGTTGCTAAGAAAAAGCGAGAGCTGAATGCAAAATGCTGGGAAACTATGGTGGAGACCATAGAGAAGAAAAATTTAAGAACATTTTGTAGGTTGGTACAGAGTGGGATCGGGAATTCCCGGGGACAATCATTGGGCTCTGTGGGGAGGGATGCGTGGGTAGAATTATTAGAGGAGGCCTAAAACAATGATGCCGCCACTGTTCAGTGCCCAACCAGATTTTTGATCAAGAAGGAGACAAAGGATAGGGTCTCTGAGTTAGAACTTAAGAAAACAGTTGAGATGCTAAAACATACAATGGCAGCCAGCCCTGATAATTTGCCTGCAGTAGTAATAAAAACAAATACTGCTTGGTGATCCAGTCTATTTTATACCCCTTTCCCAGAAATACTCTCAACAGGAAGATTCCCGGACAGCTGGAAGGGAGCAGTGATTAAACCTATATATACAAAAGGTGAATATGCCTTCCCACGAAACTACAGACAAATAAACCTGTTGGAAGTAAGTGGCATGGTCTTCTCTAAAATCATTTTGGGATGTTAAAGGAGTGGGTAGAAGCAAGCTCTATTATCCCTCATCAACAAGGGTGGTTTTAAAGAGAACCACTGTACAATTGATCATTGCTTTAGCCTATGGGCCATTGCTAAAATATTCCATAGAGCAGTGCAGAGTATTTTATTGTTCTTTTGTTGATTTCAGCTCCTCTTTTGACTCTGTTGATCGAGCCTTGCTATGGGAAGCACTAAAGGAATATGAGATTCCAAAAGATTTGCTTTTGATATTGCAGGAACTCCACAGGGAAAATTGCGCCCACGTCAAATTAGATAGTGTAGGGTCCCAGTCTAAAAGAATTAACAAAAGGAACATCACCGTTCGCCCTGTTCCTGGCCAACCTACATAGTGTTCTAAGTCATACAAATTCTTTTAGTTCAACAATGAATGGCACGCACATTAGCTGCCTTCTATATATAGATGACTTGGTGATTTTCGATTTGACAGGAATTGGCCTCTAAAGAAAATTCAATATATTTGCAGATTACTGTAAAAAGAAAAAAAGAAAATAAATATGGACAAGACTAAAGTGCTCCAAATAGGGAAACTTAGGAAGAGCATGAGTTGGGCAATAAACAAAGTCAAATTAGAGAGAGTGGACAAATACAAATACCTAGGAGTGTGCTTCTCCCATAATCTAGGATGGAAGGATCACCTTGGATGGATTAGATGGTAGGAGGATTAAGGACATTTGACACCCGTTACAGCGGTCCTTCCCTGTGCCCAATGCTGATGACCTACTGGGCCATGATAAGAACACAATTTCAATATGGTGCCAAGGTAGTCAGCTTCGGGGGTAAAAAGAGCTGGGACCTGGGCACCAACAAAACCTTCATTGGGGGCCATGGGGAAATCCTCAGGGTCCCCGCAGCCCCAGCCAGCGCCCTGCCTCTAGCCGAAGCCAGCACTGCTCCTGCCCACAGGGAGCATCAGAAATATTCTGCTCTCTGTGAGCCTGGACCGTCTTTTCATCTGTTTCCCTGCCCGCTTCACTTTGGACAGTGAAACAGATGAAAAGATCGCTCCCAGCGGGCGGGAACAATTTCAATGCAGACTTGGTGTTTGCTCCCGCTTGTGGATGATTTCATTTGCTCCTGCCAAGCAACAGCAAACACAAATTACCCTGCCCACACCAGTGTGGGCAGGGAAACTGATATGTCCCGGGTGGGCTCCACAGGACATAGCATAAGATGTCTCTGGGGCATAAAGGCCCCAGGGCTGTTAATGGCTCAGGGAGGGGGGGCTGTGTGGCCCAGCACCCCTTTGCATGCATAGCCTGGCCACAGGGGATGGAGCCCCTGGGCCTAAATCAGCCTGGGGAGGAGGACCTATGGCCCCTTCTCCTTTAGACATTCACCCAGGTCCCATGGAATGGAGTCTTGGACCAAAATAGGCCTGGGCGAGGGGGGCTGTGTACCCCCTCCCCCTTTTTTAATACTGCCAGGCCCTGGAGGATGGGGTCCCCAGGGCTTAAATTGGCCTGGTAGGGGGCTATGTGCCCCCCTCCCCCTTCTTTAATAAGGCTGGACCCCAGGGGAAGGGGACCCGGAAATTTGGCCAGGCCCCCTGAGATTGGGTCCCTGGGGCCAAAATTGGCCTGGGGCGGTGGACCACATGTGCCTCCTCCCCATAGAGAACACACACAAACATATATATATATATATATATATTACCTACTGGCGACCGCCAGTAGGTAGTTATAGTTAGGACCTTTTTTCCATAGGAAATTCACTACATTCTATTTCCAATAACTTTGGCGCCGGTTGATGGACCTTCGCAAAATTTTCAAAACTCGTGGGGCGCTCCGGTCCGCTCCTATCCTGAAAGTCTCGGGGTGATTCATCAAGTGGGGGCCGAGAAAAAAGGGGGGTCCCAAAACGTGTTTTCGCCATGCAATTTTCCATAGGACCCTTTATTTTATTTATTTATTTTTTTACTTTATTTTTATTTGGGGAGAGTTTACAAAATAAGGAGATATAAATTCATAGACAAATTAACACATATAATCAGAGTTGGCATCAGATTGGGCAAGAGCTTATTACTCAAAAATGCATATATAATTACATTACAAAAACGTAGATAGATGAGAAAGATAAGAGCAGTGAAAAGATCAAGATCCAGAAGCCATGGTTCAGCCTGACGCCTTACACACCCATTTGTCTTGTAATCCATTTTTTCATAGGGGCCCAGATTTCTTTATCCCGCCTGGTCGCGCCTCGGCCTTTACATTTGTATAAAGATTTCTCGAGATGATATATGGCCAGCAGGCGGTTGATCCAAGCTTGAAAGCAAGGAGGATCCAGATCTTTCCAGTGGGTGGCAATAAGAAGTCGAGTTACAGCGACAGCAATAAAAACAAATTTACTCTTACGATGATCACATTGTACCTTCTCATCACATCCTAACAACATTAAAGTAGGAGTTATTTTGATAGTATTCTCTATAGCTGCTGTCAGAAATGTTTCTATTTGTTTAATTAATGAGTCTAATTTCTCACAGCTATAATACATGTGAATTATATCCGCTGGCCCTTGCTCACATCTGGGACATTTATCATCCCCTCTTTTTCCCCATCGATATAGTTTTTCGGGTGTGAAATAGAGGTCGTATATCGTATAATAGTGTTGGGCTTTTAAATTTGCTGCAAGAAATATCTCTTTAGCTAAAACGAGAGACCGATATATATCAATATCATGATCACCAATTTTTATAGCCCATTTAGTTTCCACTACCTCAAGGTCATCCGGGGATATATCTATTAAAATTTTATATATATGTTTAATTTTTGTCTGAGAATGACAGATAGTTTCTATTAAAGGGATCCTATCCAGGGAAAATCCTTCTCCTTCATTTTATTTAAGAAACTAGTAAATTGACTGTATTTAAAATACGTTCCAGCAACTATATCATATCTTTGCTGTAGCTCCAGAAACGACAATCTTTGTTTTAATAAGTAAAGGTCCCCCACCCTCAGAATTCCCTTTTCCTCCCATTGCCTGGCCAGTTTATCATACATTGATTTACAAAAAGGGAAGATCGCCACAGTGGCGTATATCTATTATAGATGGGTATTTTCATGAGGCCAACTATCCTTTTCCAAATTTTCCAAATTGCTATCATTACCTTAAATTTAGTTTTTTTATAGTAGCTGGGCTCTATTTGTCGAAGAAGCACTCCTTGTGCATTTACTCCAATGGCTAACTCATATATCGAGGGAGATCCCCACCTATGTTATGTTGTCTATTTCCCATGCCTGGTGAGATCACAAAAGCCATTTGCTGTAGGAAACATGCATAGTAATAATATCTGGAATTGGGAACGGACCATCCTCCTCGATCTTGCGGCAGTGCTAAAAATTTAAGAGAACGCCTGATTTTGGAGTACTTCCAGACAAAATTACTGAAAATACTATCTATTTTTTTCAAAAAGTGATCTTCAATTTCAGCAGGGATAGACCTGAACATATATAAGATTTTTGGGAGCATGACCATTTTCAGGATGTTACATCGTCCTATAAGTGATAACTGGAGTCTATGTAAACGGTGTAGGTCAGCACTAATCTTGTTAATTATAGGTACCATATTTATTTTCCAGATTTCCTCTATATTGCTAGTAATCTTTATACCTAGGTAAACTACCTCCGTTAGGCTACGAGGGTCACTACATGGTGTTTTGGAATTGCATAGAATCTGGGTTTTTGCTGCATTTAGTAAATACCCTGATTTACGACCATATTCCTCTGCTAATTTCTGGATTTGTGAAATTGCTTTTTCCGGGTCAGCTGTTACTATTGCCAAATCATCAGCATAGGCCATTATTTTTGTCTCATGTCCATTGCAAATAACTGGAGCGATAATCTTATCTTGAAAGATTTGCTCGATAACATACAAAACCATGGAAATTCCCCCGTTATAGTTAGTTCAGCTAACTATAACTCGCGCGCCCGCAATGCACTGCTGATGACGTCACATATTACATCACTCATGACATGGTCAGTGACATTACTCATGACATCACTGATGACATCTCAAATGACATCACTGATGACATCACTGATGACATCATCCAGTGAATGTGTGTTTTTCTGAAAATTAAATTTGTTTTATATATGTATATCTCAAGGTCGATGGAAGAATAAATGGGTATATAAGTGTCTAAATGGATGATTTTTTTTTGTAAAATTGATTGTATAACTGACTAAGTGTATCTTAGTGAATACATGGGTTAGTGAGTAATTTTAAATATGAAAATATCTGTATCAGTCTCTCACTTTGTGTATAAGTGGCTGCATGGGTTGGTGAGTAGCTACATGAGTGTCTATATGGGTTATTAGTTGGTTTTTTGAGTATCAGTATGAGTGTCTGAGTGTCTGTATAGTTCGGTGGGGGTATTACTTAGTGCATAGATGCATCAATGAGTGACTCACTGTTTGTATGTGTTGAAGACAGCATGTGTGCAGGACTGTATAGGTGGATGAGTATGTGTATGGGTGTGTTAGTGAGTGAATGACTGTCTCAATAGTGTCTTTATGAGTAACTACATATGTTTTAAACTAGTATATGTGAGTATTGGTGTATATAAGTGAGTATTTGTGAGAGTGAGAGATTGGAAGAGTTCCTGTACAAATAAGTATGTGTTTCTATAAGTGATTGTTTAAGAGAGTAAGTATGTGTAAGTTTCTGTAGAAGTAAGTGTGGTTGTGTGTGTATAACTGTATATGCAAGTAAATGGATGTTTGATACTTTGTTTGCATGTGTGACTATGTGTGTGAGTAACTCTATGGATGAGTGGCGGTGTGTAACAGGATGTATAGGTGTATGAGTACATATGATGAGTGAGTACATGTATGAGTGACTGTATAGGGACTGTTGGTGAATGAGTGGATGTGTGTGTAGATCTTGGAATTACTGAATAGGTGTGTTGTAACTGGTATTGGTATGTCCATTGTTTTGAAAATGTTAGTTTGTATTTTTGAGTGTGTGTATCAAAGGTTATATTAGGGTGAGAGGAGGTCTGCCACTCTATCACAAGGATGATGTCATCAGTGAAGTCATCAGTGATGTCATTTGAGATGTCATCAGTGATGTCATGAGTGATATCACTGACCATGTCATGAGTGATGTAATATGTGACGTCATCAGCAGTGCATTGCGAGCATGCGAGTTATAGTTAGCTGAACTAACTATAACGGGGGAATTTCTATGGTTTTGTACGAGTGAAATGTCCAACTAACTATAACGCCCCTGAAACCTATGGTTTTTTCAGTGAATATATATATATATATATATATATATATATATATATATATATATATATATATATTACATACGTCGCCAGTAGGTAGTTATAGTTAGGACCTTGTTTCTTTTCAAAAAGCATTTTTTCTTTTGCCAATATCTTTTGCGCCGTTTGACGAATCTTCGCAGAATTTTTAAAACTAATGGGGCGCTCCGGACAGCTCCTGTCTTGCAAGTTTCGGGGTGATTCATCAAGTGGGGGCCGAGAAAAAAGGGGGGTCGCAAAACACGTTTTTCTATGTTAATTTCCATAGGAAACTTTAGACAAGGCTACAGCCCGAACTGCTGAACAGAATTGCACCAAATTTGGCTAAAAGGTAGGTTTTGGTTCAGAAAGTGTCCTTTTGTTTTAAATGGTGTATATCTGTTCAGCAGTTGCTGAGAAATTCATATATATAAAAATATTAGTATCTGGTGACCGCGGTGGATCTGCAAACCCTTCCGATCATGAGCTTGATTCTGATTGGCTGCCAACACTTCAAACAAGGAAGTGTTGGCAGTCATCTTGTGACTCTGTTGAACTGAGTCACAAGAAAAAAGGTTAAAAAAAGAAAAGGGGATAGGGTAGAAACACCCTGACCCCATAGGACTGCTCAGGGGGTCCCACAGGGACCCCGAGGGCCAAAAGAACCGTCACCACTTCCCCGGGGCTATGCTAATGAAATGCAGGGGGCACGCAGCCCCCTCGTAGCCCCGGGGACTGCTACCTCCCTGGGGCTTTAAATCAAAAATGGGAGGGGGCATCGTGGGCCCCCCAAACCCTGGGCGCCGCCACCTCCCCAGAGCTTCAATTTTTATTTAAAATTAAATTTTGGGGGGCTCCTGCTCCCCCACACTGCCCCAGGGTCTACCACCTCCCTGGAGCAAACATAAATTAAGGGCGGGGGTCCGTTGCGGACCCCCGGCCCTGGAGACCACCACTTCCCCGGGGCTTTAAACATGCAGTGAGGGGCCACACAGCCCCCCTCGAGGAGCCTTCCATGGTCCTGGGGACCGCCACCCCCCAGGGCCGCTCAAGCAATGTCCCTAGGTGCCCACCCCCTGGACATTGCAGTTTGCTTTGGCAGGGCGGGAGCACTGCTCCTGCCCTGCCATAGCAAACTTCTGCTTCGCTCGCTTCATGAAGAGAAGCAGAATTGCTTTTAAGCAAAGGGAGCTGCATGTCAGCAGCTCCCTTTGCCCAAAAGCAATGCCGTCTCCCTTAGGAGGTGGGGAGCCGGCAAGGACCACGGGGCATTGGGCCTCCCCCCGTGGTCCCGAAGCAGAGGCTATGCCCCGGGGGATGGGTCCTGGGGCCGAAAATGGCCTGGGAGGAGGGCCACTCGGCCCCCCTCAAAATAAAATATATATTTTTGTTTTAAAAAAGGAGGCAAAGCCCCGGGGGACAGGCTCCACGGGGCCGAAAATGGCCTCAGGACAGGGGCCGTGTGGCCCCCTTCCTTTAAATAGAGATTCTTTATTAAAAAAATAGAAGAGGCCATACCCCAGGAATAGGGTTCCTGGGGCAGAAATCGGCCTTGGGAGGGGGGCCGCGCGGCCCTCTTCCCGTTTTTTTTTTAAAGGGTCCCCAGGGCCCAAAAAGTATTAAGGGAATAGGGCCACACATTCTCCCTTTCCTAAAAGAAGGCAGAAAACAAAAGCCGGCATGTCGCTGCAGACCCACCCCCACCCTGCAGACTCTGCAAACGTGCCTCCTGGCCCGATCTTGCTTGGGGAGTGAAGTCCCCGTCACTACTGAGGGTCCTTAGGGGCCAACTAGCACACCAGGTACCTTTACAGGTGGTTTGCTGAGAGGTGGTAGGAGGAAACTCCGCTATTTACACCACTCTGAAAATGCACCTCTTGGCGCACTGGTGGTGGGGCGATGAGGTCCCCTTCTGTCCTGAGGACTTCTGTACTAAAGTGGACTTCATGCCCCAAGCAGCAGTGCCCCAGGAGGGACATTTGCAGAGTGGTGTAAAAAGGGGGCGTGGCCTCTGACCACTCTCAGCAATCCAGCTGTGTGGGGCTTACTGGAGGTAACAGGAAGGCTAGTTGGCCCTCAGGGACCCTCAGGAGGCAAGGGGACTTTATCCCCAACCAAGAGCACACCAGGAAGAGCTTTTGCAGAGTGGTGGAGAAAGGGGGCATGGCCTGTGTACACCTCTCAGCAATCCCACTCTGTGGGGCTTACTGGAGGTAACAGGTCGGCTAGTTGGCCCCTAAGGACACCCAGCAGTGAAGGGGACTTCATTCCCCATCCAAGAGCGCACCAGGGAGTGCGTTTGCAGAGTGGTGGGCAAAGGGGGCATGGCCTGCTATGAGAACTTAGCAATTCTGCTGTGTGGGACTTACTGGAGGTATTAGGAGGGGTAGTTGGCCCCAGAGTATGTACTTGGGGGCCAACTACCCCTCCTGTTACCTCCAGTAAGTCTCACACAGTGTGACTGCTAAGAGGTCTTCAGAAGCCACGCCCCCCTTAGTCCACCACTCTTCAAACATGCCTCCTGGCACACTACTAGTTGGGGGATGAAGTCCACTTTACTCCTGATGGACTTTGGAGGCCAAGAAGTCCTCCTGGTACCTCCTGTAAGTCCTACACAGCGGAATTCATGAGCGCTGGTCGGAGGCCCAGCCCCCTTTCTACACCACTCTGCAAATGAGACTACTAGTTAAAGAAGCATTTGAAATGTAATAGGTCTCACATTTGCGAGAGTTAGAGCTATTGGCTTTATATGGTATTGGTGTGTCTATGGTTTCGAGAATGGTAGTCTATATTTTAGAGTGGGTGTATCAAAGGTTATATTAGGGTGTGAGGAGGTGCTTCAGATATTAAGTGGATGATATCATCAGTGATGTCATTTGAGATGTCATCAGTAATATTACTGACCATGTCATGAGCGATGTAATATGTTATGTCTTCAGCAGTGCATTGCAGGTGCGCGAGTTATAGTTAGCTCAGCTAACTACAACGGCGGAATTTCTCTGTTTTTGTACAAGTGAAATGTCAGCCTAACTATAACTTCCCTGAAACCAGTTTTTTTTTCAGTGAATATATGAAATACCAAATGAAATACCAGCATTTGTAAAGTGCACAGCTACCTCCGGAGAGGTGTCCCGGTGCTGGGGGCCCTCGGGAAGATTAAGCGAGCTATTGCCCAGAGTCACATGGTGCTGGGCTAACCTGCCGCCGGCACCGGGGATCGAACCGTGATCCCTGTGGTCTGGAGTCAGGCACCCTGGCCGCTACGCCACACCTCTTCCTCATATATATATATGTGTGTGTGTGTTCTCCAGGGACCTGGCCCACATAGGGGGCTTAAAAAAATAGATCAAGCACAGGAGACTGCGCTTGTTTTAAAAAAATACTGTGGATCTGCAGATCATCCTGAAAAAACAAAGATTTTTGGCCCCAGGAAAAAAAAGAGAGGAGAGGGCTCAAGCTCTTGTTTGTTTGTCCCACAGGTAGGCCAGGTCCCGGGGGCATGCTGCCATTAATATTGTAAAGTAATGGGGGGGTCTACCCCCATGCCCCAGGGACTGCCACCTCCCCAAGCTAAAACATAATTATTCAGGGGCCTCACAGACCCCGTCCCCCACGAACCACCACCACCTGAGGCTGTTTAAATTTGTAAAATTACGGCTCCACCGGACCCAACGGACCACCGACTTCCCGGGGCCAAATTCAATTTTTTTAAATGGGAGGGAAGCTGTGAGACCCTCCTCCCAGGCCATCTTTGGCACCGGGGACCACCACCTCCCTGAGGCAGGCCCTAATATAAGAAATGAGGGGGACCCCCATCCTGGAGCCATAGATGGCCCTGGGGACCTCCACCCCAGGGTCTGCTTCTGCTATGTGCCGGGGAGCTCACCCCGCGACATTAGCTGTTTGCTGTGGCTTGGCGGGAGCTTTACCACAACAAACGCTCCGCTTCCATCAAGCGAGAGCTCAGAAATGCATATTTAGCAGCTCCCAATGTCTGAAAGCAATGCCGGCTCCAACAGGAGGCAGTTGGCCGGCAGGGACTGTGGGGGCTTTCAGGCTCCCTAAACGGACCCAGTGGAGAGAGGGTGCCCTGGGGCACCCAGAGAAATATGGCCAAGCCCCGGGGGATGGGGTCCCCTTGGGCTGAATTCAGCCCAGGGAGGGGAGCTGAGCAGCCCCCTCCCCATTTGTAAATAGGCAGGTGCCTGGGGGATGGGGTCCCTGGAGCCAAAATCTGCCTGAGGAGTGGCCACACTCCCCCCTCCTTTCTCATATAGTTGCAATAGGCCTGCCCCCTTTCTTAACCAGTCTACAAAGGTGCTTCCTTGCACACAACATGTTGGGGGAGGAAGTCCCCTTCATTGGTGAGGGCCCTTGAGGGCCGACAACCTCTCCTGTTACCTCCAGTAAGTCCCACACAGTGGGATTTCTGGGAGATCTTTGGAGGCCCTGCCCCCTTTGACCACCACTCTGCAAATTCGATTCCTGGCACATTACTAGTGGGGGTTGAAGTCCCCTTGGCACCTGAGGGTCCTGTTACCTCCTGTAAGTCCCACACAGTGGGATTGCTGAGGGGTCATCGGAGGCCCGTCTGCTTTTTCTACCACTCTGCAAACACGCTTCCTGGCACACTACTGGTTGGGGGATGAAGTTCCTGTGAGAATTTGGCCTGGTATATGCTGTCCACTAATTAAAGTGGGCACGTTGCACCAGTCCAAACGACCCTTATGATGTATGAGGTCAAAGATAACCTTTAGAAAGCTATCCTAGTGGTAGCTGTGGAGAGCAGCCTTCAGGCTTAATTTTGAAGGAATGTAAAGCAGCTTGTTTTACCAGAATATCACCTCCTATATTGACTAAATGAAAGGAGAACCACACAGTAGTTATATAAAAATATGTATTTATTAATATAACACTCTCTACTATCCTCTACACGAGGATAGAACACAAAGCACACAATACGATATCAATAGAACAGTTGTAAGTAGCACAATACACAGTGAGCTCCAGGGGGGAGACCAAACCATATACTAAAATAGTGGTATAACAGTCACAACTGAGGTCAAGACAAGGTCTGGAGCACGTAGAATCGCTGGGACCCCAAGGAACCACCCAAGGTGAGTAGACAGGGACCCCATGGAGGCCGGGTGCAGTGTGGGAACATGACCGTGGGCTCCATACAATTCTATGGGAAAGTCGCGGTTACACATTTAAAGTTTAAGGACCCTTCTAGGAGGACTTCGAGCGAACCCTTTGGAACTTAAGAGTTTAAAGAGCCACCCCACCCATGGATACCAAAGTACCCGAGTTACCTATCCCAGAGGAGCCGGGTGCATAGGTCTGAAGTGGCGTCGGAAACTGCCATCATTCTCAATGGAGGGCTGTGAAGAAGTACTGCTGCCGTGAAGGTGAAAAGGGTCCGGTGGAATCCAAGCCTGGATTTGGGAAGGAAGGAACCTGAAAGCAGAGGGGACAGAGTCTGGGTCACTTCAGAGTGACCAGGGGCTCAGTAGACGATGCCCACCGATGTCGGGTGCTTCAGGCACGAAGAAGGGATGCTTGACTCTGCAGCCACGAGGACTAGGAGACATCAAGGACAACCAGGAGCTGGAGGTGAGCTGTCCCATGAAGGATGTTGAGTACTGAGGGGTCGGTGTCTGGCTGGAGCACCAACAAGCCTTGGCAAAAGCAACCCACGAAGGAAGGTCAAACAGGTTACGGTGTGGACCAGCAAGGTCCAGGGGACTCACCAAGAAATGGGGAGTCAGGGCACTTCTGGAGCAACCAGGAAAGTCCAACAGAAATCACGATGACTCTCTGATAGACCCACAGGCCAAAGGACCATGAGTTGCGAGGGGACCTCAAGCAAGATTGCAAAGTACCAGCCCACGGAGCACTCGATGTGAGGAGGCTGGAGTTCTTTGGAGCAACTATTGCTCAGGAACAGGACTATACGGAGTCCAATGCAAAAGCTCGGGAATTGCCAACAAGCATATGCAACTGCAAATGGATGCGGTGCACAGGGGTTTGGGTTATGCAGTCCCCACAAAGGATACTGGCCTCAATCTTGCTGAGATGGCAGATAGACCTCCAAGACTTTCGAAAACCCTCCTCCTGTGTTTCTGAAATCTTTGGAGTCCACAGGAGCTCAGGAGCAGCAGACTGGTCAGTTGCATTAAGGTGCCTGCTAGGGCAGGGGACTAACTCCTTCACTCCAAGGGAGATTCTTCAGTTGTCCTTAGTGCACCACAGGTCCTGCATTGAGCCTCTATGGAGCAAGGGCACAGACAAAGCTTTGGACGGAGAGGGAGACGAAGTCGGGCCCAGTCGAAGTCCAGCAAAGTCCAGTGTGTCCAGACGGTCGAAGGTCAGTGGTTTCTTCTTGTAGAATCTTGTCCACATAAAATCTAAAGTGTTACAGTCAGGTAAGCCCTTATGTACCCATGAGAGAGGGTTGGACAGATTTGGGGGACCCTCCTAGGGGAGGGTCAGGACAGAGAGGTGGTTACACCCATGTCCTTTGTCCAGTTTCACACCAAAGCAGGAGCCAATGGCTCCCAGAACTGGTTTGAGCTGGACTTTGCACAGGGACACCAAATGTGCCCCTGGTGCAGACTTTCAGGCACTCTCAGAGTGCACCCACCCAGCCCCAATACACTAAATCCTGTCTGGGAGGTGGTCACACCTCCCTGTGACAGGATGCCTATTGTGCTGCCTTCCTCTGCTCAAGCTTGGCTCAGCAGCAGGAGGGCAGAAGTGTCTCTCTGGTCGGCAGCATCCATTTTGTGCTGACCGGGGCAAGAAGGCTGGCACCGGATAGACCAGTGACCCCACGAAGCTCGCTTCAGAAGGGTGGAATCATACCTCCCACACCGGTTACCAGTGTGGAGGTATGATTCCAAGGTGTTTGATACCAAACACATTATGTTTCTATGCAGCCATTTTTCGAGATAGCATTTACTGCGAGGTTATAATGCACCTCTACCTATATGTCCGGCTGAGTCACAGACAACCCAGGAGAATGGTCTCCGAAGGCTGCAGAGGGGCTCTGCTCATGCAGGGGCACCCTCTCACTAAAAACCCAGCACCCTGCCTTCAGGATTGTTAAGGCCTGCTATAGGGATGCCTTATCAGTTTTAAGTGTAGTGAACCTATATCTAATGTAAGTGGTGCAAGCACAATCTTACATAGGCTGCTGTAGCAGACCCGGAGTTCCATTTTGCATGGCCTCACATGGGTGGCATAATGCATGCTTCAGCCCATGGGAGTTCTCTGGGGTACCTATGCCCTGGGTACATGGTACCATATACTAGGGACTGAAAAGGGTACCCAAGTATCCAATAAGGAATGTACCAAAGTACATGCATGACAATTTAAGGAAGAAAGCAGATAGACTGGGGTCCTGATTAGCAGGATCCCAGTCAGACTAGTCAAAAACAGTGAAGCATCAAGCAAAAAGTGGGAGTAACCATAAGAAGCAGATCCTACTTTCCTACAGTTCCCTTGGATGCCGAGGGTCTTTTGGGTCCAGGAACCCCTCCTGTTACCTCCAGTAAGTCCCACGCAGCTGAATGGCTGAGAGGCCTTCGGAGGACATGCCCCCTTTCATACCCTAGAACTTTACCATTAAAAAATAAAAATAACAATAATAATAATACACTATACTATACACATAATAACATGCTACAATGTTGTATTTTGGTATTCTGAAGTGTGTAGAGTCCTATTTTGAAAAGTGTTCACGTGGTGTCCTGGTATTTTGAAGTCTTGCTCCGGTGTTCTGAAGAGAAAGCAAGACAGTGAAGGATCCCTGACCCCTCCCGATCTCATGCTGAGATGTGATTGGCTGCCAACACTCAAACCAGGAAGAGTTGGCAGCCATCTTGGGACTCAGCTTGAGCCGACTCACAGAAAAACATTAAAAAAAAGAAAAGACCCCCTGGGGGTCTCACAGGGACCCCGCAAGGCCAAAAAAGCATTTTTTGATCAGAATTTGCGGATCCTGCTGAACATTCAAAAAATGAAGCGCAGACTCCCGCGCTTCGTTAATTATCGAGCACAAGGTGGGCTCAACTGGTGGCAATTTTTTAATAAGGGAGGAGGGTGCATGTGCCACTTATCTTGAGGCATAATATTGCCCTGGGAACCACCACCTCCCTGGGGCTTCTTTGTAATTGAATGCAGGGGAGGCCCGTATGGCCTCCTTGCTACCCCGGGGGCCACCACCTCCCCGGGGCTTATCTTCTTTTTAAATGGAGGGCCCCTCAGAACCCCTCAGGCCCAGGGACTGCCACCTCCCAGTGCTTTACCTGAAGCAATGTGGGGGAGTTGTGCCACCTTTAATTTAAATTAATTTGGGGGCCACGTGGACACCCCCGCATTCCCTGGGACTGCCACCTCACCGGGACTTTTGCCAAATTGAATGTGGGGCCACGTGGACCCCCTCTTGCCCCAGGGACCACCACCTCCCTCCCAAGTGCTACCTGAAGGGGTCTGCGCTATTTTTTAGGATATGGCACGATAATAGTACGTGTCCCAACATAATGAAAGAGATGATGATACATTTATTGTGCTAAAGTAAATTTTATATATTGTTTAGTGGATTGTTTATGCATTATGCACTCAATCGGTACATTTTGATGCACTATGCGTTCTAATATCTATTTTTAGTTACAGCAATTTCCACTAAGTATATGAAATATATTGCATGTGAATGTATGTTTATGCAATTTTATGCTTTATAACTTGTGACAAAGAACTCTTCCATGTCTATGACTGGCACAGGGTATATATGTCAAAGAAAAATGGCGCTCACCAGATTAGAAAGGCTGCTGTGTCAGCCAAAACGCGTCTCTCCTTTTTGCTGGGTCGGAGGAGGCCCAATGAAATAAAGCCTTAATTCAGTAGCTCTCGTGTGCGTGCTCTCTTCCATGTGGTCTAGGGGTTGTTATGGATATATATATACATATATATATACATATATATATGAAAGAAAAGGGTTTCCCCCAGGTAGAGTACACTCACAGCAGGTTAAATCCATGACGAAAGTGCTTTATTGGATTTCATGCATCATAAGCGACAGTTGGGAGCAGACACGTTTCAGGCATAGCGCCCTTCATCAAAGGCATACTGTCAAGAAGCGGCCACTACAAACAACATCCCCTCTTTTATGTTCATCACACACAGGTGAGTAAACGGCATGTGCCTGGGATTATGGGATATGTAGTCCATGTGGCCACATGCCGCTTACTCACCTGTGTGTGATGGACATAAAAGAGGGGATGTTGTTTGTAGTGGCCGCTTCTTGACAGTATGCCTTTGATGAAGGGCGCTATGGCCGAAACGCGTCGGCTCCCAACTGTCGCTTATGATGCATGAAATTCAATAAAGCACTTTCGTCATGGATTTAACCTGCTGCGAGTGTACTCTACCTGGGGGCAACCCTTTTCTTTCATACATATATATATATATATATTCACTGTAAAAACCACAGGTTTCAGGGACGTTATAGGTAGGCTGACATTTCACTCGAACAAAAGCAGAGAAATTCAGGCATTATAGTTAGCTGAGCTAACTATAACTCCAGCCCCCGCAATGCACTGCTGATGATGTCACATATTACATCACTCATGAAATGGTCAGTGACATCACTGATGACATCTCAAATGACATCACTGATGACATCATCCAGTGAGTGTGAGAGTTTCTAAAAAGTTTAATAATAATATATATATATATATTTTTTTTCCACCAAAGGTCCAAGAACTTTTGAGAGCGCACACACGGCAAGCTGAACCACCTGGCTTTCACTTTCTGGCACAATCTTGCATCATTGTTCGCTGGTAACATATTACAGACCTGACGCATTTCTAGGCTGCTGACTTTCATCAGAGGTCGCTCTTGGAATGACTCACAGGCAGTTCTGGTATACTTATTTATAGCATGCCACGCCCTCAGTGGGTTTACTTTTTCGTTGCATGCTGGGTCCCGTAGTTCCCTCCAGAACAAATAATACCTTTAGTAGGTCCTGCTATCGTCATCACTTTCCAAGCATGTTTTCTCCATCCTTAGTGGGCCCCAGAACAAGGTGCAAGTAATTCTCGCCACAGTTCGCCGTGCCGCAAAATGGGTCCAGATCCAGTTCCGACCCACGGCTTCCTTTAATTATCAAGGACGGTGCTGCTCCCCGCGACAGGACTGCCGCGTGATAATTTTTTTTTTCCACCAAAGGTCCAAGAACTTTTGAGAGCGTACACACGGCAAGCTGAACCACCTGGCTTTCCCTTTCTGGCACAATCTTGCATCATTGTTCGCTGGTAACATATTACAGACCTGACGCGTTTCTAGGCTGCTGCCTTTCATCAGAGGTCGCTCTTGGAATGACTCACAGGCAGTTCTGGTATACTTATTTATAGTATGCCACGCCCTCAGTGGGTTTACTTTTCGTTGCATGCTGGGTCCCGTAGTTCCCTCCAGAACAAATAATACCTTTAGTAGGTCCTGCTATTGTCATCACTTTCCAAGCATGTTTTCTCCATCCTTAGTGGGCCCCAGAACAAGGTGCAAGTAATTCTCGCCACAGTTCGCCGTGCCGCAAAATGGGTCCGGATCCAGTTCCGACCCACGGCTTCCTTTAATTATCAAGGACGGTGCTGCTCCCCGCGACAGGACTGCCGCGTGATAATTTTTTCCACCAAAGGTCCAAGAACTTTTGAGAGCGCACAGACGGCAAGCTGAACCACCTGGCTTTCACTTTCTGGCACAATCTTGCATCATTGTTCGCTGGTAACATATTACAGACCTGACGCGTTTCTAGGCTGCTGCCTTTCATCAGAGGTCGCTCTTGGAATGACTCACAGGCAGTTCTGGTATACTTATTTATAGCATGCCACACCCTCAGTGGGTTTACTTTTTCGTTGCATGCTGGGTCCCGTAGTTCCCTCTAGAACAAATAATACCTTTAGTAGGTCCTGCTATCGTCATCACTTTCCAAGCATGTGTTCTCCATCCTTAGTGGGCCCCAGAACAAGGTGCAAGTAATTCTCGCCACAGTTCGCCGTGCCGCAAAATGGGTCCGGATCCAGTTCTGACCCACGGCTTCCATTAATTATCAAGGACGGTGCTGCTCCCCGCGACAGGACTGCCGCGTGATAATTTTTTCCACCAAAGGTCCAAGAACTTTTGAGAGCGCACACACGGCAAGCTGAACCACCTGGCTTTCACTTTCTGGCACAATTTTGCATCATTGTTCGCTGGTAACATATTACAGACCTGACGTGTTTCTAGGCTGCTGCCTTTCATCAGAGGTCGCTCTTGGAATGACTCACAGGCAGTTCTGGTATACTTATTTATAGCATGCCACGCCCTCATTGGGTTTACGGCGGCCCTGCCGTGGAGGTGATGCACCATCTTGATTCATCAAGAGGCTGGGGCTTGGAACGATGTCCAAGCCTATCTTCAGCACAATCTTGCCGAAAGTAAAAAGAGTACTGCTGCGATGCCTGGTTCCTACTAAGGAAATGAACAATGTCTTTTAGTTGCACTGGCGTACTGGACCCACTGTGGGCGATAAATATATTTTTTCCTTTCAGACTGCAAGTCCCAGCATGCTTCAACTAATGAAATACTTGCATTTAAGGAAACATCATTGCGCCAGTGTGTGAAGCCAAGCCCCTGATGAAGAGGCGCCACGCCTCGAAACGCGTTGGGAGTTTCAAAAATCACCCGTCACCGTGGCAGTGTGAAAGGTTATGCTGGATAGCAGGCAAGATCGTCGAGTGCTCCCTCAAAGCTCTGGGCATTTGGTGAAAAAATAATATATATATATATATATTCACTGAAAAAAACATATGTTTTAGGGACAGTTATAGTTAGTTGGACATTTCACTCGTACAAAACCATAGAAATTCCCCCGTTATAGTTAGTTCAGCTAACTATAACTTGCGCGCCCGCAATGCACTGCTGATGACGTCACATATTACATCACTCATGACATGGTCAGTGACATCACTGATGACATCACTGATGACATCTCAAATGACATCACTGATGACATCACTGATGACATCATCCAGGGACTGTGTGTTTCTGTAAAGTTTAAATATGTTTAATATATATAGGGAAAGGCGTATTGAAGAATGAGTGGGTGTATAAGTGTCTGAATTGATGATTTAGCATGTGAGTGACTGACTCTACAAGTGAGTGATTAAACGTATCTTACTGAATACATGGGTTAGTGACTAAACTGTGTGAATGTCTGTATCCGTCTGTTTGTTGGTGTGTAAGTGGATGCATGGATTTGTGAATAGCTACATGAGTGTCTATATGGGTTATTGATTTGGTTCTCTGAGTATCTGTATGGCTGCCTGAGTGTTTGTGTGGGTGGGGTGTGTGTGACTCTGTACATAGATGTGTGAGTGGGTGATTCACTGGGTGCATGATTTCAAGAGTGCATCTGTGATGGACTGCTTGGGTGGGTGAGTGTGTGTATGGGTGTGTTAGTGAGTGAATGTATATCTCAGTGGTACATGTGCGAGTAACTACATATGTAAAAGGCAGTATATATGTGTGTTAGAGTATTTAAATGGCTATAAGTGAGAGTATGTGATAGTGAGAGTGGCTGTATGGATGCGTGTGTGCTTGTATCAGTTATTGTATAAGAGCGTAAGAATGTGCTAGTATTTGTATGAGTAAGTGAGCTGGTGTGTGTATAACTGTATAGGTGAGTAAATGGGTGTGTGATTAATTTTTTGCATGACTGACTAGGTGTGTGAGTACCTCTATGGATGAGTGGCGGTGTGTGAGTGTTTATATAGGTGTATGAGTGCATATGATAGTCCTGTACTGAGTGACTGTAAGTATGAGTGACTGTACGGGTGAGTGAATGGATGTGTGTGTAGACCTAAGAATCAGTGAGTGGGTATGTAGTTTTTGGCGTTGGAGTGTCTATGGTTTTGAGAATGGCAGTCTGTAATTTAGAGTGGGTGTATCAAAAGTTATATTAGGGTGTGAGAAGATGCATGAAATTATCACATGGATGATGTCATCAGTGATGTCATTTGAGATGTCATCAGTGATGTCATCAGTGATGTCACTGACCATGTCATGAGTGATGTAATATGTGATGTCATCAGCAGTGCATTGCGGGCGCGCGAGTTATAGTTAGCTGAACTAACTATAACGGGGGAATTTCTATGGTTTTGTACGAGTGAAATGTCCAACTAACTATAACTGTCCCTAAAACCTATGGTTTTTTCAGTGAATTTCAAAGGTTTTTTAAATGCTAATTTCTAACTATAACGTGCCTGAAACCTATGATTTTTTAAGAGAATTTCAAAGGTTTTTAAATGCTAGTTTCTAACTATGCCTACAGAGGTAGGACATGTGAAGAAAGAAGAAAAAACGCACAGAAAGAAGCAAAAGATGTGCAGAAAGAACCAACAGAGGAGCAGAAAGAGGCCTTGTTGCAAAATCATCCTGTGCCCACAACTTTTTCAGACGGGTACTGGTGGTAACTGACTCTGACTAACCAGAGCCAGTGCTATGCTAAAAGACACTTAGAATACAGTGAAAACACCTACATACACTAGGGAACACTATGCGTTGGGGTACCCCTGTGATTAGCATGACCTCCTCTGCAAGTCCCTAGTACATAATAGGGCAGGGGGATTAAAACTACCTCTTAAAACGCGCTACAGGGCACGTTTGCACAGTGGTGAAGGGAGGGGGGGGCTGAGGTGACATGTGTGCAAACGCGCCCCGTGGCGCGTTTTAAGTTGCAGGATTAAGTCCCCTTGAATCCTGAGGGTCCCTGGGGCCCAAGTAGCACCCCAGGTACCTACAGTTAGGACCACAGAGCTGAGTTGCAGAGAGGGCCACGCACCTTTTTTCACCTCTCTGCAACGCAACTCTGTTGTGCTTACTGAAGGTACCTGTGGGCTAGTTGGCCCCCAGGGTCCCTCAGGATTCAAAGGAATTAATTCCCCAACTTAAAACGCACCACAGGGCGTGTTTGCGCACATGTCACCTGAGGCCCCGCCCCTCCCTTCACCACTGTGCAAACGCGCCCTGTGGAGCGTTTTAAGTTGGGGATTAGGTCACCTTGAATCCTGAGGGTCCCTGGGGCCCAACTAGCCCACCAGGTACTTCCAGTAAGCACCACAGGCCTGCGTTGCAACGCCTGTAACAAATTGTGCAGTTGTGTTTAGGTAGTGAAGAGGGTCGTGCTGGGGGTAGTGTTTTAGGGTTTAGGGTAGTGCAGTGGTGTTTGTGTAGTGTAGGGGGTCATGCTGGGGGTAGATTTAGGGTTTAGGGTAGTGCAGTGGTGTTTGGGTAGTGTAGGGAGTCGTGCTGGGGGAGTATTTTTGGGTTTAGGGTAGTGCAGTGGTGTTTGGGTAGTGTAGGGGGTCGTGCTGGGGGTAGTGTTTTAGGGTTTAGGGCAGTGGTGTTTGGGTAGTGTAGGGGGTCGTGATGGGGGTAGTGATTTAGGGAAGTGCAGTGGTGTTTGGGTAGTGTAGGGGGTACTGCTGGGGGTAGTGTTTTAGGGTTTTTAATGTAGTGCAATGGTGTTTGGGTAGTGTAGGGGGTACTGCTGGGGGTAGTGTTTTAGGGTTTAGGGTAGAGCAGTGGTGTTTGGGTAGTGTAGGGGTACTGCTGGGGGTAGTGTTTTAGGGTTTAGGGTAGTGCAGTGGTGTTTGTGTAGTGTAGGAGGTCGTGTTTTAGGATTTAGGGTAGTGCAGTGGTCTTTGGGTAGTGTAGGGAGTTGTGCGGGGGTAGTGTTTTAGGGTTTAGGGTAGTGCAGTGGTCTTTGGGTAGTGTAGGGGGTCGTGCGGGGGTAGTGTTTTAGGGATTAGGGTAGTGCATTGGTGTTTGGGTAGTGTAGGGGGTCATGCGGGGGTAGTGTTTTAGGGTTTAGGGCAGTGCAGTGGTGTTTGGGTAGTGTAGGGGGTCGTGCTGGGGGAGTGTTTTAGGGTTTAGGGCAGTGCAGTGGTGTTCGGGTAGTGTAGGGGGTCATGCTGGGGGAGTGTTTTAGGGTTTAGGGCAGTGCAGTGGTGTTCGGGTAGTGTAGGGGGTCATGCTGGGGGGAGTGTTTGAGGGTTTAGGGCAGTGAAGTTGTGTTCGGATAGTGTAGGGGGTCGTGCTGGGGGAGTATTTTAGGGTTTAGGGTAGTGCAGTGGTGTTCGGGTAGTGTAGGGGGTCGTGCTGGGGGTAGTGTTCTAGGCTTTAGGGCAGTGCAGTGGTGTTCGGGCAGTGTAGGGGGTCGTGCTGGGGGTGGTGTTTTAGGGTTTAGGGCAGTGCAGTGGTGTTCGGACAGTGTAGGGGGTCGTGCTGGGGTGGTGTTTCAGGGTTTAGGGCAGTGCAGTGGTGTTCGGGCAGTGTAGGGGGTCGTGCTGGGGCTGGTGTTTGAGGGTTTAGGGCAGTGCAGTGGTGTTCGGGCAGTGTAGGGGGTCGTGCTGGGGGTGGTGTTTCAGGGTTTGGGGCAGTGCAGTGGTGTTCGAGCAGTAAAGGGGTCGTGCTGGGGGTGGTGTTTCAGGGTTTAGGGCAGTGCAGTGGTGTTCGGGCAGTGTAGGGGGCAGTGCAGGGGTGGTGTTTCAGGGTTTAGGGCAGTGCAGTGGTGTTCGGGCAGTGTAGGGGTGGTGCAGGGGGTGGTGTTTCAGGGTTTAGGACAGTGCAGTGGTGTTCGGGCAGTGTAGGGGGTGGTGTTTCAGGGTTTAGGGCAGTGTAGTGGTGTTCGGGCAGTGTACGGGGTCCTGCTGGGGCTGGTGTTTCAGGGTTTAGGGCAGTACAGTGGTGTTCGGGCAGTGTAGGGGGTCGTGCTGGGGCTGGTGTTTCAGGGTTTAGGGCAGTGCAGTGGTGTTCGGGCAGTGTAGGGGGTTGTGCTGGGGCTGGTGTTTCAGGGTTTAGGGCAGTGCAATGGTGTTCGGGCAGTGTAGGTGGTGGTGCTGGGGGTGGTGTTTCAGGGTTTAGGGCAGTGCAGTGGTGCTCGGGCAGTGTAGGGGGTCATGCTGGGGCTGGTGTTTCAGGGTTTAGGGCAGTGCAGTGGTGTTTGGGCAGTGTAGGGGGTCTTGCTTGGGCTGGTGTTCCAGGGTTTAGGGCAGTGCAGTGGTGTTCGGGCAGTGTAGGGGGTCATGCTGGGGGTGGTGTTTCAGGGTTTAGGGCAGTGCAGTGGTGTTTGGGCAGTGTAGGGGGTCGTGCTGGGGCTAGTGTTTCAGGGTTTAGGGCAGAGCAATGGTGTTCAGGCAGTGTAGGGGGTTGTGCTGGAGGTGGTGTTTCAGGGTTTAGGGCAGTGCAGTGGTGTTTGGGCAGTGTAGGGGGTCGTGCTGGGGGTGGTGTTTCAGGGCAGTGCAGTGGTGTTCCGGCAGTGTAGGGGGTCATGCAGGGGGTGGTGTTTTAGGGTTTAGGGCAGTGCAGTGGTGTTTGGGCAGTGTAGGGGGTCGTGCAGGGGTAGTGTTTCAGGGTTTAGGGCAGTGCAGTGGTGTTCGGCCAGTGTAGGTGGTCTTGCTGGGGGTGGTGTTTAAGGGTTTAGTGCAGTGGTGTTCGGGCAGTGTAGGGGGTCTTGCTGGGGGTGGTGTTTCAGGGTTTAGGGCAGTGCAGTGATGTTTGGGCAGTGTAGGGGGTCGTGCAGGGGGTGGTGTTTCAGGGTTTAGGGCAGTGCAGTGGTGTTTGGGCAGTGTAGGGGGTTGTGCAGGGGGTAGTGTTTCAGGGTTTAGGGCAGTGAGGTGGTGTTCGGCCAGTGTAGGTGGTCTTGATGGGGGTGGTGTTTAAGGGTTTAGTGCAGTGGTGTTCGGGCAGTGTAGGGGGTCTTGCTGGGGGTGGTGTTTCAGGGTTTAGGGCAGTGCAGTGGTGTTCGGGCAGTGAAGGGGTCTTTCTGGGGCTGGTATTTCAGGGTTTAGGGCAGTGCAGTGGTGTTCGGGCAGTGTAGGGGGTCGTGCTGGGGCTGGTGTTTGAGGGTTTAAGGCAGTGCAGTGGTGTTCGGGCAGTGTAGGGGGTCGTGCTGGGGCTGGTGTTTGAGGGTTTAGGGCAGTGCAGTGGTGTTCGGGCAGTGTAGGGGTTGGTGCTGGGGGTGGTGTTTCAGTGTTTAGGGCAGTGCAGTGGTGTTCGGGCAGTGTAGGGGGTGGTGCAGGGGTGGTGTTTCAGGGTTTAGGGCAGTGCAGTGGTGTTCGGGCAGTGTAGGGTGTCGTGCTGAGGGGTGGTGTTTCAGGGTTTAGGGCAGTGCAGTGGTGTTTGGGCAGTGTAGGGGGTCGTGCAGGGGGTGGTGTTTCAGGGTTTAGGGCAGTGCAGTGGTGTTTGGGCAGTGTAGGGGGTCGTGCAGGGGGTGGTGTTTCAGGGTTTAGGGCAGTGCAGTGGTGTTCGGCCAGTGTAGGTGGTCTTGCTGGGGGTGGTGTTTCAGGGTTTAGTGCAGTGGTGTTCGGGCAGTGTAGGGGGTCGTGCTGGGGGTGGTGTTTCAGGGCAGTGCAGTGGTGTTCCGGCAGTGTAGGGGGTCGTTCAGGGGGTGGTGTTTCAGGGTTTAGGGCAGTGCAGTGGTGTTTGGGCAGTGTAGGGGGTCGTGCTGGGGGTGGTGTTTCAGGGTTTAGGGCAGTGCAGTGGTGTTTGGGCAGTGTAGGGGTCGTGCAGGGGGTGGTGTTTCAGGGTTTAGGGCAGTGCAGTGGTGTTTGGGCAGTGTAGGGGGTCGTGCAGGGGGTGGTGTTTCAGGGTTTAGGGCAGTGCAGTGGTGTTCAGCCAGTGTAGGTGGTCTTGCTGGGGTTGGTGTTTAAGGGTTTAGTGCAGTGGTGTTCGGGCAGTGTAGGGGGTCTTGCTGGGGGTGGTGTTTCAGGATTTAGGGCAGTGCAGTGGTGTTCGGGCAGTGTAGGGGGTCTTGCTGGGGCTGGTGTTTCAGGGTTTAGGGCAGTGCAGTGGTGTTCGGGCAGTGTAGGGGGCCATGCTGGGGCTGGTGTATGAGGGTTTAGGGCAGTGCAGTGGTGTTCGGGCAGTGTAGGGGGTCGTGCTGGGGGTGGTGTTTGAGGGTTTAGGGCAGTGCAGTGGTATTCGGGCAGTGTAGGGGGTCGTGCTGGGGGTGGTGTTTGAGGGTTTAGGGCAGTGCAGTGGTGTTCGGGCAGTGTAGGGGGTCGTGCTGGGGCTGGTGTTTCAGGGTTTTGGGCAGAGCAGTGGTGTTCGGGCAGTGTAGGGGTCATGCTGGGGGTGGTGTTTCAGGGTTTAGGGCAGTGCAGTGGTGTTCGGGCAGTGTAGGGGGTCTTGCTGGGGGTGGTGTTTCAGGGTTTAGGGCAGTGGTGTTCGGGCAGTGTAGGGGGTCTTGCTGGGGGTGATGTTTCAGGGTTTAGGGCAGTGCAGTGGTGTTCGGGTAGTGTAGGGGGTCTTGCTGGGGGTAGTGTTTCAGGGTGTAGGGCAGTGCAGTGGTGTTCGTGCAGTATAGGGGGTTGTGCTGGGGGTGGTGTTTCAGGGTTTAGGGCAGTGAAGTAGTGTTCGGGCAGAGTAGGGGGTCGTGCAGGGGGTGGTGTTTCAGGGTTTAGGGCAGTGCAATGGTGTTCGGGCAGTGTAGGTGGTGGTGCTGGGGGTGGTGTTTCAGGGTTTAGGGCAGTGCAGTGGTGCTCGGGCAGTGTAGGGGGTCATGCTGGGGCTGGTGTTTCAGGGTTTAGGGCAGTGCAGTGGTGTTTGGGCAGTGTAGGGGGTCTTGCTGGGGCTGGTGTTTCAGGGTTTAGGGCAGTGCAGTGGTGTTCGGGCAGTGTAGGGGGTCATGCTGGGGGTGGTGTTTCAGGGTTTAGGGCAGTGCAGTGGTGTTTGGGCAGTGTAGGGGGTCGTGCTGGGGCTAGTGTTTCAGGGTTTAGGGCAGAGCAATGGTGTTCAGGCAGTGTAGGGGGTTGTGCTGGAGGTGGTGTTTCAGGGTTTAGGGCAGTGCAGTGGTGTTTGGGCAGTGTAGGGGGTCGTGCTGGGGGTGGTGTTTCAGGGGCAGTGCAGTGGTGTTCCGGCAGTGTAGGGGGTCAGCAGGGGGTGGTGTTTTAGGGTTTAGGGCAGTGCAGTGGTGTTTGGGCAGTGTAGGGGGTCGTGCAGGGGTAGTGTTTCAGGGTTTAGGGCAGTGCAGTGTTGTTCGGCCAGTGTAGGTGGTCTTGCTGGGGGTGGTGTTTAAGGGTTTAGTGCAGTGGTGTTCGGGCAGTGTAGGGGGTCTTGCTGGGGGTGGTGTTTCAGGGTTTAGGGCAGTGCAGTGGTGTTTGGGCAGTGTAGGGGGTCGTGCAGGGGGTGGTGTTTCAGGGTTTAGGGCAGTGCAGTGGTGTTTGGGCAGTGTAGGGGGTTGTGCAGGGGGTAGTGTTTCAGGGTTTAGGGCAGTGAGGTGGTGTTCGGCCAGTGTAGGTGGTCTTGATGGGGGTGGTGTTTAAGGGTTTAGTGCAGTGGTGTTCGGGCAGTGTAGGGGGTCTTGCTGGGGGTGGTGTTTCAGGGTTTAGGGCAGTGCAGTGGTGTTCGGGCAGTGAAGGGGGTCTTTCTGGGGCTGGTATTTCAGGGTTTAGGGCAGTGCAGTGGTGTTCGGGCAGTGTAGGGGGTCGTGCTGGGGCTGGTGTTTGAGGGTTTAAGGCAGTGCAGTGGTGTTCGGGCAGTGTAGGGGGTCGTGCTGGGGCTGGTGTTTGAGGGTTTAGGGCAGTGCAGTGGTGTTCGGGCAGTGTAGGGGTTGGTGCTGGGGGTGGTGTTTCAGTGTTTAGGGCAGTGCAGTGGTGTTCGGGCAGTGTAGGGGGTGGTGCAGGGGTGGTGTTTCAGGGTTTAGGGCAGTGCAGTGGTGTTCGGGCAGTGTAGGGTGTCGTGCTGAGGGGTGGTGTTTCAGGGTTTAGGGCAGTGCAGTGGTGTTCGGGTAGTGTAGGGGTCTTGCTGGGGTAGTGTTTCAGGGTGTAGGGCAGTGCAGTGGTGTTCGTGCAGTATAGGGGGTTGTGCTGGGGGTGGTGTTTCAGGGTTTAGGGCAGTGCAGTAGTGTTCGGGCAGAGTAGGGGGTCGTGCAGGGGTGGTGTTTCAGGGTTTAGGGCAGTGCAATGGTGTTCGGGCAGTGTAGGTGGTGGTGCTGGGGGTGGTGTTTCAGGGTTTAGGGCAGTGCAGTGGTGCTCGGGCAGTGTAGGGGGTCATGCTGGGGCTGGTGTTTCAGGGTTTAGGGCAGTGCAGTGGTGTTCGGGCAGTGTAGGGGGTCTTGCTGGGGCTGGTGTTTCAGGGTTTAGGGCAGTGCAGTGGTGTTCGGGCAGTGTAGGGGGTCATGCTGGGGGTGGTGTTTCAGGGTTTAGGGCAGTGCAGTGGTGTTTGGGCAGTGTAGGGGGTCGTGCTGGGGCTAGTGTTTCAGGGTTTAGGGCAGAGCAATGGTGTTCAGGCAGTGTAGGGGGTTGTGCTGGAGGTGGTGTTTCAGGGTTTAGGGCAGTGCAGTGGTGTTTGGGCAGTGTAGGGGGTCGTGCTGGGGGTGGTGTTTCAGGGCAGTGCAGTGGTGTTCCGGCAGTGTAGGGGGTCAGCAGGGGGTGGTGTTTTAGGGTTTAGGGCAGTGCAGTGGTGTTTGGGCAGTGTAGGGGGTCGTGCAGGGGGTAGTGTTTCAGGGTTTAGGGCAGTGCAGTGTTGTTCGGCCAGTGTAGGTGGTCTTGCTGGGGGTGGTGTTTAAGGGTTTAGTGCAGTGGTGTTCGGGCAGTGTAGGGGGTCTTGCTGGGGGTGGTGTTTCAGGGTTTAGGGCAGTGCAGTGGTGTTTGGGCAGTGTAGGGGGTCGTGCAGGGGGTGGTGTTTCAGGGTTTAGGGCAGTGCAGTGGTGTTTGGGCAGTGTAGGGGGTTGTGCAGGGGGTAGTGTTTCAGGGTTTAGGGCAGTGCAGGTGGTGTTCGGCCAGTGTAGGTGGTCTTGATGGGGGTGGTGTTTAAGGGTTTAGTGC
This sequence comes from Calotriton arnoldi, assembly GCA_963921515.1. Classification (NCBI taxonomy): domain Eukaryota; kingdom Metazoa; phylum Chordata; class Amphibia; order Caudata; family Salamandridae; genus Calotriton; species Calotriton arnoldi. The sequence continues at coordinate 290,804 of CAWUFW010016506.1, forward strand.
AGTGGTGTTCGGGCAGTGTAGGGGGTCTTGCTGGGGGTGGTGTTTCAGGGTTTAGGGCAGTGCAGTGGTGTTCGGGCAGTGAAGGGGGTCTTTCTGGGGCTGGTATTTCAGGGTTTAGGGCAGTGCAGTGGTGTTCGGGCAGTGTAGGGGGTCGTGCTGGGGCTGGTGTTTGAGGGTTTAAGGCAGTGCAGTGGTGTTCGGGCAGTGTAGGGGGTCGTGCTGGGGCTGGTGTTTGAGGGTTTAGGGCAGTGCAGTGGTGTTCGGGCAGTGTAGGGGTTGGTGCTGGGGGTGGTGTTTCAGTGTTTAGGGCAGTGCAGTGGTGTTCGGGCAGTGTAGGGGGTGGTGCAGGGGGTGGTGTTTCAGGGTTTAGGGCAGTGCAGTGGTGTTCGGGCAGTGTAGGGTGTCGTGCTGAGGGGTGGTGTTTCAGGGTTTAGGGCAGTGCAGTGGTGTTCGGGTAGTGTAGGGGGTCTTGCTGGGGGTAGTGTTTCAGGGTGTAGGGCAGTGCAGTGGTGTTCGTGCAGTATAGGGGGTTGTGCTGGGGGTGGTGTTTCAGGGTTTAGGGCAGTGCAGTAGTGTTCGGGCAGTGTAGGGGGTCGTGCAGGGGGTGGTGTTTCAGGGTTTAGGGCAGTGCAATGGTGTTCGGGCAGTGTAGGTGGTGGTGCTGGGGGTGGTGTTTCAGGGTTTAGGGCAGTGCAGTGGTGCTCGGGCAGTGTAGGGGGTCATGCTGGGGCTGGTGTTTCAGGGTTTAGGGCAGTGCAGTGGTGTTCGGGCAGTGTAGGGGGTCTTGCTGGGGCTGGTGTTTCAGGGTTTAGGGCAGTGCAGTGGTGTTCGGGCAGTGTAGGGGGTCATGCTGGGGGTGGTGTTTCAGGGTTTAGGGCAGTGCAGTGGTGTTTGGGCAGTGTAGGGGGTCGTGCTGGGGCTGGTGTTTCAGGGTTTAGGGCAGAGCAATGGTGTTCGGGCAGTGTAGGGGGTTGTGCTGGAGGTGGTGTTTCAGGGTTTAGGGCAGTGCAGTGGTGTTTGGGCAGTGTAGGGGGTCGTGCTGGGGGTGGTGTTTCAGGGTTCAGTGCAGTGGTGTTCGGGCAGTGTAGGGGGTCATGCAGGGGGTGGTGTTTTAGGGTTTAGGGCAGTGCAGTGGTGTTTGGGCAGTGTAGGGGGTCGTGCAGGGGTAGTGTTTCAGGGTTTAGGGCAGTGCAGTGTTGTTCGGCCAGTGTAGGTGGTCTTGCTGGGGGTGGTGTTTAAGGGTTTAGTGCAGTGGTGTTCGGGCAGTGTAGGGGGTCTTGCTGGGGGTGGTGTTTCAGGGTTTAGGGCAGTGCAGTGGTGTTTGGGCAGTGTAGGGGGTCGTGCAGGGGGTGGTGTTTCAGGGTTTAGGGCAGTGCAGTGGTGTTTGGGCAGTGTAGGGGGTTGTGCAGGGGGTAGTGTTTCAGGGTTTAGGGCAGTGAGGTGGTGTTCGGCCAGTGTAGGTGGTCTTGATGGGGGTGGTGTTTAAGGGTTTAGTGCAGTGGTGTTCGGGCAGTGTAGGGGGTCTTGCTGGGGGTGGTGTTTCAGGGTTTAGGGCAGTGCAGTGGTGTTCGGGCAGTGAAGGGGGTCTTTCTGGGGCTGGTATTTCAGGGTTTAGGGCAGTGCAGTGGTGTTCGGGCAGTGTAGGGGGTCGTGCTGGGGCTGGTGTTTGAGGGTTTAAGGCAGTGCAGTGGTGTTCGGGCAGTGTAGGGGGTCGTGCTGGGGCTGGTGTTTGAGGGTTTAGGGCAGTGCAGTGGTGTTCGGGCAGTGTAGGGGGTTGGTGCTGGGGGTGGTGTTTCAGTGTTTAGGGCAGTGCAGTGGTGTTCGGGCAGTGTAGGGGGTGGTGCAGGGGGTGGTGTTTCAGGGTTTAGGGCAGTGCAGTGGTGTTCGGGCAGTGTAGGGTGTCGTGCTGAGGGGTGGTGTTTCAGGGTTTAGGGCAGTGCAGTGGTGTTTGGGCAGTGTAGGGGGTCGTGCAGGGGTGGTGTTTCAGGGTTTAGGGCAGTGCAGTGGTGTTTGGGCAGTGTAGGGGGTCGTGCAGGGGGTGGTGTTTCAGGGTTTAGGGCAGTGCAGTGGTGTTCGGCCAGTGTAGGTTGTCTTGCTGGGGGTGGTGTTTCAGGGTTTGAGTGCAGTGGTGTTCGGGCAGTGTAGGGGGTCGTGCTGGGGGTGGTGTTTCAGGGCAGTGCAGTGGTGTTCCGGCAGTGTAGGGGGTCGTTCAGGGGTGGTGTTTCAGGGTTTAGGGCAGTGCAGTGGTGTTTGGCCAGTGTAGGGGGTCGTGCTGGGGGTGGTGTTTCAGGGTTTAGGGCAGTGCAGTGGTGTTCGGGCAGTGTAGGGGGTCGTGCTGGGGCTGGTGTTTGAGGGTTTAGGGCAGTGCAGTGGTGTTCGGGCAGTGTAGGGGGTCGTGCTGGGGGTGGTGTTTGAGGGTTTAGGGCAGTGCAGTGGTATTCGGGCAGTGTAGGGGGTCGTGCTGGGGTGGTGTTTGAGGGTTTAGGGCAGTGCAGTGGTGTTCGGGCAGTGTAGGGGGTCGTGCTGGGGCTGGTGTTTCAGGGTTTTGGGCAGAGCAGTGGTGTTTGGGCAGTGTAGGGGGTCATGCTGGGGGTGGTGTTTCAGGGTTTAGGGCAGTGCAGTGGTGTTCGGGCAGTGTAGGGGGTCTTGCTGGGGGTGGTGTTTCAGGGTTTAGGGCAGTGGTGTTCGGGCAGTGTAGGGGGTCTTGATGGGGGTGATGTTTCAGGGTTTAGGGCAGTGCAGTAGTGTTCGGGTAGTGTAGGGGGTCTTGCTGGGGGTAGTGTTTCAGGGTGTAGGGCAGTGCAGTGGTGTTCGTGCAGTATAGGGGGTTGTGCTGGGGGTGGTGTTTCAGGGTTTAGGGCAGTGCAGTGGTGTTCGGGCAGTGTAGGGGGTCGTGCAGGGGTGGTGTTTCAGGGTTTAGGGCAGTGCAGTGGTGTTCGGGCAGTGTAGGGGGTCGTGTTGGGGGTGGTGTTTCAGGGTTTAGTGCAGTGCAGTGGTGTTCGGGCAGTGTAGGGGGTCGTGCAGGGGGTGGTGTTTCAGGGTTTAGGGCAGTGCAGTGGTGTACGGGCAGTGTAGGGGGTCGTGCTGGGGCTGGTGTTTCAGGGTTTAGGGCAGTGCAGTGGTGTTCGGGCAGTGAAGGGGGTCTTGCTGGGGGTGGTGTTTCAGGGTTTAGGGCAGTGCAGTGGTGTTCGGGCAGTGTAGTGGGTCGTGCTGGAGCTGGTGTTTGAGGGTTTAAGGCAGTGCAGTGGTGTTCGGGCAGTGTAGGGGGTCGTGCTGGGGCTGGTGTTTGAGGGTTTAGGGCAGTGCAGTGGTGTTCGGGCAGTGTAGGGGTTGGTGCTGGGGGTGGTGTTTCAGTGTTTAGGGCAGTGCAGTGGTGTTCGGGCAGTGTAGAGGTGGTGCAGGGGGTGGTGTTTCAGGGTTTAGGGCAGTGCAGTGGTGTTCGGGCAGTGTAGGGTGTCGTGCTGAGGGGTGGTGTTTCAGGGTTTAGGGCAGTGCAGTGGTGTTTGGGCAGTGTAGGGGGTCGTGCAGGGGTGGTGTTTCAGGGTTTAGGGCAGTGCAGTGGTGTTTGGGCAGTGTAGGGGGTCGTGCAGGGGGTGGTGTTTCAGGGTTTAGGGCAGTGCAGTGGTGTTCGGCCAGTGTAGGTGGTCTTGCTGGGGGTGGTGTTTCAGGGTTTAGTGCAGTGGTGTTCGGGCAGTGTAGGGGGTCGTGCTGGGGGTGGTGTTTCAGGGCAGTGCAGTGGTGTTCCGGCAGTGTAGGGGGTCGTTCAGGGGGTGGTGTTTCAGGGTTTAGGGCAGTGCAGTGGTGTTTGGGCAGTGTAGAGGGTCGTGCTGGGGGTGGTGTTTCAGGGTTTAGGGCAGTGCAGTGGTGTTTGGGCAGTGTAGGGGGTCGTGCAGGGGGTGGTGTTTCAGGGTTTAGGGCAGTGCAGTGGTGTTTGGGCAGTGTAGGGGGTCGTGCAGGGGGTGGTGTTTCAGGGTTTAGGGCAGTGCAGTGGTGTTCAGCCAGTGTAGGTGGTCTTGCTGGGGGTGGTGTTTAAGGGTTTAGTGCAGTGGTGTTCGGGCAGTGTAGGGGGTCTTGCTAGGGCAGGTGTTTCAGGGTTTAGGGCAGTGCAGTGGTGTTCGGGCAGTGTAGGGGGTCATGCTGGGGCTGGTGTTTGAGGGTTTAGGGCAGTGCAGTGGTGTTCGGGCAGTGTAGGGGGTCGTGCTGGGGATGGTGTTTGAGGGTTTAGGGCAGTGCAGTGGTATTCGGGCAGTGTAGGGGGTCGTGCTGGGGGTGGTGTTTGAGGGTTTAGGGCAGTGCAGTGGTGTTCGGGCAGTGTAGGGGGTCGTGCTGGGGCTGGTGTTTCAGGGTTTTGGGCAGAGCAGTGGTGTTCGGGCAGTGTAGGGGGTCATGCTGGGGGTGGTGTTTCAGGGTTTAGGGCAGTGCAGTGGTGTTCGGGCAGTGTAGGGGGTCTTGCTGGGGGTGGTGTTTCAGGGTTTAGGGCAGTGGTGTTCCTGCAGTGTAGGGGGTCTTGCTGGGGGTGATGTTTCAGGGTTTAGGGCAGTGCAGTGGTGTTCGGGCAGTGCAGGGGGTCTTGCTGGGGGTAGTGTTTCAGGGTGTAGGGCAGTGCAGTGGTGTTCGTGCAGTATAGGGGGTTGTGCTGGGAGTGGTGTTTCAGGGTTTAGGGCAGTGCAGTAGTGTTCGGGCAGTGTAGGGGGTCGTGCAGGGGTGGTGTTTCAGGGTTTAGGGCAGTGCAGTGGTGTTCGGGCAGTGTAGGGGGTCGTGTTGGGGGTGGTGTTTCAGGGTTTAGTGCAGTGCAGTGGTGTTCGGGCAGTGTAGGGGGTCGTGCAGGGGGTGGTGTTTCAGGGTTTAGGGCAGTGCAGTGGTGTACGGGCAGTGTAGGGGGTCGTGCTGGGGCTGGTGTTTCAGGGTTTAGGGCAGTGCAGTGGTGTTTGGGCAGTGTAGGGGGTCTTGCTGGGAGTGGTGTTTCAGGGTTTAGGGCAGTGGTGTTCGGGCAGTGTAGGGGGTCTTGCTGGGGGTGATGTTTCAGGGTTTAGGGCAGTGCAGTGGTGTTCGGGCAGTGTAGGGGGTCTTGCTGGGGGTAGTGTTTCAGGGTTTAGGGCAGTGCAGTGGTGTTTGTGCAGTGTAGGGGTCGTGCTGGGGATGGTGTTTCAGGGTTTAGGGCAGTGCAGAAGTGTTCGGGCAGTGTAGGGGGTCGTGCAGGGGGTGGTGTTTCAGGGTTTAAGGTAGTGCAGTGGTGTTCGGGCAGTGTAGGGGGTCGTGCTGAGGCTGGTGTTTCACGGTTTAGGGCAGTGCAGTGGTGTTCGGGCAGTGTAGGCGGTCGTGCTGGGGCTGGTGTTTCAGGGTTTAGGGCAGTGCAGTGGTGTTCGAGCAGTGTAGGCGGTCGTGCTAGAGCTGGTGTTTCAGGGTTTAGGGCAGTGCAGTGGTGTTCGGGCAGTGTAGGGGGTCGTGCTGGGGCTGGTGTTTCAGGGTTTAGGGCAGTGCAGTGGTGCTCGGGCAGTGTAGGGGGTCATGCTGGGCGTGGTGTTTCAGGGTTTAGGGTAGTGCAATGGTGTTCGGGCAGTGTAGGACGTCGTGCTGGGGCTGGTGTTTCAAGGTTTAGGGCAGTGCAGTGGTGTTCGGGCAGTGTAGGGGGTCGTGCTGGGGCTGGTGTTTCTGGGTTTTGGACAGAGCAGTGGTGTTCGGGCAGTGTAGGGGGTCGTGCTGGGGGTGGTATTTCAGGGTTTAGGGCAGTGCAGTGGTGTTTGGCCAGTGTAGGTGGTCTTGCTGGGGGTGGTGTTGAAGGGTTTAGTGCAGTGGTGTTCGGGCAGTGTAGGGGGTCTTGCTGGGGGGTGGTGTTTCAGGGTTTAGGGCAGTGCAGAAGTGTTCGGGCAGTGTAGGGGGTCATGCAGGGGTGGTGTTTCAGGGTTTAGGGCAGTGCAGTGGTGTTCGGGCAGTGTAGGGGGTCGTGCTGAGGCTGGTGTTTCACGGTTTAGGGCAGTGCAGTGGTGTTCGGGCAGTGTAGGCGGTCGTGCTGGGGCTGGTGTTTCAGGGTTTAGGGCAGTGCAGTGGTGTTCGGGCAGTGTAGGCGGTCATGCTGGAGCTGGTGTTTCAGGGTTTAGGGCAGTGCAGTGGTGTTCGGGCAGTGTAGGGGGTCGTGCTGGGGCTGGTGTTTCAGGGTTTAGGGCAGTGCAGTGGTGCTCGGGCAGTGTAGGGGGTCGTGCTGGGGGTGGTGTTTCAGGGTTTAGGGTAGTGCAGTGGTGTTCGGGCAGTGTAGGGGGTCGTGCTGGGGCTGGTGTTTCAAGGTTTAGGGCAGTGCAGTGGTGTTCGGGCAGTGTAGGGGGTCGTGCTGGGGCTGGTGTTTCAGGGTTTTGGACAGAGCAGTGGTGTTCGGGCAGTGTAGGGGGTCGTGCTGGGGGTGGTGTTTCAGGGTTTAGGGCAGTGCAGTGATGTTCGGCCAGTGTAGGTGGTCTTGCTGGGGGTGGTGTTGAAGGGTTTAGTGCAGTGGTGTTCGGGCAGTGTAGGGGTCTTGCTGGGGGTGGTGTTTCAGGGTTTAGGGCAGTGCAGTGGTGTTCGGGCAGTGTAGCAACCTTCTAACATTTACGATATGTCATTACAAATGTTGGAACTACACTTCACACCCAAAACTAATGTTGTACTTGAACGTCATAAATTTTTTACTAGGAACCAAAAGGAAGGTGAAAACATTAAATCTTATGTATCTACGTTAAGAGGGTTAGCTATAACATGTAAATTTGAACAATTAAATGATTCTTTAATAAGGGATCAAATAGTACGATGTACTAATAACAAAAAGATAAAGGAAAAATTGTTGACAAAAGAGTATACCTTAGATGAAACAATACAAATTGCAAAAGGAATGGAACATACTGACATGTGGATAAAGGAAATGGAAAGTTCTGTTAGTAATTCGAAACAAGAAAAGGTTGAAGTTATTGAAAAAAAAAACGATAGGAAAACAGAAGTAAAATTTAACGTAGATGTTAAAAGGCCTCCATCTCAACTTGAAAAAGGAAGTTATCAATCTAGGGAAATTAAATGTTTTAGATGTGGTGCTCCAGGGCATATAGCTACCAGTCTTAATTGTATGGCAAGAGGAACATTGTGTAGAAGTTGTGGAAAAAGAGGACATTTTTCCAAAATGTGCCGTACAAAAGGAATTGGGAGAAGTAGAGTTCAAGAAGTGGAGGATATTTGTGAATATGTTGATGATGTCTTACTGATGGTTGAAGGAGATCAAAAAGAAGTCGAAATAGGGAAAACTGATGAGTTATGTTCCCATAATGTGAAAATGGAAAGCACAGATAAACTTGAAAAACCCCATTGTAATATCTTACTTGATGGAAAGGAGACAAGGGTATTGGCAGATTCTGGAAGTTTATATACTCTTATATCCAACAAATCTTTTGGAAATAATTGGTCCAAGGAATGTGGTCCAATTATATACAGTCCTGATATTCGTGCAGTGGGGTATGCAGGGAAAAGAATAGAAATTCTGGGAATGTGTTGGATGACTTTAAAATTTAAAAGTGAAGCAGTTAGAGGTAGAGTATATATTACAGATTTTGGTTCTGATCTTCTTGGATGGCGTCATCAAAGAGATTTAAACATCATTATTGACCCAAATGCCAAAGAACCTGTTATGGTTCTAGAAAGAACATCTATTCAAGACATATGTGATGATAATAAGTTATTTGAAAGATATCCTAATGTTTTTAGCTCAAGGTTAGGATTATTGAAAGGATTTTCGCATAAGATTATTTTAAAGGAAAATGCTAAGTCTGTTGTTCATAAGATAAGAAATGTACCAAACTTAATGTTAGAGCCCTTACGTCAAGAAATTGATAAATTGTTGAAGCAAGGGATCATTGAGCCAATCGAAGCCTACGAATGGTTGGCTCCGATTGAGATTGCCCCAAAGGATGGTGAAAAAATTCGTCTTTGTATAGACTTGCGTGATCTTAACAAGAATATTTGGGTAGATAGAGAACCAATGCCTAATATATCAGAAATGTTGTCAACCATGGGTGATGGGCATATTTTTAGTGTTCTAGATATGTCCGCAGCGTATCATCAAATTAAATTGCATGAGTCATCGAGGCATCTGACTTCCTTTGCCACACCTCTTGGTGCGTTTAGATACAAGAGGATGCCTTTTGGTTTGGCGTCGGCCTCGGCCGTTTTTCAAAGAGCAATGAAAAATATTTTTGGGGACATGAAGAAAGTTTGGTGTTTCCAAGATGATATTTTAATTGCTGGAAATGATTATTTTGACCATGATAAATTATTTGAGGAAGTAATGACAAGACTGGAGAAACATAATTTAACGATAAAAAGAGAAAAATGTCAATTGAGAAAGAAAAAAGTTGATTATTTGGGACATGAAGTGAGTTCAGAGGGTATACGGCCTAAGAAAAGTATTGTGAAAGCGATCGCAATGGCACCTGAACCAACGAATAAGGATGAACTTCGATCCTTTTTAGGATTAGCAGAGTATTGCGCGAAATATGTAAACAGTTTTACTGAACTTGTTGAACCTTTAAGAAAAATTATGAAAAAAAATGTTCTGTTCGAATGGTCTGTTGAGTGCAAGGAAGCTTTTGAACTCATAAAAAAGAGAATATCTGAAGCACCTACATTAGGACGTTTTGAAGTTGTTGGAAAAACTTTATTGACTACTGATGCTAGTGGTGTTGGTGTTGGGGCAGTATTGTCACAGGTGGTTGGTGGGGAGGAACAAATCATTGGTTTTGCCTCGAGAAGACTGCAAGGTGCAGAAAGATCTTATTCGGTAATTGAAAGGGAAGCTTTAGCTTGCTGTTGGGGAATGTGTCACTTTAAGTTTTATTTATGGGGTCTTCCTTTCAGAATCCGTACTGACCATAAACCATTATTGTACATTTTCAAAGGTGGAAGGGGGTTAGAAGGTAGCATAACTCCAAGAATTTCTAGATGGTTACTATCTGTTATGGAATTTAATTATGAAATTGAATACGTTAAAGGGAAGAAAAACGTGATTGCCGATTTTTTATCGAGGATGCCTCTAGATATAGATTGTAATGAAGTTTGTGGCGATATAAATGGCGACATGGATGTTAACAAAGGAGTCATTGCTTTGTCATCTGAGGAATGGAGAAGGGCCATGGAAGATGATTCTGTATTGAAAAAAGTGGAATCTAAAATCGTTGAAGGTTGGAATTTTAATGATAGCAAAGATTTGGAACTGATGGAATTTTTTAAGGTGAAAGAAGAATTGAGTTTAAGTAATGGAAATATTATGAGGAGATGGCAAATTGTACCTCCTGGAGGAGTAAGAAAACATATTCTTGAAATTATTCATGAGGGTCATCCAGGTCAGGGAATGTCTAAACGGAGAGTTAGAGAATCATTTTGGTGGCCTGGGGTTGATAGTGAAGTTGAGGCCCTGGTGAAGGACTGTCAATTTTGCTTGAACAGTGATAAATCCAAAGTTGTGCGTCAACCTCCTTTGGAATGCTCAAAATTTCCATCAAAACCTTGGGAAAAATTATCTATGGATTTTATTGGACCAGTTAGTAAGTTAGGAATGAGAGATAGGTTTATTCTTGTGTTAGTTGACTATCATTCCAAATGGTTTGTGGTAGAAACCATGGGAGAAATCAATACGAATAACGTTATAAAGTTTCTTGAAAGGGTTTTCCTTGAGGAAGGAATACCAGGTAGTATTGTAACTGATAATGGAGTACAATTTGTTTCAAAGGAGATGGTGGATTATCTTAGAAGGATGGGGATTAATCATGAAAGAGTAGCTCTCTTTCGACCTCAAGCAAATGGTCTGGTAGAAAGAGTTAATCGAATTATAATGGAAAATATACAGTTATCTCTTGCAAACGGTTTGTCTTGGAGACAAGAATTAAGGAAAATGGTGTGGATGCATAGAATTACTCCCCATTCTACTACTGGTGTAGCTCCTTTTGTGTCTCTCAAGGGAAGAGAACCAGGAAAAAAAGAATGTCCTGTTTGGTTGTGTAAAAAAGAGAAAATATGGATTGATCGGGACCAGGTGTCAAGGAAAGTTGAAGAAGGTCAAGAAAGGATGAAAAGTGTGTACAATTTCAGAAAAGGAGTAAAACAGTTGTCTATTCAAGTGGGTGATTGGGTAGTAGTGCGGAAAAATGAATGGGTTCGTAAGGGTGAAAGCAAATACATAGGACCTTTTCAAGTTAAAAATGTAAAATCCAATGTTGTAATTTTGGAAGATGATACAATCTGGAGTTTAGGAAATGTTTGTAAAGTATGTAGGCCATAGAATATTATTTAGGAAATATCTGCAGAATATTAGTTATAGATTCTTATTATTTACTTTCTATGTTTTTTATATTTATTGAACAATTTAGTTATTAGTTGTTATTGTTCAATACTTGGTTAATTATTATTTTATATGTTACATATATAATTTCTTTGTGTTTGTATAGAAGGGAGATATGTAGAGATGTCTACTTGCCTATGTCATAGCTTTGGTTACTTAGCTACGTGTAGAATGAAAGTGGAGGAGAATTCCATGATGAACAGTTAGAGGAGAGCTATTGATGTGGAAGAAGCTGTTCTCCGCTGGGATGCTGTTTAATCAATAAACTACAAGAAACTACAAAGAAACCTGTGAAGGCTCTTCTTTTCAAGGTGGTCTTGCTGGGGGTGGTGTTGAAGGGTTTAGTGCAGTGGTGTTCGGGCAGTGTAGGGGGTCTTGCTGGGGGGTGGTGTTTCAGGGTTTAGGGCAGTGCAGTGGTGTTCGGGCAGTGTAGGCGGTCTTGCTGGAGCTGGTGTTTCAGGGTTTAGGGCAGTGCAGTGGTGTTTGTGCAGTGTAGGGGGTCATGCTGGGGATGGTGTTTCAGGGTTTAGGGCAGTGCAGAAGTGTTCGGGCAGTGTAGGGGGTCGTGCAGGGGGTGGTGTTTCAGGGTTTAGGGCAGTGCAGTGGTGTTCGGGCAGTGTAGGGGGTCGTGCTGAGGCTGGTGTTTCACGGTTTAGGGCAGTGCAGTGGTGTTCGGGCAGTGTAGGCGATCGTGCTGGGGCTGGTGTTTCAGGGTTTAGGGCAGTGCAGTGGTGTTCGGGCAGTGTAGGCGGTCGTGCTGGAGCTGGTGTTTCAGGGTTTAGGGCAGTGCAGTGGTGTTCGGGCAGTGTAGGGGGTCGTGCTGGGGCTGGTGTTTCAGGGTTTAGGGCAGTGCAGTGGTGCTCGGGCAGTGTAGGGGGTCGTGCTGGGGGTGGTGTTTCAGGGTTTAGGGTAGTGCAGTGGTGTTCGGGCAGTGTAGGGGGTCGTGCTGGGGCTGGTGTTTCAAGGTTTAGGGCAGTGCAGTGGTGTTCAGGCAGTGTAGGGGGTCGTGCTGGGGCTGGTGTTTCAGGGTTTTGGACAGAGCAGTGGTGTTCGGGCAGTGTAGGGGGTCATGCTGGGGGTGGTGTTTCAGGGTTTAGGGCAGTGCAGTGGTGTTCGGCCAGTGTAGGTGGTCTTGCTGGGGGTGGTGTTGAAGGGTTTAGTGCAGTGGTGTTCGGGCAGTGTAGGGGGTCTTGCTGGGGGGTGGTGTTTCAGGGTTTAGGGCAGTGCAGTGGTGTTCGGGCAGTGTAGGCGGTCTTGCTGGAGCTGGTGTTTCAGGGTTTAGGGCAGTGCAGTGGTGTTCGGGCAGTGTAGGGGGTCGTGCTGGGGGTGGTGTTTCAGGGTTTAGGGCAGTGCAGTGGTGTTCGGGCAGTGTAGGGGGTCATGCTGGGGGTGGTGTTTCAGGGTTTAGGGCAGTGCAGTGGTGTTCGGGCAGTGTAGGGGGTCGTGCTGGGGCTAGTGTTTCAGGGTTTAGGGCAGTGCAGTGGTGTTCGGGCAGTGTAGGGGTTCGTGCTGGGGGAGGTGTTTCAGTGTTTAGGGCAGTGCAGTGGTGTTCGGGCAGTGTAGGGGGTGGTGCAGGGGGTGGTGTTTCAGGGTTTAGGGCAGTGCAGTGGTGTTTGGGCAGTGTAGGGGGTCGTGCAGGGGGTGGTGTTTCAGGGTTTAGGGCAGTGCAGTGGTGTTTGGGCAGTGTAGGGTGTCGTGCAGGGGGTGGTGTTTCAGGGTTTAGGGCAGTGTAGTGGTGTTCGGGCAGTGTAGGGTGTCGTGCTGAGGGGTGGTGTTTCAGGGTTTAGGGCAGTGCAGTGGTGTTTGGGCAGTGTAGGGGGTCGTGCAGGGGGTGGTGTTTCAGGGTTTAGGGCAGTGCAGTGGTGTTTGGGCAGTGTAGGGTGTCGTGCAGGGGGTGGTGTTTCAGGGTTTAGGGCAGTGCAGTGGTGTTTGGGCAGTGTAGGGGGTCGTGCAGGGGGTAGTGTTTCAGGGTTTAGGGCAGTGCAGTGGTGTTCGGCCAGTGTAGGTGGTCTTGCTGGGGGTGGTGTTTAAGGGTTTAGTGCAGTGGTGTTCGGGCAGTGTAGGGGTCTTGCTGGGGGTGGTGTTTCAGGGTTTAGGGCAGTGCAGTGGTGTTCGGGCAGTGAAGGGGGTCTTTCTGGGGCTGGTGTTTCAGGGTTTAGGGCAGTGCAGTGGTGTTCGGGCAGTGTAGGGTGTCGTGCTGAGGGGTGGTGTTTCAGGGTTTAGGGCAGTGCAGTGGTGTTTGGGCAGTGTAGGGGGTCGTGCAGGGGGTGGTGTTTCAGGGTTTAGGGCAGTGCAGTGGTGTTTGGGCAGTGTAGGGTGTTGTGCAGAGGGTGGTGTTTCAGGGTTTAGGGCAGTGCAGTGGTGTTCGGCCAGTGTAGGTGGTCTTGCTGGGGGTGGTGTTTCAGGGTTTAGTGCAGTGGTGTTCGGGCAGTGCAGGGGGTCGTGCTGGGGGTGGTGTTTCAGGGCAGTGCAGTGGTGTTCCGGCAGAGTAGGGGGTCGTTCAGGGGGTGGTGTTTCAGGGTTTAGGGCAGTGCAGTGGTGTTTGGGCAGTGTAGGGGGTCGTGCTGGGGGTGGTGTTTCAGGGTTTAGGGCAGTGCAGTGGTGTTTGGGCAGTGTAGGGGGTCGTGCAGGAGGTGGTGTTTCAGGGTTTAGGGCAGTGCAGTGGGGTTTGGGCAGTGTAGGGGGTCGTGCAGGGGATGGTGTTTCAGGGTTTAGGGCAGTGCAGTGGTGTTCAGCCAGTGTAGGTGGTCTTGCTGGGGGTGGTGTTTAAGGGTTTCGTGCAGTGGTGTTCGGGCAGTGTAGGGGGTCTTGCTGGGGGTGGTGTTTCAGGATTTAGGGCAGTGCAGTGGTGTTCGGGCAGTGTAGGGGGTCTTGCTGGGGCTGGTGTTTCAGGGTTTAGGGCAGTGCAGTGGTGTTAGGGCAGTGTAGGGGGTCGTGCTGGGGCTGGTGTTTGAGGGTTTAGGGCAGTGCAGTGGTGTTCGGGCAGTGTAGGCGGTCGTGCTGGGGGTGGTGTTTGAGGGTTTAGGGCAGTGCAGTGGTGTTCGGGCAGTGTAGGGGGTCGTGCTGGGGCTGGTGTTTCAGGGTTTTGGGCAGAGCAGTGGTGTTCGGGCAGTGTAGGGGGTCATGCTGGGGGTGGTGTTTCAGGGTTTAGGGCAGTGCAGTGGTGTTCGGGCAGTGTAGGGGGTCTTGCTGGGGGTGGTGTTTCAGGGATTAGGGCAGTGGTGTTCGGGCAGTATAGGGGGTCTTGCTGGGGGTGATGTTTCAGGGTTTAGGGCAGTGAAGTGGTGTTCGGGCAGTGTAGGGGGTCTTGCTGGGGGTAGTGTTTCAGGGTGTAGGGCAGGGCAGTGGTGTTCGTGCAGTGTAGGGGGTCGTGCAGGGGGTGGTGTTTCAGGGTTTAGGGCAGTGCAGTGGTGTTCGGGCAATGTAGGGGGTCGTGTTGGGGGTGGTGTTTCAGGGTTTAGTGCAGTGCAGTGGTGTTCGGGCAGTGTAGGGGGTCGTGCAGGGGGTGGTGTTTCAGGGTTTAGGGCAGTGCAGTGGTGTTCGGGCAGTGTAGGGGTTCGTGCTGGGGCTGGTGTTTCAGGGTTTAGGGCAGTGCAGTGGTGTTTGGGCAGTGTAGGGGGTCTTGCTGGGAGTGGTGTTTCAGGGTTTAGGGCAGTGGTGTTCGGGCAGTGTAGGGGGTCTTGCTGGGGGTGCTGCTCAGGGTTTAGGGCAGTGCAGTGGTGTTCGGGCAGTGTAGGGGGTCTTGCTGGGGGTAGTGTTTCAGGGTTTAGGGCAGTGCAGTGGTGTTTGTGCAGTGTAGGGGGTCGTGCTGGGGATGGTGTTTCAGGGTTTAGGGCAGTGCAGTGGTGTTCGGGCAGTGTAGGCGGTCGTGCTGGGGCTGGTGTTTCAGGGTTTAGGGCAGTGCAGTGGTGTTCGGGCAGTGTAGGCGGTCGTGCTGTAGCTGGTGTTTCAGGGTTTAGGGCAGTGCAGTGGTGTTCGGGCAGTGTAGGGGGTCGTGCTGGGGCTGGTGTTTCAGGGTTTAGGGCAGTGCAGTGGTGCTCGGGCAGTGTAGGGGGTCGTGCTGGGGGTGGTGTTTCAGGGTTTAGGGTAGTGCAGTGGTGTTCGGGCAGTGTAGGGGGTCGTGCTGGGGCTGGTGTTTCAGGGTTTAGGGCAGTGCAGTGGTGTTCGGGCAGTGTAGGGGGTCGTGCTGGGGCTGGTGTTTCAGGGTTTTGGACAGAGCAGTGGTGTTCGGGCAGTGTAGGGGGTCGTGCTGGGGGTGGTGTTTCAGGGTTTAGGGGAGTGCAGTGGTGTTCGGCCAGTGTAGGTGGTCTTGCTGGGGGTGGTGTTGAAGGGTTTAGTGCAGTGGTGTTCGGGCAGTGTAGGGGGTCTTGCTGGGGGGTGGTGTTTCAGGGTTTAGGGCAGTGCAGTGGTGTTCGGGCAGTGTAGGGGGTCTTTCTGGAGCTGGTGTTTCAGGGTTTAGGGCAGTGCAGTGGTGTTCGGGCAGTGTAGGGGTCGTGCTGGGGCTGGTGTTTGAGGGTTTAGGGCAGTGCAGTGGTGTTCGGGCAGTCTAGGGGGTCGTGCTGGGGGTGGTGTTTCAGGGTTTAGGGCAGTGCAGTGGTGTTCGGGCAGTGTAGGGGGTCGTGCTGGGGCTGGTGTTTCAGGGTTTTGGGCAGAGCAGTGGTGTTCGGGCAGTGTAGGGGGTCATGCTGGGGGTGGTGTTTCAGGGTTTAGGGCAGTGCAGTGGTGTTCGGGCAGTGTAGGGGGTCTTACTGGGGGTGGTGTTTCAGGGTTTAGGGCAGTGGTGTTCGGGCAGTGTAGGGGGTCTTGCTGGGGGTGATGTTTCAGGGTTTAGGGCAGTGCAGTGGTGTTCGGGCAGTGTAGGGGGTCTTGCTGGGGGTAGTGTTTCAGGGTTTAGGGCAGTGCAGTGGTGTTCGTGCAGTGTAGGGGGTGGTGCTGGGGCTGGTGTTTCAGGGTTTAGGGCAGTGCAGTAGTGTTCAGGCAGTGTAGGGGGTCGTGCAGGGGGTGGTGTTTCAGGGTTTAGGGCAGTGCAGTGGTGTTCAGGCAGTGTAGGGGGTCATGTTGGGGGTGGTGTTTCAGGGTTTAGTGCAGTGCAGTGGTGTTTGGGCAGTGTAGGGGGTCATGCAGTGGGTGGTGTTTCAGGGTTTAGGGCAGTGCAGTGGTGTTCGGGCAGTGTAG